>VDFB02271358.1:1055139565-1055222678 GCA_007258455.2 Sequoia sempervirens
GTTGACCCAAAATATTTTCCTTTTTCTTTCACCCTTTTTATCTTTATCTTTGTCTTGTGTTTTCCTTTTGGGATGATGTAAGGCGTCGAGGCACCCTATGTCTCTTCCATGTTGACCCAAAAGGTTTTTCCTTTGTTTTCACTCTCTTTGTGTCATTCTTCCAGTTCTGTGTATTTGGGGAATGATGACAATTCTGAGCTCTCTAAAAAATTGTAGCAAGGAACATACTGACCCCAAATCCATAGATCCCTTATATGTTTGGCACTTTAATTTTGGGGGCAACCTCTTTCTTTTATTTTTCTCTCACATGACACAACTTTACTCAGAAACATATGACTTGGCATAGGGCTTTCCAAGTTGGCTCTCATGTCTTCCTTTTTGCTAGCATTTTTCATTTGCTACTTTAAATTAATTTCTCACAACATGGTGTTTAGAAATTCCTTTAAAGTGGGGGAATACATTGGCATTATTCTTTTGAATTTTCATTTTTTATGGTTCTTAGTGTAGCCTTCTTACTTCATACGATGTGTTTGTTGCTTTGTGGATGACATTTGGTATGATGCCATTCATGAGCATGATCTATCATAGCATTTACATTCCTCTTAGTGTCTTGATGCAAAAAACTACATCCCCTAAGTTGGGAATCTTCTATTTCTTGATGAGTCCTCTCTATGGAGACATTAGGCACAATGTTCCCTAAGTAAAGACCTCACATGAACTAAGCAAGACTCTTTGAACATTCTTTGCATGTTGCATTTTGCATTTGTTATATGGCCACCTTGCATAAAACAACTTGCTGTCTGTGGAGCCATCACATTTTTTCATGAGTTCCAAGCATATGATGTTTTACTTGTCTCATGAAGCTTGAAAGACCATTCACATTTTTGTGGCACCTTATTGAAGTTATCAGAAGGTATAATTTGGTATGGTTGAGCGGGAATCCCATTTCAAGGCATGAATTTCCCCATAGCCACCTGAGTGTGTGAGGGCATACCAACCATGAGTGCATGTTTCTCACCTTTTAGTCCTTCTCACCCAATAGACAACCATAAGTTATGTCACATTTGAGTGAGTATGCATAGATCCATTCAAGCTTGATCGATAATTTCTTGATATCATTTTCATGGGTGTTCCCTTGTGCTTATGTTTGGTTTGTCATGGGATCCTGATCATGGAGGCTTGATCATCCCCTCTTGATCTTTGTCATCCCATTTGTAACATTGGTTCATTAGAACTCCATGATGTGCGTAGGCCTACTTTATGTGAGTTAGAAGAAGGTTTAGCCTCTCACTAAAGTGGCCTAAATGTGGACACCGAAAAAGTAACCCTTGGACTTTTTCTATCTCATTTGAGCGCTTTTTTGGCTCAAATTTTCCTTGATTTTGGTCATGGGGATAACACATTTACATTAGGTCTTGGGACATTGTGAACTAAACATTCAAGTGGTACCTTTCAAAGTGTTGTTAAATTTGTAACAAATTTCACACTTTTCTAGGGTTTATTAATGTATTTCACCTAAATAACTTTTTTCATTCACTAGGCCTTATTTCAGTTGTAACACACTTTCACACACACTAGGTTTTTCTTCAATAATTGGGCTTTCTTGTTTTAATTGGCCCATTTTGTTACGGGCCTTATTTATGTGTTTGACAAATAATCTTGACAAATATCTTTAAATCAAAAAATCCCAAAACTCACCTTAAATTCCTATTCGATTCATTCGCCATTCTAGATTAGATTCCCTAATTTGGAATCATTTAAAACAATTTAATTCAAAATAAAGGATTTTATTCTCCAAGATCTAAAGTGAGCCTGTGATGTTGTAATTTTAGGAATTATTGCATAATTGAGTATAAATACAAGCTTCTTCCCCTCATTTTCATACCTAGCATTCAAGTATTCATGCATATAGTTTACAAGAGCATTTGAGCATCCAAAAGAGCATTCAAGGTATTTCAAGGGTAGATAATCAAGCAATCATGAGCATTTTCAAGTATCATCCATCATGTCAAAGGTTGTTTGCATCATGTTGTTTTAGAGCTAACATTTGTGATGTAGGATTGTGTGATTCAACCAAGAATTTCATTCAAGATCTATCAACATCAAGCTAGATTCCAAGTCCACATCCATTAGAGCCATTACTTACATGTTTGCAACACCATATTTGCTAGGGTTTGGTGAATTGCAACATCATTATTTGTTCATTCATCATTCTCTATTCTATTTCATTCTATTTCAAGGGTTTAATTACTAACAAGGGGTTTGACCAAGGAAAACCCCTATTCACTAACCCCACAACATTTTTCCCTCTTCTTGTGTGTGATTTTTAGGGCTAGGTTGAAAATTTTCTAAGAAGTTAAGATTAGAAAAGTGATCAAAACAAGTCAAAATTGTCAAATTCATAGGAGAAGTTTGGAGATCTATAGGTTGAATTCTATAGTTTCGAACCCAGATCTGTATCAAGAGTAGAAGAGCAGACTAAGAGATATAGTTTCTTGTTTTGAATTTATAGAAATCTAGAGGTGGACTAATTTTCCACTATTGGTGAATGAGTCACATTAACGAGGTCTAAGCAAGAATTTAGCAAATCTGAGTACCCATTTGTCTAAAACCTGTTTGGGCATAGTCTTCCCGAAACTGTACTAAGTCACCCATCTTGGCGTATGAGTCCCAGTTGGTATCAACATTAGAATTTTCATGATTCCAAAGCTACATTCCATCTCCAACAAGTTTCTAGGTGCACATTTCTAGTTTCACAGCTTTCTATTAAATTTTACTTGCATTTCTAGGTATTTTTGCATATCACACTATGTTTTCAAACATCTTGCATTTTCCAAGTTTACACTTGGTGGTGAACCCATTTCTTGTCTCCATTCATCTCCAAGGATATTTTATAGTCATGTCTCTCATATCCTTCATTGGGTTGAGATCTCTAAGGTATTCTTGAATGTGAACATTGTGAAATCAAATCCCCCTTCCTTCTTTCCCTTTTGTGTGGATAAGGAAGTTGAGCATCCATTTCCATTGTCCACATATATATCTAATTCAATCTTCATCAAGAAGTGACACAAATTACTCTATAACACTAATTGAAATTCAATAATTGAAATTCAATAAATCATTTCATTTTGGTGGGTTGCATCTAGGGTTTTCTATTCTATTTCACCATTTTCCTGTGCAATGAATTCAAATTTAAATTGAGTGATCCCCTTTTCCTTAGAACCATCATGTTCATCCAATAGTGAAAAAAATCCTTTCTGGATGTCTACCTGATAATTTGTGCAAGAGATTATATTTGATCATCCTCTTCTTTGGATCGATCTCATCCTTCATTTGTTGATATGTAAGAATCTCTTTCATTACTTTTCCATTGGATTGAACACCTTCATAGTTGTGTTCACCACAAAAGAAATCATTCCAACACCTATGTCTTACCACACCAAGAGTTCATGCCCTAGCTATGCCATTTTTCATCTGCTCATTGACTAGGTTTATCCAATAGATCACCATCATCAAAGGTTTCAATTGACTGAATCATTGATTTGCAACAAGGATGTAAAATCAAGAAATGATCGATTGCCATGTGTCATCATTGGATTATCCTTTCATAACCACATCAAAAATAAATAGTTTTTCATTTACATAGGTGAATTTTACCTTATTAGCATATTTTTATAAAGTTAGCAAGTGCATATTCAATGATGTAGCAATCATCACTTTATCGCTACTTTGATAAGGCTTCCTTTTTTATTTCCCCGATATGAGGGAGTAGATATGATGACCATGTTCTATCACATATCATTGTAACACATAGAGATTCACCATTCATTACAGTGATGTGAAGAGACATAGTGATCACCATTAGATTTCATACCTTTTGATCTCTTCCATTCACCTTATCTCATCGTGTATCACTAAACTTCAACTTAGTTTCAAAAATGTTTTTACGATACTTAGAATCTTAGCGATAGTCTTTGTTGCCATTGGGTCCAACTACTACATACCAACCATCGTGGATTACTTCCCATTGATCCTCGCTTCCTCACAGGTCTAAAACAAGCCCCACTAAATTCCCAGTGGGTAAGCAGGCAATCTCCATGTATACACTTCTAACATCATCAAATGACACTATCTACCAATGCTCAGTCCCGCCTATCTTGCATAATCATTGCCATATTGAAGGGAATAGCTTCATAGTTCTTAGTGACATCACTTTATTCACCCGATAAATATTATCATCATGACATCAAAGGGACTATCTTATGAGTCCTACTGATGATAAAATATCACTCTGATATGAGGTCCACACACTGTCATTACATGTCCACATCTTCGCCACACCACAACTCCATAATTTACAACAAGGATGTGGATTATTGTTCACACAATCACGTCACATCATGTATCTACTTCATAATATGTCAAGTCACCATGGAGATAGTCTTGTCACTATGTCAAGGAGACAATATAGAGTCTCCTGTCGGTATGCCCAACTCACATCGAAACATTACCATATGGTATGATCGAAGAGACAATTATGTCTCTCTTCGAAATGACTAATTCATCCTATCACGCCTCTAGGAAACCACCAACCTAGGTGATGGTTCTAGTCACCAACACGAGGTTAACGACACAAGTTGTCACTTAAGGTAACCTATAACCTTTCATAGCAAGTCAACGAAAAAATATAACACTACAATAAGATCTTCCATAACTATAATTTCCTTTGCATTTGCATGATTGACACTGCTCATTGTACTCTTTTGATATCAATGACTACATATTTCCAATAGTTTCTAGTGTTGTTTCTTGAAAGGAGCTATTATAAGTATCGTGGTTGTAATCAAAAAAATTGTATTGGTTTCATGTTGATGCTTGTATGAGTAGAATGTTTGTAAGTGATTATCAATATAAAAAAAATGTTTGATAGAGTTTGGATCCCTTTCATGTGAAATCCTGAAGCATGTATACACAATTTCCTAGCCAATGAGTGGTTTTGGATTTGTAAAATAGGGGACCACCAAATATTCTATTGTTTGATGAAAAGCCAATCCCAAGATACATAATTGTTCTAGAAGACCCATGCTTTCAAGGCTTTTCAATCTCTCCAAATTATTTCTATCACAAAAGTCTCTTGAATCTACACTAATTCTTTTATGGTGAGAGAGTTTTGAAGACCAATCTCATTCACAATATCTTGACAATAGGGATGTCCAAAGGCAATGCAGTGCTACACAAGAATTTTCCAAACTTCATCACCATGAAAGGCATGAATAATCTAGTTATTACAAAGAACCAAGCCCTTGTGTTGGGTGGATAAAATGCCCAAATCACCAAATTTCTAGTAAAGCAACATAAATCATATACAACCCTATTAAATCCCTTGTGATTCTCTTAGGAATCCCAAAGAAAATCACACATATTTTTTCCTAACTTCATCAAAGAGACTTAAGAGGAATCCCAACATGAGGAGTAATAAATATGAGTAGTCACAATAATTTTTGAACATACCTAAAAAATTATACCAAAGAATGAGGCTTTTTGATCAAGTAAGTTATTTTTCTCAATTATGAGAAGAATGACTTACTAAAGGGATACCTATGAAGACTTGAAAGAAAATAGGATTCTCAAGAATCTAAAATTTTTTATCCATGACCAATCTATTTCAAAGCAAAGGAATTAAGGAAAGAAGGCATAGGAATGAAGGATTTCCTATAGCATTTATTCTTGTTCCATTGAATAGTAGAACCAAAATATTTGCAAAAATAACAAGGCACTTGAGCAACCATTTGACATTTTTCTCTTCTTCAATGAGATTGAGGAACAAGTCTTCCACAAAATGGCCACTAACAAGTTGAGCCATAGAGTTAGGCAAGTCAATTCCTTTAACCAACCCTTGGACACTAAATGCATGAAGAGGTAGCCAAAACCTTCAACAATAAGTACATAAGGAGTTGGAGAAAAGGGGAAACACTAGAAAATAGATTTGAAAATCCCAAAAGCTTTGGATTGCTTCCCATTAATGATGATGCATTCTAGGGTGCTGGATCATTAAGAAAAAAGGTAATTGACTAAATAAAATGGGTCCCAAAACCCAAAGCATGGCCATAATGAACATTCATTCAATATGGTAATTGAAGATGTGTTTAGTCACAACTAGGCTCACTTGTAAATTTATATTATAATAAAAGTTTAAAATTTATATGTGAGAGATATAGGATAAATGTTTAATATTTGGAGTCAATTATTTTGAGTTCTCATGGTTTTGAGATGCATAGTTTAGCCAAAATTTTAATTTTAGGAACCAATTTAGTTTTTTTCTCTTATGGTTTTGAAATACATAGTTTAGCCAATACCACTTAGTGGTTTTATATAATCTGGATCTTATAAAATTAAACATATCTCTAGTGGTTTGGTTGGTTGTCATTTGCATCTCTTGTAGAATACATATGTGAAGCATACCATAGAATGTGAGATTCCATTCTTACCATTTTTTCTTAGATACATGGGGGATGTATTAGAGAATCTTGATGCTTCAAAGGTGCTCATTAAAACTCTAAAGGTATATAGCAATTTTTTTAGTGCTTAATGATACATTAAGTGTGGGTACATTTTGAGGCTAAATGTTTTCCTCATGAACTATTTAGAGTTGTATTGTAATGTTTTCATCAAGATAAATTATATATTGAGTAACGATGCTTTTGGAGGTTGAATTATTTCCTCATGAGGGTTTTTCTAGGGCATATTTTATGTACTCTTGTGTTATGTCTTTGATATTTGAATTATGGTTACTTGATAATATTGCATTTATTATTTTCTCTTATAAGGTTATTTAGGAAATGGTTTGACTAGCCTAGTAGTTTTTAACAACAAGTGGTATTAAAGATAGGGTTGCAGTTGATAGAGATTATTGTTCCCAAGTTTTATTTAGCCCTTGTTTGAGTATATTTGTTTCAAATTTGAATCCATAGAAACACTCGAAATATTTCAAATACTTTAAGGTATTAGGTGTTTTTTTCCTAGTTATGAGAGTTGTACATTTGGAGATTATTGGTTGTAGATTTGTGGCTATTGTAGATTAGAGAATATATTAGTGGATGGGATAAGGGTTTTTTATTGGTTTTCACCAAGGTTTTTTGAGAATAAAATTATAGAAATGACCTCTTCAGCCAAAGAAAGCCTTTCCATTAGACCTACAATGTTTGATATAGTAAATATTCACATAAAATTTATGATATTTGGCTACCAAGGTTGAGTGTAGGAAAATTCACATCCAAAAATTTGTTGACTATCTTCACTTATCCATTAGATTAGGGATGATATGATGAATTACAATCCAAATGAGTTCTCAATCATGAAAATAAGTCAATATAAAAATTAGTTGTAAATATAGGATCACAATCACTTACTATAGCTTTTGGAGTCCTATGTATTTTTAATAGTATTCATAAAGGTTGTTATTACAATGCTTGCTACTAGTGGGTGCTCCAAAACAAAAAAAGTGTGCACATTTGGTGTAACAATCCACAACAACCATGATGAGGTTTTCTTCTTCAAATTTATAAAATAAACAAAATTAAATACTTTGTTTTATTTAATTATTATCATTATTATTTCTTCTATACTTTATCCATCAATTCTATCTTAAAATTAAATACACAGCTTCAATAGTTTTGTGTTATTTAATTATCTTATCATATTTTCTTCTTAATTAAATAAAAATATCCTAAAATATTTAATTTAATTATCCTATTCCTTCTATTTTAATTTAATAAACAACTTCTATAGTTTTTTTTGTTAAATTATTTATCTCTCTTTTTGCTAATTTAAATAAACCAAAAATATTTAAATAAAAGCATAAATCAAATCCCTCTATTCACTCACCAATAAAATTAGATTTTTTCAAATCTAGTTAATGCAACTGGCATTCACGAGAAAAGCCTCGGAGACAAACCTGTAGGAAATCCTCTCAATATTCTTCCTCAAATCTTTCCTCTCATCTTGCCTGGTGTTTTCATGGGGAGGAACAATCCTCCATGATCAGCTCCACCTTCTTATCTCGTACCATTCAAATCCCAGATTTAATCTCAGCCTCTGTTGTGTTACCCCTGTGCAAAACTGTTGTCAGAAATCTATATATACAGCCTTTTGAAGCATGAAAATGATCTGAGAAATCCCAATTTATGCAAACTTACTCTGCAGGAATACAATCAAGCAAACAAGCAATCATAAGCATTAGCATTAGCATTTTAGTATCATCATAGCATCATGGCATCAATAGATTTCATATCATGACAACATCATTAGTTTTTACTGTAGCTTCCTTTTAGCAGGTTTCATTTCATGATAGTTTATAGTAGCATCGTATCATTTAGAAATCATTAGCAATCATCACATCAATACATTTGACATCCATTCCATTCTCTAGACATGAATTTTAAATAATTACAATGCTTATAAATATGAGAGCTCCTGTAATTTGATAAATTTTTGGAGATAGGAGACAATGAGACATCTTCAAGCTTTTCAGTGTTTTAAATTAGTTTAATTCATGTTAATCTTGATCTAATGTCTTATTAAGAAGTGTTTTAGTTCTTTTACTTTCTACTTTTTCACACTTACATTCTGGCGCCCACCGTGGGGCCGTACCCCATGTTTTTAACAAGATTTTTTGGAAAGTTTTCCTACAGGAATCTGGCATAATCTATTTTAGTGAGATTGGAAGATTCTATAGTGCTTTTGAGGAAAACTATAGCGCATTGGAATTTTTTTCTAGTGCTTCCGAGGAAAAGTATAGCGCTTTGAAGGACTATTTTAGTGCTTTGATCCTACAATCCAACACAGGCTTCCGGTAACATCCAACATTTGTTTTAGCACATTTCTAAAATCCTATAGTGCTTCGGGCTATTTCTATAACACTTATAGCTATTTCTATAGCGCTTTTGAGCACTATCAGAGTGCTTTTGTGTAATTCATTTTCTAGATCCAACGCATCCGCGGCCAGTAAATTTCATTTCTTCTGTTGGATTAAAAAGAATCAATCTAGGATAGACACTTCTTTAGTTGGTTTAAAAATGAATCAATCCTAGGATAGTCACATTTTCATTTGGATTAAGAATTTATCAGTCTAGGGTAGTCACCATACTTTTCAATTTGGGATTTAAAAATGAACACCATGTCTTTTTGATGAAGCAACATCTTCATTGTGAAGCAACATCTTCACATAGATTAGAAAATTTTCATTTGGGCTCTAAAATTGAACAAGTGATTTTTGTGTTTGTATGGTTGATAGGAATATTCTCTCCCCTTAATTGGGTGATCCAAAAAGACAGACTCATCCTTTTTATGCATTCTTCAAGTTTTATTACATCCTTTAGAAGGCCTTCCATAGTGGGAAAAAGTACTCACCCTATGGGAACGACCTAAGTGGGTTCAAACCAAAGCCAGGTTTTTCCACCCCACTATAAAATTTAAAGGAAATCTGGGAAAACCCACTTTTGTTGGAAGTGTGAAAGATAACCATCCCTAAAACCTTTGTTCTAAAGGTTGGGAGGTCTCCTGAGGGAGTTTATTATTGCCACTTCGAATGAAAACCCTTTCTAAGAATGTAGTGTAGTATCCAATCGAGTCAGTAACCAAACATTGTAATACTCTCAGTGCAAGGGGAGGGAAGAATCTACCCCCAAGACACTCACCATATAATTTCCAAGGACCGTTTGCTCAAGGGATCAAGAAATATAACCTTGAGTACACACCTAGAAAGGACAAAAACACCAGCGCCCTCTAGGGGGTGACACGGCTGTGTGAGTTGACACAATTTTAAGATGTGGGTTGTTGAGTATAACGATGACCTTTTGACTATTAAGAGTGAGTCTGTCTAAAGTGCTTTATTGTTATCAAACTAGTGAAAATAGGACCATGCATGGTTCTTTTGAACATACACTATCTATTTAGATTACAAACTCTTAAAAACAACTATCTTCATTTGAGTGTTGTGTATTCCAAAATCATTAAAATTCAGATAAAAGATCACCCTGAAAAATACAAACAAATAAAAAAAATCAAAACTAAGAACATATGATTAGAGATTGGAAAACCACTAAGTTTTTCAAAAAATTTCTTTCCAAGAGAATTAGAAAACCCAAGACACCACTTAGTTATAGACATCTTTTGCAAAGACGACATTTCTTGTATTAGAATAGGAAGACTTTGCTTCATCATAGAACTTTCCTCCATAGGTTTCATGATTTGATAGGGTTTACACTGATGATTATGCTGTAGAACCTTTGAATTCACAAGCCTATATTCAGAGAAGAGCTCTTTCACAAGAATCTAACCATAGTCAACGTATTTGTCAATCCTCCATTCCACAACCCGCCATAGAATACTCCACTAGACTTAATAAGTTTTTACGATAGATAAATCTTTGGAAACCTTAGGTTGACATCCAAAATCATGGAGACAACACCTTATGACCATTTGGCAACCTACAACTCCCATCCAACAACTAAGCCTTATATCACCTATCATACAACCTAGCCTTATACATCTTGAAAATGGCCAAACCGACATTATCAGTAGCTTGGGGGCATTTATTTTTGAGGAAAACAAAACACCCCATCAATTTCTTATAGCATACATTGTTCTAAATGAAGAATAAAAGAAAAACATAGTAGTAGGAAGACCCATGTTACTACCTCCTGCCTGGGAATAGGTAATGAATAACATTACAGTAAGGTATTGAAACCATCATACATCATACCTTATGACCATTTGGTGACCTAAAACTCCTATTCAACTACTAGGGCTAATCACACCAATATTTTAGCCCGGTAACATGCACATTGAAGGCACTCAAACTGACATTATCAGTAGCTCGAGAACATTTATTTTTTAAAAGAATGAAAAACCCCATCAATTCCTCATAGCTTCCATAGTCTTGGATGAAGAAGAAGAGAAAGTAGACATAGCAACTGAGAGACCCATATTGTCACCCACTGCTTGGCATTAAATAGAAACTATAGCACTTCTGATACAAACTATAGTGCATCTGAACTCTATTTTAGTGCTTCAGAAGAAAAGTATAGCACTTCAACCCTCTGTTTTAACAATTCTGAACAATCTTACAACGCTTCTATCACAACAAACCAAACTATCAAAATTTTAGTTACACCGTTCTAGCACTTTTGAGCCAGATTTTAGTGCTTCCATGGTCAAACATAGCATTTCTCATGCCTGTTTCGACACTTCTGATTAATGTTATAGTGCTCTGTCATTATCAAACATACCAGTGTCAATTATCAGCCAATCTTTTAGTGCTTTTGTGCTATGTCTTAGTGCTTCTGCACTACTTTATAGCGCTTTTATTAGAAATTCTATCACTTCTGCATTTTGTTATAGCACTTCTACCCTCTATATTAGTGCTTCCACAAAATAAAAAATAGTCTTTTGAAACAACTGTCAGACATTTTGACATCAGAAACATAGGATTTTTACCAGTCAGAAAGATTTTATAGATCAAACAGTGTCGTAAAAACCTAGAACAAAGTAGGTTCTTATAAGTTAAAATTGTTTCAAACAAAACACCAAATCTGACAAAATACAAAGTGTCCAATTATTAAAAAAAACCTAGATTATTGAGCCAAGTTTCCTCATCGGGATTTTGACATCCTACCATCACGAAACAAAAACTTAGTAATCAAGAATTTTAACTTAGGTTTGTCAAATAAAATACATCATTCTATTGGTATTCTTTAAAAATAAAACTGGCACTAACACCACATAGAAGATCTAAGTTTAAGGGAAAACAAAAAAAACTTGTATGCCAATCTTAACAAGGTTGCAAAGGAAAAAAATCAAAGAGAAAGAAACTGAAAATCTAAACATGATTGAAGAAAACTCTTTTTTCCTATACCAACAAAATGAGAACAATGAACTAACACAAGAAGATATACAAAATTCCCAACAAGACCCAAATTTTCATAAATTTATGGAAAAGGTCTTAGAAAAAGACATGGAGAAATACCTATTGATGTTAGCAGAGTTAGGTTCCAAACTTCTGAAAGATTTTGACATCAATCGGTTGAAGGAAACACCTAGAACCAATGAAATAGAACCAAACTACACCCAGGATACAGATCAAGTGGTTGCTTTGACAGTTCAAATGCAAACCCTACAACAACAGATTCAATACATGTAAACAAGGACCTCAAAAAATATTTATTAAAGGAAATTTTTCCTTACCCTTTTCATCCATGTGTGGATATGATACCTTTTCCAAGGCATTGTGAGTTTCCTAAATACGACAAATACAATGGAAAATCATACTCGATTGACCATGTATGGGAATTTAGAACAATGAGCCTCGAATTTGCACAAGAAGATACATACCTCATGAGGTTATTTCCTAGGAGTTTGGGGGCCCATTGTATGGAATGGTTCTCAAAATTACAGCCAGGGATTAGATCCTTCGAAGAATTGGTCAACAAATTCATTTCTCAATTCTCCTTCAACATAACACATGACGTAACCATAAAGGATCTCTATAATCTGAAACAAAAAAATGGTGAGACACTCTTATCATTCTTACAACGATGGAGAAAGTTGTTCGCTAGATATCCTTGATCTATACATGAAGAGGAGAAGATTGAATTATTTATAGACAACTTAAATGATCAGATGAGTTATAGACTTGAATTGCAATGTCCCCCAACATTCAAAAAAGTAATTGAGAATGGGCTCAAAATCGAAGAAGCCCTAGTCAAATGAGGAGTGATTAAGTACTATAGTGAAACATCCAACAATGCAAATCACCATGGAAACAACGACAAGCCAAAATTTTTGCAGAAAAAAAAATATTGGAAGCAATGAACCTACAACTAAAAATATAAAACAAGTATTCAATTTGACATCAACTGCCAAATAAAATCAAAATGAAAACCAAAACAAAAGTTAGGGCACTATTCAAAACAATAACGCCAACAATGGAGAATCATGATCGTCATACCAAAGACAATCCAATTGATGGAAATTCACGCCATTAGGACAAACATTGGAATCAACAATGAGAGAACTCATTGCAAACAGACTTATTACTTTACCAAAAGCTCAAAATTGGGAGCCAAAGGTAAAACCATCATGGTGGAATGATGCAATTTATTGTAATTTCCATAAGAATAAGGAAATAAAACAAATGATTGTATGCAAGTAAAACACCTAATACAAGACTTGATCAAAGCCAAGAAGGTGTTTGTTGAAGGCCATCAGACAAACAATGATCACACTACATTTGCCAATCCATTACCCAACTATGAAAAAGGAGAGTCTTCTTCTAGTGGTAAGGGAAAAAGTATAAACTATGTCTATGACAACACCATTCTTTTCCTTTCTGAGGTAGAGAAAAATGACATTAATAATAAAAAAGATGACACAAACATCAATGACATTGAATCCCTGAACACAATTCCAAGTGCAAACACATTTGATAATCAAATCAATGTCCTAAAGATTAGGGAAACACAAGACCATCCACAAGTCAGTATAGCAACAAGGGGGTAGTCCAGAGTAATAGT
The DNA here is from genome assembly GCA_007258455.2 of Sequoia sempervirens. Taxonomy (NCBI): domain Eukaryota; kingdom Viridiplantae; phylum Streptophyta; class Pinopsida; order Cupressales; family Cupressaceae; genus Sequoia; species Sequoia sempervirens. Next base: position 1,055,153,137 of record VDFB02271358.1, read on the forward strand.
GAAAGGAATTTCCTCCAAAAAAAATGCTCCCCCATCACATCAATACAATATCATAGACCAATTATAAAAGATACCTGCACAAATATCCATTCTAGAACTTCTCAAATTTTCACCATCACACAAAGAAGTTTTAGAACAAGCTCTAGTAGCTACAACGGTCCCTAATAATTTGGATTTTTTTCAATTCCGAGCCATGGTGGGACCTCTCACCACACCTCATTGTCTATTGTTATCTAAACAAGATGATGTATCTTTAAATCACCCCCACAATGCAACTTTGCATATAGAAGTTCTGATCCATAAACACCATGTTAAATGTGTTCTAATAGATGGAGGAGCTGGTTTAAACATTTGTACCTTGAAACTGATTCATGCACTAGGCTATTCTGACAACGCCATTAACACCAGGAGAAAAATATCAATAAAGGCATATGATGAAGAGAAAAGGTATTCTAAAGGGCTTATCATACTCCCAATTCCGGTAGGGCCGATTGCCAAAAAAATTGTTTGTCAAGTGTTAGAAAAAGATCTAACATACAACATACTATTGGGTCGTCCATGGATCCATGACATGCAAGCAATACCTTCAACATACCATCAATGTCTAAAATTTCCAACAAACGGATAGGAGGTCACCATATCAGCTGACAACAACAATCCATAGACTTGCAACATGTTAAAAGAAACTCAAGACACTCTGGTACCTCATAACTGAGAAGTTAATACTTCTAATTCATACATTGTTGACAGCCAACCCAATTTCATATCTAAATGGGTTGAGAAGAAGAATCTAGAGAAAGAAACAACTATCCTGGAAACATCAAACACCGAAGGTCCTATAAACGAATTATCACAACTTTCAAAAAAGGTTTAGATAAAGGAAAAGGGTTTAGGAGAATATTCTCTTGAGCAATCTTTGTGCCTATCACAGTTGCTACCATCACAAAAAATATATGGAAAACCCATATTAAAAACTCCAAGTTCATCGCAACCCATCACAACTCTAAATGAAATTTTTATAAAAGCAGGTACACTCGAAGATGAGTTAGAAGACAAAGCCATTCTTAGTTGGCTATACAAAGATGAGGAAGCATCAACATTAGCGAATGTCAGCATCAAAATAGATCAGTATGGAAAAGGGAAGGCCATTTTAGAGAAAATGCATTACAAAGTTCAAGGACCAATTGGCAAGAGAAAGGATGGTATTATTGAACCCATTCAACCTCTAACATTACAACCTAAAGACAAAACAAGATTAGGCTACATAACTAAACAAAAAGAGGAAGAAACCCAAAAAGCAGTGGAAAGGATACTATAAATGAGAGATGGCCCTGACCCAAACTCCAATGAATATGAATGGGATCATCTATTTTCTAAATCTTATACTGACAAAGAGGTTGATGTTATCCAAGTATATACACCCTTATGAGAGGAGGGACAAGGTTCAAGAAATAAAACATTTGTTATGGGATCAACAAATATTGATGACTCAAGCAAGGATGATCAAACATCGAGTGAGTTAAAAAACTTGGAGGTAAGTACTTTCATAGACCTTGAACTTCCTACCAATAACTTTGACCACCTAGCTATCATGACACTTACAATAGTGGACCTTATTCAAACTAATGACTTGTTACCTTTAATACACCCCAAACTTATTGACTGGGAACCTGCCGAATCTATCCTCATACTAGTCTTTTCAAACAATGATGCCATCATAAATTATCTATGTAGTGACAAAAATAATACAAGTACTATCCATAACACTAATATCAATGCTTTACAATAGGAGGGTGCCAAATCTTTTAGTTGCAAAAATGATAACAAGAATAATAAATCTAATGGTGAAAACCTCTCTGAGGTAGCATTAGACTTTGAAAAGAGAAAAATAAAGAACATATCCAATAGTGAAAACCTTTCTGAGATGCTGAAGGATGGAAGATTTGACACTCTCCCAGAGCATTACCATGCCAGATCATTAGTACTGGTAGAGTTGACACAGTCTATAAATCTGGGAACAACTGAAAAGGAAAAGATCTTACATCTAGTAGCATCCATGATAAAATAGGAGAAGCCTGCATTCACCAGATTCTTTGAGTAGTGACACATAAATTTTGCATGGTATTATTCTGACATGCCAGGATTGGATCCACAACTCCTAATGCATCATCTATCACTACCAAAGGGAATAGAACCGGTCAAACAAAAATTGAGAAAGATGCATCCCCACATCGCCCTTATGGTTAAAGTTGAAATGAAGAAATTATTGGATGTAGGTTTTATCAGGTCCATAGATCATGCATAATGGATCTCAAACATTGTGCCATTATCCAAACCTAATAATAGCATCAAAATATGCACAAATTTTAGGGATTTAAACAAGGCATGCCCAAAGGATGATTTTCCTTTGCCTAGCATTGACATAATTGTTGATCTAACAATAGGACATGCCATGTTATCTATAATGGATGGCTTCTCAGGATAGAATCAATTAAAAATAACACCTAAAGATCAAGAAAAGATGACATTCACTTGCCCTTGGGGTACATTCTATTGGAATGTCATGCCCTTCAGATGGAAAAATGTAGGTGTGACATATTAGTAGGCAATGACCACAATTTTCCATGACATGATGCATACTTTCATCGAAGATTATGTGGATGACATCTTAGCAAAATCACACACTAGGGAAGGATATCTAGAAATACTTGATAAAATCTTCACTAGACTGGAAAAATTCAAGGTAAGGTTGAATCAGAAGAAATGTGTCTTCAGGGTGACATCAACAAAACTTCTTGGTTATAGTGTCAGAAAAAGGTATTGTAGTGGATCCAACTAAGGTTAAAGCAATAATGAAGATGCTACCACCTAAAAATATTAGTCAATTACGGTCCCTACAAGGTAGGTTACAATCCATCAGGAGATTTATCTCCCAGCTAGTAGATAAGAGTCACCCTTTTAATCATCTACTTCATAAAAATGTTTCATTCAAATAGGATCATAACTGTGAAACAACTTTTAGTCAGATAAAGTAGTATTTGGTGTCACCTCCAATACTCATGCCACTCGTAATAGAAATACCACTATTACTGTATATTGCAACAACTGACATATCTTTAGGAGCTCTATTAGCATAGGAGGATTCTGAAGGAAAAGAACAAGCAGTTTACTACATCAATAGGACTCTCAACGGATATGAAATAAATTATACATTCATAGAAAAGGCTTATTTGGTAGTGGTATTTGCAACCCAGTAGTTGTGACACTACATGTTGACTCATATAGTCAGGCTCATAGCAAAAATAGACCCATTGAAATACCTACTCGGTCAAGATGCTCTAATAGGGAGACTTGAAAAATGGGTCATGATCTTAAGAGAATTTGACATCCAATATGTTGATAGGAGAGCCATCAAAGGACAGGTAATAGTGGATCAACTAGATGAAGCTCCATTACAAGATCATCATCCAATGAACATTGAATTTCCAGATGTCGACATCATGAATATTATAACACAACAATGGAGGCTTTATTTTGATGGATCATATACACAAAGAGGAGTTGGTGCAAGAATTCTATTTGTCATACCTCAAGGACACACCATTCCAAGATCCTATAGGTTAATGTTTCCATGTACAAACAATATAGCTAAGTACGAAGCATTGATTATTGGCATCAAAGTAGCTATTGAATGGAAAATCATTGAAATGCAAATGTATGGGGACTCACAACTTGTCATTTATCAAGTAAATGACGAGTATCAAACAAAGGATGAAAAGCTCATGCCTTATAAACAAATGATAGATGATCTTAAAAAGTACTTCACGGATATCAAGTTCAAGCAAATACCAAGGGCATAAAAAAAAGTTATAGATGCCATGGCAACAATTTCCTCCCTTTTACAATTATCAGACAAGAAAGGTCAATATGAGTTTATGGTTGAACAAGTATCTAATCTTGCATATGATAATCCTGATTCATAGACCATATGCCACATAACCAACACTCAACCCTCACAATCTAGAGAGATCTCTACTTACCTCAAAGATAACATTCTTCCTCTTGATCTCTCTAGAAACCAAAAGTGTAACTTTATCTGTCAATCTGTGCAACATGCATTAATCATTGACATCCTTTATTGTCGAGGTGTAGATGGTACTCTTCTCCGGTGTCTAGAGCATCACGAATCTGAAACATCCTTACGAGAGGTCCATGAAGGTATTTATGGGACTCACTCAAGTGGGCTAACCCTACCTAAGAAACTCCTTTTTTTAGAGTATTACTGGCCGAACATGGAGAGGGAGGCATATCAATATGTTAAAAAGCGTTAGAAATGTCAGATTCATGGTAATCTAATTCATGCGCCAGTGGAAGAATTACAACCTTTCACATCCACATGGCCCTTTTTTCAATGGGGACTAGACATGGTAGGGAAAATAAATCCTTCTTCATCTAATGGGAGCAAGTTCATCATCATAACAACAAAGTATTTCACAAAATGGCTAGAAGCAGTTCCTTTGACAACTATCATTGGAAAATAGATTTCATCTTTCATACTTAACTACCTCATCTATCAGTATGGGGTACCTCAATCCATTATCATAGAAAATGGTAGGACTTTTAAAAATCAGGACATCTAGGAATTATGTGAATAATTTCATATTCAACTTCGTTTTTCAACACTGTACTATCCATAGGGAAATGGCCAAGCATAAGCCTCAAATAAAACAATCCTAAAAATATTGAAGAAGACGGTAAATGATGTTGGACATGATTGGCATGTTTAGTTAAATCCTACACTATGGGCCTATAGAACTAGCATCAAAACACCAACAAGAGCTACACCATACTCCTTGGTGTATGGATCAAAGGCCATTATACCAATTGAAGTAGAAATGCCATCACTCTGTGTCTCACTAAAAGGTATCATTATAGATGAAGATTATAGAGTTTCAAGGCTACAAGAACTAGAATTACTAGATGAATGTCATCATCAAGCAGTCAATCATTTGAAGGCCTACCAACAAAGAATGTTAAGGAGTTACAATCATAGGGTAAAAACTAGAGTCTTTCAAATTGGAGACTTGGTCCTAAAGGAAAACCCTAGGAATCAATAGGATAGAGAAAAGAAAGTGAAGTTTCAACCTAACTGGTTAGGTCCCTTTGGAATCATATCAATGTATGGATCAGGAGCATATCAATTGTCTACACCAGAAGGGGATCTGTTTGATGAACCTATCAACAGTATCCATCTCAGAAAGTTCTATACCTAAATCACTTAGTGCATGAATTAGTTTATGAAAATGGTTACCTTGATGAAAACTTGGCAAACAGGCATCCTAGTGACAGAAAAATAAATAAATAAAAAAAGATAGAAAAAAAAATCAGAAAAACAAAAAATACAAAAAAAAATTAAAAAATGAAAAGGTGCAACAAAAACATATAGTGAAAACCTGGAAACAAGCACTATTTATGCTTCGAATCAGCTCTCCCATCTATTTGGACACATGTCATGGTCATTGCTTCCACCATAATTTTACATCTATTATCATATCATATCACATGGTCATGTCTCACCCTAGCTTGGGGGCAACATCTGAAAATCATTGGGGGCAACATAAATCTTGAGCTTAACAAAATGGACAAACAACAAAAAGACAAAAAAAATGGAAACAATCTTTGAAACACAACCCAACATCAAACATCAATCACCATAAAAAACACATGGGACATCCATGTCACAACAGAAAATCCAAAAACAAGTCAAAAAGTCAATCTCAAAAATTCAAAAACATGAGTCTGTGTCAGTTGAACTACGTGGTCTCTATGTGTATAATGTAGGAAAGGCTAATCTTTGATGAGCTCCCGAGGCCCCTAGGACAAGTCTTTAGGTTGGGTTTGATCCAAAATCTCTAAAACACAAAAACATCACAAAATCAAGATGGATGATCTAATCTGAATAATGATTGAAATCCTTTAAGAAAAATTTGGATAAGTTGTACTTTGATCATTGTTATCATTTCTTTCGAGCAACTCAATGATGTATTGAACTAGAGAAGCCAAGAAGAAGAAATGGTATTTTTCTTTGTCTGCTATCTGTGAATTAATCATAATTACTGTGTGAATCATCGCGGGAAATGCTCTACAAAGTATCATGGATGACATTCCAATTCACATAGGAAAGTGGTTAATTCTTGTTTGTTTACACAAGAAATACTCAGGTCATCTCGGTTTAATTATACCTCGATGCTTGTGTTAACTTGCAATATCAAAAATCATGAAAGTAGTGCTTAGGTCATCATTGGTTTACATTATACCTTTGATGCTTGTACTCACTTTCAACATTTTAAAAGCTCAATGATGATACAAAGCACAAAATTAATGTTAAAATTCCTATGTTTACATGTAGATTTGCATGGTAAAAGTAGATTGCATCCATAATAGTGTTACATCTACAGAGTATTTGTTATAAAATTGGTAAATCATTCATTAAAAAATTATCTTTTATCATAATAGACTGAGTATACTTGATATTAACAAAAACATCCCCATGATCATATAGTTGCATCATCATATTTATTTACATACATTAAAATCATTTACATCATCATTTCATCATTCATACATTTCAATCAAATCATTTTACAATCTCATCATACCATAACAAAAATCTCAACAAACATATATCTATATTATCCCAGTTTCACAAACATACATCATCATCATAACTCATAAAATCCATCCATTTATTATATCACATATCCATATATAATCCATTTGGTTGATCATAAAGACCATCAAATTTATTGCATCATATGTCTTTCAACATTTTCTTCCATTTTATTACATCATATATTTGCATCACATATAGTATATCATTTAAAAAAATCATTTCCATATATCATGAATCCACATACATCATATATCCATATAACATGCATCCATACATGACCATTATGTGCATCATAGAAAGAACATCTTATGAAAGAATATCATCATAACAATAAAACCATCACATAGCATATAGAACATCGAAGAAAATGCATCCATCAGAGAATCATATAGAACACATAATAGATAGAAGAATCCATTGCATCTCATATATAACAAAATCAAAATGTCAAGTATACAATGATGTCTAAAATGAAGAGAGATATAACATGAAATATGGTTGTATATCAAAATAATCAAAGTGAACATCACATCTCAAATGTAACATAGACAACAAATTAGGTGTTGCTAGCTCTAGACAGTGTAGGCATAGTAGGATCAGGGCCCCTACCATAAGAGGAACCAGGATCCTTGGGATCTCTGGGTAGAGGCTAGGTAACACCTGCACTAACAGTCTTGGATCATGACTTGGTAGAACAAGACCTCACATAGCTAACTCTCTGCTTAGAAGGAACTGCATCATAATATTCTACTCTATAAAACTCAATCTCCTCGCCAATACGAGCAACCTCTCACATGTAATCTGCCAAGGAGGTACCATCTACTAGTCTTTGTAATCTATTGACAAAAGCCTAAGAACTCTCTACTGCAAACTTGGCCGCATCCATCTCAGCTGTCAATGAAGTAATATGAGACTGGGCTACCTCAACTATCTGTCTGGTCGCATCCCTCTTAGCTGTCAATGCTGCAATATGTGACTGAGCTGTGACTAACTGAGCCTACACTAATGATAGAGTCTCTAAATGCAACTCAGCTTGTGCCTACATCTGAGCCTGGGTCTGCTCTAGTAAACCCTGAGCTTGAAGAAACTACTCCTGAACGGTCTCTAACTGAACCTGAAGATCTGCTATCTAAAACCGCTTTGAAACACCTCCCACATCCTGCCTCTTGCGAGGAATAGTCTCATTAGTAAAATATAAAGCAAGGCTCGACCCACCTATAGCCTCTCCACTATCAAATCTCTCATCTTCACTGCTCTCATCTCTGCTACTCTCGTCACCAACATCCTCCTCACCACCAACATCCTCCTCTGGCTTGACATCTGCCTCACCAACCACACCAAGATCCTCTGCCTCAACCCCTCCAACATCCTCTCTCCTCCATCTCTGACCATGCACAACAAGAACATCCTCCTCTACAGGTAATGGGGTAGGCTCATCTAGAATGGTAAGTCGTGGAAATAGATCTAAAGCAAAAAAATCAACATAATCTGTCATAACTAGAGGCTCAACAATATCTGGCCGAATGTCCCACTCAAATGGTTGCAAAGCCTGAAAATGCTGAACTACAGTAGCATATGACAAACAAGGCCCCCAACCTGCAGTATTCGACTGATGATGAGAATAATGAGCAACAACCTAGGGCATACCCTGTACCATCCCATACTATTTGTAAACCTGTCTGATCAAGAATCTCTCTAATACCTGATGAGTATGACCAATCAAGATCATTGACTAACAAAGAAATGGTAGCTGAATATCATCATCATCCTAATGATCACAATCTAGGTAGGGATGCATGTCATAGACTCTATGTCATCAATAACTCTCCTCCAATACTCTAACTTACCTAGTATAGACTAAGTAAGCTAGCTGACATATCTGAACACATAAGGTCTCATGGGTGGCCTCTATATAACTAGAACTAGACATGTGACAACTATGTGCTCCCATGCCCATACTTGAAGAAAAGTAACACTGGCTGAGAAACTTTGACCACTGAGATACACAACTAAATGTAAATCATGATATAAATGGGGAAGCATACACATGCCCCAAGCGAATCTAGTGCCATGAAAAACCATACTCTCCAAAACTATGCCCCAACCAACCAAGAATCCATTAGACCTATGATCAAGACTAAGGAATCCTCCGATGAAACCAACAAGTACTGTAGGCAAAGTGGTATATGCATCAACCATCTCATGCCACGGAATCCACTCTGGCAATAACATCATCCTGAAACACTCTACGAAGGGAATCAATCCCACCCTACTTTGTCGAATCATATATGACAAAATCTCCAACAATCAGAAGTTGCAGAATTTTCCAGACATCCTCTGGAGTGACTATCATCTCACCAGTAGGAAGGTGAAAGGTATTGTGCTTGCTATGCCACCTCTCGGCTATCATTGTCAACAAACCCCAATTAATCCTAATCTATGGCATATATAGAAGAGGAGACAATCAACAACGTGTTATAATAGTCATCTCAGGCTGTGCCAACCATGGTATTAGATCAAATGTCCAAGGGAAACACTCTCAAACCTAGAGGTTTCCCAATCGCTCCTATTATCATAACAAGATCAAAGGCAATAAATTCATGTCAATCATCAAATAACATCAAAATACCATATCAAATCAAGTTAGCTCTTGGTGAGAATTTTGATCAAATCTCATGAGCACACATCATTGAACATCACCTATCATGAGGTCAATCATCAATGCATCAAATCAACCTCACCTATCATGAGGTCAATCATCAATGCATCAAATCAACCTCACTTATCATGAGGTATGTCAATCTTAATTATTCCTCACCTATCATGAGGATACTTACCATCAAAACAAACATCCGACCTCGCCTATCATGAGGTCGAAAAATCATGTATTTGATTAGACAAATCATTCATATCAAACCAACAATTGATACGATCAGAAATCAAGAACATCAAGAACAAATTGACAAAAATCACAACACTTTGATTTAAATGCACTCTATTGGAACTGTAAATTTTTGAATATTTCCACTAGTTTTCCATAACCCTAAATTTCCATATGATTCCTCATCATAAACACATGGGTCTGTTTTCATAACATTCTGCTCATTTCTTTCTTTGTGGTCTCATTGTTTCCATCGGGTCTTGCATAATTCACATCATGGTTTGTATCAGCGTGACAATATCAGGGTCTCCCCGATCCATTTTTCTGCTTGTAAATGTCTGTGTTGCCTATCGGAAAGATGTTTCTGATGTCATGGTGATTGGAGTTTACTTACTAGAAGTTATCAGCAAGACTTTCACATTGTTTCGGCGACAGAGGATATTTCAAATCGGCAGGAGTTATACCGTCGAGATGATGTTTCATCGAATTCAATATGTCTCTCCGACTGGCAATTGAGGGGCTTATTGGTAAGATTTTTTGATATGCGGAATGATGTCTCAATGACTTCATTGGTTCTTTCCGATGTGGTTTTCATCAAAGGGTTATCAGGAGGAGTCCTACCGACAAACACATTAAAGTTTTCACTTCAGCCAAGGCATGTTACTTTCGGTGTGAGGTCATAACGAATTTACATTGTCACACCGACCAGTGGCGGGAAGATACATATCGGTAAGAGATAGAGTTATCGAAGTAAGGCCTTGGTGAGTGACCTTCAGTCTCACTAACATTACACATGGAGTTTCTATCAAAAGGCATCTCGATGAGACTGATGTGACTTCAGAGTAAGTCCTAACAAATTTAGGTGGCTCTCACCGATGGAATACATATGGACTCTATCGGTATAAGAATTATGTTGTCTCGGCGAACAAGAATGATCACGTGGGCTCTTAGCGTGACATAGGGTATTCGATATGATTTCTCCTCGACAGTAGAAGGTCACGACAAAACACAGAGAACTAAGGGGTGATTGACAACATTATAATTGCCTTCAACATACTTACAGGGTTGTCTCAGTGACCGTTTCAGCGAATGAATAATAAGACTCAAACACTGTGGCCAACATGGAATAAGCCCGAATACTATGGTTGGTCAACATGAATTTCAAAGTGATATGTTTCTAGATTCATATGTATAAATATTCATTCCTGATTGTGAATGGAGAAAAAATTAGATCAGATATTCAGTAGGTAGATTAGGAATGGCTATAGTAGAATAAAGTTCTCATATCAGAGACTATGATGCATGTTTTAAAATGGAGATTTCAATGAGAATCAGTTGGTGTGGCAAGTTATTTCTAGTGTCAATTGTATGTTGAGTTTATTGAAAAGTATTGCTAAGCTGTCTCCAAGTTGATTCTTTCTGGTTGTTTAAATTGATATAACAAGTTTATTTTTAGTTTATCAGTGCACATTTGTTGTATCTGTGTGATTAATTGACTGGTTCTTTCAAGGAGAGATTAAATCCTTTTGGTTGATCATAGTAATCAAGGAGATTCATCTGGATTATTAAAGTAGAGCTTAGTAGTCATAATCTTGCATGTTTATACAAGTTATAAACAGATCATATGCCGACAATTTGAGTTTCTGCCAGAATAAGTTGCCCACTTCTATTTCATTTGACTCTGCATACCCAATAAGGCACTAGTCTCTGCAATTTCATCATTAAGATTCATTAATTCTCTTTACATTTGTTAATTGAGCATAATAGGATTTAGATTAGAAGATTGCTATTGCGCTTGAATTCATTAGTTCACTTCCATCTGCCATTATGGACAAATCATTGCAAGAAGGGTAATCATAAGTCAAGTCTACTTCATTCAGATCGGTACACCCGCCTAGGTTTAGCAGCACCTGAAGAGTAGAAGGTTTAATTCATTTGACCTTGTATGTTACCCTAAAGCATATCACGAGATTGGCAGCCTCTTGAGGCATCGCACCCGCGTATTTGAGAGCTAACAAATTGGCAACTCTGCTGGGGATACATTCAGAATCAAAGCCTTAATCATAGAGTCAGGAACTTTATACAGACTCCACTGGGAATAAGAAATGTCAAATACTTTTCTCACTTTTGAAAAAAGTGAGTGGCAACTCTGAAAGAAACATTGCATTTGTTCAAACATGAATGGAAAAAGATCTCGATACAGGGGAGGTCATATTAGAGGTCCTCTTGGCAGCAGTAAGTTGACACACAATGATCTGAAAATGGAAGGTAATCAGAGTGGACCTATTGATCATGATACTCCTCAGGTTGATTATGAATCTTTAACTTATGAGGAAATCAAGGCACTGTTTGAATCTCAAAGGATGGAGATAGAAGAACTAAAAGCTGAATTGTAGAAATCCCAACAGCCAAATCATCATCCTTATATTCCCACACAACATGCATACACATAGCCACCTCATAGTCAACATTATATCCCACAACATTATGCACAATGCAATAGTCCGCCATACCAATATCATCACCCACCTAACCCTCCCCCTCACCAGTATGCAACAATGATAATCAAGCAATTTGATCTAACAGGGTTTCAATTATACCCTTACCCTATAAATGGTAGTTGGAGAAGTCTTGTTCCAAAGTTTACGGGGAGTAGTGCCATCACTACTGAAGATCATTTGAGGAGCTTCAATGCTTTTATCAAAGACATAGATGTGCCATATGAAGATTTACACATGAGGTTGTTTATGATGTCACTCATTCATGAAGTTAGGGATTGGTTTAATAGCCTATTGTTTGCTTCTATTAAATCTCTCCAGGGTTTTCAGGATCAATTTCTCGAGCAATATGGAAATCTGTCTACACCAAATTGGGTTTCTCATAGGTTCATACAGATTCAAAATCAGAATTTGCAGCAATATTTATGCTAGGAGTAGCAATTTGAAGCATAACAAGATGTGTATACTCGAAGCCAGGACTCCATCATAGAATCAGAATGCATAATTTCCCCCTTGGATGCATTTCTTGACATAAGGAGTTATGAAGGAGAAGATTTGACTTCTCTGTACAATAGAATGACAAAAATTTGTTTGCAAATACCTTCTCATTGTAGGCCAACAAGGGCCATGTTTGTTGAGCAGTTTGTAAGAGCATGAGAACCTAAATCAGCCTATTGGATTGAATCATCAATACAGCATGCCCGTGATCACATGAATAAATTCATTGATGCCATGGAAAAGATAAGGTATGAGAACACTACCAATATTGATTCCAATTGTTGTATTTCTGATGAGTATAGAGGAATTGATCAAACAATGCATCCAATAGAAGATGAGACATGTGCAAGTCAAGATGATTCCTATGATAGCTTGCATGAGGAAGATGAAGGTATAGGTTATCTCTCTTGCATAACATATTGTGACAAGGAAAGCAATGTGTGTTATGAGGGATCCAATGAGTATTCAGATTTTGAGGATGGACCTATGGATTTTGATCTACAATCAAGGGATTCTAGCAGCCCTTTTGGAAATCAGGATGAAACATGCTCAAATAAGAAGGAGATTACATCAACGTATGAAGAGAATGACTATAATGATCTTGAAAATTGCCATGTTGATGAATTGGAAAAAGAAATGGAAGGGGATTGTGTATCATGTCACAATGATGAAGAGCTTGAGGAACTTGTGGATTCTTATTTATAGCAAGGTGACTCTTGTAGTTCTTGTGGTGATCGAGAGGAAGAAGGAATGGATAATGTGATTCCATTTGACAATAAAAAAATTATACCTCCAGTTGCAGTTGAAAGCCATGAAGACACATTCAGTGAAGAAGAGGTTTGTACATATGAAAGTGATTCCCAATTTTTTTTTGATCCATTGTATGATGAAGTGATAAAAGAGGATCAAATGATATTTTTCCAAGGTGTGCCCAAGAATGAATATCAGGTATTTTCAAATCCACTTTATGGCAAATAGGAGATAATCTCAGACAAGCTAAATGATGGAATAAGTGACTTCGCTGGTAATGTTTCTGATTTTTCATTCTCTGATGATCTTGGGCCTCTTTTTGATGATGATAAAAATGAAGAATACAACTGTAGTGATGAGAAGGTTGAGACTTGTTCACTCAAAAGTGAGCAAATTTTAGATTTACTAACTCTTGAGTATGAGAGATATACACATGAGGGTGATCCTAAAGTTTTGTGTCCAGCTTACATTTGTTTTTGACAGTGAAGGTTCTTTGTGCAATGATTTTTATGACTCCCAGTGCATTTCTCGAGATGATGGTGAAGCTGATCGAAAGTTTGTGTCCATTCAAGATGAGCTGAGAGAATGTTTCATAGTACACAACAGCGAGAAAGATAATGAGGAATTTTGCATTGAATATGCATACATTTTATATGTTGAAGATAACAAAAGTCTGTTCCGTGATGATGAAGAATTTGAACTGCTAAATGATGAAGGGAATTTGGGTCAAGCTGAGCACGATGATCCTCTAAAAACTTGCAATAACAGTGACAGGAAAGATTGCATGAGTATCTTCAAGAAGAATCTAATGAACTCAAGAAAAAACTAGGTATTTGATAGGGGAAAGTATGGTTTGAGTTTCAGATCGTAACAGCTGAGAACAGGTGAAGTTGAAACATAGAGGATTAAGGGTTGGCAGTGCATGGACAACTCTTGCTTATCCTCTTTAAAATTCTTTTCCATGGACAATAGTTTAGGGTTTTGTTCATCTTCATTTTGCATTCATTCCATCATGCTATTTGACCATTTCCATTTTTTTCATTTTGTGTCTGGTCTGCTCACCCAAAGATCTGGATCCTTGCAATGATATGACTATCATTCATCTCCAGACAGAGCCACTATTGGAACTATAAATTTTTGAATATTTTCACTAGTTTTCCATAACCCTAAATTTCCATATGAGTCATCATCATAAACACATGGGTCTATTTTCATAGCATTCTTCCCATTTCTTGCCATGTGGTCTCATTGTTTCCATTGGGTCTTGCATAATTCACATCATGGTCTGTATCGACGTGACAATATCAGGGTCTCCCTGATCCATTTTTCTGCTTGTAAACATCTGTGTTGCCTATCGGCAAGATGTTTCTGATGTCATGGCGATTGGAGTTTACTTACTGGCAGTTATCGGTAAGACTTTCACATTGTTTCAGCGATAGAGGATATTTCAAATCGGTAGGAGTTATACCGTTGGGACGATGTTTCATTGAATTCAATGTCTCTCCAACTGACGATTGAGGGGCTTATCGGTAAGAGTTTTTGATATGCGAAATGATGTCTCAACGACTTCGTTGGGTCTTGCCGACATGGTTTTCATCAAAGGGTTATCAGGAGGAGTCCTACTGACAAACACATTAAATTTTTCACTTTGGCCAAGGCATGTTGCTTTCGATGTGAGGTCATAACGAATTTACATTGTCACACCGACTGGTGGCGGGAAGATACATATCAGTAAGAGATAGAGTTATCAAAGTCAGGTCTTGGCGAGTGACCTTCGGTCTCGCCGACATTACACATGGAGTTTCTATCAAAAGGCATCTCGGTGAGACTAATGTGACTTCAGAGTAAGTCCTAGCGAATTCAGATGGGTCTCACAGATGGAATACATATGGACTCTGTCGGTATAAGAATTATTTTGTCTCGGTGAACAAGAATTATCACGCGGGCTCTCAGCATGACATAGGGTATTTGATATGATTTATCCCCTATGGTAGAAGTTCATGGGGAAACACAAAGAACTAAGGGGTGATTGACAGCGTTATAATTTCCTTCGACATACTTACAGGGTTGTCTCGGTGACCATTTTAGCGAATGAATAATAAGACTCAAACACTATGGCCGACATGGAATAAGCCTGAATACTACAGTTGACTGACATGAATTTCAAAGCGATATGTTTCCATATGCATATGTATAAATATTCATTCCCGATTGTGAATGGAGAAAAAATTAGATCAGATATTCAGTAGGTAGATTAGGAATGGCTACAATAGAATAAAGTTCTCATATCAGAGAATATGATGCATGTTTTCAAATGTTGATTTCAATGAGAATCAATTGGTGTGGCAAGTTATTTCTGGTGTCAATTGTATGTTGAGTTTATTGAAAAGTATTGCTAAACTATCTCCAAGTTGATTCTTTTTGGTTGTTTAAATTGATATAACAAGTTTATTTTCAATTTATCAGTGCACATTTGCTGTATTTGTGTGATTAATTGACTGGTTCTTTTGAGGGGAGATTAAATCCTTTTGGTTGATCACAGTAATCAGGGAGATTCATCTGGATTATTAAAGTAGAGCTTAGTAGTCATAATCCTACATGTTTATACAAGTTATAAAAAAATCATATGCTGACAATTTGAGTTTTTGCTAGAATAAGTTGCCCACTTCTATTTCATTTGACTCCACATACCCAATAAGGCACTGGTCTCTTCAATTTCATCATTAAGATTCATTAATTCTCTTTACATATGTTAATTAAGCATAATAGGATTTAGATTAGAAGATTGCTATTGCGCTTGAATTCATTTGTTCACTTCCATCTGCCATTGTGGACAAATCATTGTAAGAAGGATAATCATAAGTCAAGTTTGCTTCATTCAGATAGGTACACCCACCTAGGTTTAGCAACACCTAAAGAGTAGAAGGTTTAATTCATTTGACCTTGTCTATTACCCTAAAGCATATCAAGAGATTTGCAGCCTCTTGAGGCATCCCACTCGCGTTTTTGAGAGCTAACACACTCAAAAAGGCATTAAAAGTGCTAAAACAATGACATGTGCCATTTCATCAGATAAAAGTGCTATTATAGATGGACAAAGTGCCATTTTATCAAAAGCACCATTCTATTTGGTCAAAGCGCTAACATTTTTTATAAAAGCGCTAAAATTCTATACACACTAAAATAAGAGGTCAAAGTGCTACAAAATCTAACCAAAGTTCTAAAGTTTGAAATTGCTAATGTATCTTACAGAAGTATTACAACAACTATCCTAAGTGCTAAACTTTGTAAAGCGCTAACCTAACCTACTAATGCGCTAAAACAAACCTCCTAAGTGCTAAAATTATAGAAGCACTACAACGGAACTTAGAAGCACTACAACGGAACTGTAAAGTGCTACAATGGATTCTAAAAGCGCTAAAAGGAGTTTAAATTCAAAAATCCAAAAAATACACAAAAAACAAGGAAATGCTTGAAAACCAAGGAGAAAAATAGACATACCGGAGGTCTGAACATGACCGGCCGTTGATGTCGTCAAACATGCTCGAAACGGCGGATGTGATATGAAATCGACATCTCAAGTAGTACAAGAATCTCTCTCACAAAATTTTCAAAAGTCACAATGTGCAAATGATTTTGAAAATGACTTTTATTTACCTTTTATAGTTATTTAAAAGGGGATTTTTTGAGATTAATTTAATTTTTCAAAGGGGAGATAAATTGAAATTCATCCAGGACCACTTTCTTCATCAATTATCAGGAGATAAATTATTTTATCATCAAATCTTTATCAAATCTACATCAAATCATCAAAAAATCATCAAAAAATTTGAAAAAATTGGAAAAAAAAATTAAATTAATTAACTTATCTCTCGAGGGGGCATATATCCATCAATCACCTGAAAACATGTCTGGGGCATTCTAAAAAAAGATTCATTGATACTAGCAACAACAACATTAAATTTTCTTTGAAGCAATGCATAAACACATCACTTCAAAGAGGGGCAAAATGTATACACCTAAAAATGTTCTGGAGAATCTAATTAATTAAATATGATTTATTTGATTAATTAATCCTAAATTCATCTACTTAGTAAATAAATAGAAATATTTATTTATATTAAGTTCACATTTAATTCTTCTATTTTATCACATTATTTCCTCTTAATTAAATAAACAAAATTAAATAATTTTTTTTATTTAATTATTATCATCATTATTTCTTATCTACTTTATCCATCAATTATATCTTAAAATTAAATACATAGCTTCAATAGTTTGTGTTATTTAATTATCTTATCATATTTTCTTCGTAATTAAATAAAGATATCCTACAATCTTTAATTTAATTGTCCTATTCCTTCTATTTTAATTTAATAAACAGCTTCTATAGTTTGGCTTGTTAAATTATTTATCTCTTTTTTTGCTAATTTAAATAAACCAAAAATATTTAAATAAAAGTGTAAATCAAATCCCTTTATTCACTCGCCAATAAAATTAGATTTTTTCAAATCTAGTTAATGCAACTGGCATTCACAGGAAAAGCCTCGGGGACAAACATGTAGGCAATCCTCTCAATCTTCTTCCTCAAATATTCCCTCTCATCTTGCCTGGTATTTTCATGGGGAGGAACAATCCTCCATGATTAGCTCCACATTCTTATCTCATACCATTCAAATCTCTAGATTTAATCTCAACCTCTGTTGTGTTACCCCTGTGCAAAACTATTGCCGAAAATCTATATATATAGCCTTCTAAAGCATGAAAATAATTCAAGAAATCCTAGTTTATGCAAACTTACTTTGCAAGAATACAACCAAGCAAACAAGCAATCATAAGCATTAGCATTAGCATTTTAGTATCATCATAGCATCATGGCATCAGTAGATTTCATATCACGACAACATCATTAGTTTTTACTATAGCTTCTTTTTAGTAGGTTTCATATCAGGATAGTCTACAGTAGCATCGTATCATTTAGAAATCATTAGAAATAATCACATCATTTCATTTAGCATCCATTTCATTCTCTAGATAGGAATTTTAAACAATTACGGTGCTTATAAATTTGAGAGCTCCTGTAATTTGATAAATCTTTGGAGATAGGAGACAATGAGACATCTTCAGGCTTTTCAGTTTTTTAAATTAGTTTAATTCATGTTAATCTTGATCTAATGTCTTATTAAGAAGTGTTTTAGTTGTTCTTTTACCTTTTACTCTTTCACACTTACAATGAGAGTTGTACATTTGGAGATTATTGTTTGTAGATTTGTGGCTATTGTAGATTAGAGAATATATTAATGGATGTGATAAGGCTTTTTTATTGGTTTTTTGTGGATAAAATTATAGAAATGACCTCTTGAGCCAAAAAAATCCTTGCCATTAGACCTACAATGTTTGATATAGTAAATATTCACATCAAATTTATGATATTTGGCTGCCAAGGTTTAGTGTAGGAAAACCCACATCCAAAATTTTGTTGACTATCTTCATTTATCTATTAGATTAGGGATGATATGATGAATTACAATCCAAATGAGTTCTCAATCATGAAAATAAGTTAATATAGAAATTAGTTGTAAATATAGGATCACAATCACTTACTATAGCTTTTGGAGTCCTATGTATTTTTAGTAGTATTCATAAAGGTTATTGTTACAATGCTTGCTAATAGTGGGTGCTCCAAAACACAAAAGTGTGCACATTTGGTGTGACAATCCACAACAACCATGATGACGTTTTCTTATATAAATTTATAAAACCTTGTGATGAAATCCATAGAAACCCCCTCCCAACAATAACTTGGGATAGTTAAGGGTTGTAAAGGACTTAGATTCATAATTTTGTACCCTTTAATTTGATGACATACCATGCATTCTTCTATAAAATATTTAACATCCCTTTTTCCCTTTTCCAAAAAAAATTATGCTTAATTCTAGGATAAGTTTTCAAGAATCTAGAGTGCCTACCTACTAAAAAAACATGTATATTCTCTAACACCTTAAACTTAAGGATTGAATTCCTATAAAGATACAATCTATCCTTGTACCAAAAAACATTTCCTTTGCATGTAAATTTTTTTGACACACTTGAATCCTACTTAATATTCTCAATGAGAGTTTGAGTATTTGAGTCCTCTCACTCTTCTCCTTCCATATTTACCCAATCCACTCATGATATGGAAAGAACATTCATTATTGACTCTATGCCTTCATCTCACCTCAATAGGGAATTAGCCACAATATTCTCCTTGTTCTTACTATATATGATCTTCAAATCATATCTCAACATCTTTGTGACCTTGTTTTTATTCCTCAAATGACTAATTTTATTTCAACAAATATTTGAGACTATCATGATATATCCTTAACTTAAATTGTCATCTCATTAGATAAGGTATCCAATATTTGACTGCATACAAGATAGCCAACATTTTCTTTTCATAAATTTGTTTCAACAAATTTTTACCTTTAAGTTGATGGCTCACAAATTATATGAGTCTTCCTTAAATTAATACTACTTCTATACCATGACCTGAAGCATCACATTCCATAATGGATGTTTTATAAAAATATAGAGTAGTGAGGACTCAATTTATGTATATGGATTCCTTTAGCTATTGAAATTCCCTTGTAGTTGTCTCGTTCCACTAGAAGGAATCCTTCTTCAAAAAATCTATGAGAGGTGATGCTATGATTCCATAATTATTTATACATTAGCTATAATAATCTACAAACCTTAAGAAACCATATAGGTTCTTGAGGGTCCTAGGAATTTTCCACTCTACAATATCCCTAATCTTATGAGGCCCCATGATGAGGGATCACTCTACCCAACACCCACAAAACACAATAATAGATATCAACACAGAATATGCAGGAGAAAAAATAAATCACTCTCAATTACTTTCAAAAAATGAGATTACAAATTTAGAAATTACAATGCTATAGCCACATGGGTTTGGTTCATTACAACAAAAATCAACTTTGAAAAGAAAATTTGTTATTTGGAGCCATAATCTACACTAATGGAGTCATCAGTTAAAACCTCCTTTAACCCCTTTTTATTTTGTCCCAATATTCATCCAAGAATATTTTGGAAAGTGTGATTTTCTCCTTTGTATTGGCACCCAAAAGTCCATCCATTCATTTTTCCCACCTAGGAAGATATTATATGGAAATTCAATTTTGGTAGAAAAACTTCCCAAGGCCATAACTTTTGATCTAGGTGTCTGGTTGGCTATTATAACATATCATTGGAAAGCTCTCAAAGAGATGGAAAAAACTGTAATTGTCTAAAGACAGTTTGCTCCTTTTTTGAGCCATTTCAAGGCTTTTAAGGTTTTTAAACTTGATTTTGAAACTATATTGGAGAAATTTATTGGGACAAAAACATTAATATCTCCCAAATAGTATAGGATATTAAGGTGATTCTTTTTCCATTAGATGTTCAGCTTTATTCCTTGGGGTAAATTTTTAGGTCCATACAAGCTTGATTAGATTGACTTACTAAAAATAGTAAGTGATTGTTTTTTACCTTTTCTAACTTCTAAATTCCCTACACCCCTTAAGTTTCATCATGGAACTCAAAACAACAAAATAAAATGAGGAAAGACATTTTTTTTAGGTGATGCAAGATTGCCCCTACACCATTAGATGCTCTTGCATCAACCAGCCAGGGTAATTTGAGAAGTGACTTTATAAATTCTCTAGAATTGAAGGAAAACTAAGATGACCAACTTCTAACTTAGACAACCATGATGAATCTTCAATAGGCCTCCCCTTCCATTTAACCAAATATTCTCCATATTTTCCATTTCTTGTACTTTTTCCCACTCAGCTATCCAAGATTTCTTCTACCTCTTCCTTCTCTAAAGTAGGTTTTGGAATATTCCACTACTCATTTATTGGTCTTCCCTCCATATATCCTTCATGATACTTTATCAAATTTGCAATATTGAACATAGGGGAAATGTTTATCCCACCCAATAACTCTACCTCAAGCATTTCTTGAATCATGCCTCTTTAGGATCTTGCATGGTCCAAATTTCTTCATTTTCAACTTGTTATATGTTCCCATTGGGATCCTTTCTTTCCTTAGGTGAAGCATGACTTCATCTCTAACCTAAAATTCCTTAAATATCCTCCTTTGATCGGCCTTAGCTTTGTACTAAGAATTCATCTTATTGATGTGATTTCTTACTTCTTTGTGCAAGTTCCTCAAATTCTATGCAAAATATTCTACCTTGGCACTACTCTTTTCTCCTTTGTTCATCTTCCTCAACTTGAAAATACTCATTGGACTACTCCCATATACAATCTAGAATGGGGATTTACCAATACTCCTTCTGATAGAATTGTTGTGAGAAAATTCTACCTGTGGTATAATCAAATCACATCCCTTGGGCTTATCTCTTAATAAGAATCTCAGTGGGTTTCCCAAACTCCTATTCACTACCTCTTTTTTTCCATCAGTTTGCAAATGGTGTGCAAAAATGAACTTCAAATCTTTCTTCAACTTCTTCTATAATGTTCTCCAGAAATAACTAACAAATTTGGTATCTGTATGAAACTATACTCTTTGCAAGACCATGTAGTCACACCATCTCTCTAAGAAGCAACTCTACAATGTGAAAAAAATTATTGGTCTTATGAAATGGAATAAAATGTGTCATCTTTGAAAATATTTCAAGCACCACAAATATTGATCCATGTCCTCCCTATGTCCTTGGTAAACTAAGAACAAAGTCCATGCTAATATCTTCCCATGGCCTCTCTAGTATAGGTAATGGCTTATATAGTCCAATATTTTGACTTACCCCTTTATCCATTTGGCATACTTTGCAACTTTATAAAAACTTCCTAACATATTACAATAACTGTGGCTAGTAATAATTCTCATTAACAATAGCAATGGTCTTATCTGAAACAAAATGTCCAACCAATCCTCCATTATGCTTCTCCTTCATTTAATTCTCTCTCATAGAACTTGGAATGCACAATTGTCTTCCTCTATGTTAACATCCCATCTTGGATTAAGAAATCCAACCATTTTATCCTATCCAAAATAATATGTTCCAAAAAATCCTTCCAAGCTTCTATAAAGTCTAGATCTTCAGGATACAAAATCTTAACTTCATTGGACCCAACAACCTCTATTCTCATCTCTATCAAAAAATTTTTCCTTCTACTTAAGGAATTTGTAACTCTATTTGACCTTCCACTCCTATGCGTAAGAACAAAAGTATAACTCTGCAAAAACTCAACCCATTCTAAGTACCTTTAATTTTATGTTCCTTGACTATTAAGATATTGCAAAGCTTGACAATGAGTATATAAAATAATTTTTATGGCAACAAATAGTGTCTCCATTTATTCACAAGTTGAACTATAGCATAAAACTCCTGATCATAGATGGAATATTTATTTTTAGCATCATTCAACTTCTTACTAAAATAGGAAACATGCTTACCTTCTTGACTCAAAATAGTTCCTATGGCGCTGCCACTAGCATCATAATATACGTAAAATACCTTATTGAAATCTGGAAGTTCCAAAATAGGTCACTCTATGACTTTCTTCTTCAACATATCAAAACTCTTTGTTGCTTCTATATTCAACTTAAATTATTTTCTATCCCCTCTCATTGCTTTAGTTAGAGGTGCATAAATACTACTAAAATTCTTAATAAACTTTGTGTAAAAACTTGCTAGACCACGAAATTATCTTACCTCAATAACACTCCTTGAGGTAGGCCATTCAATGATAGACCTCACCTTCTCTGGATCCATTCTAATACCCCCTATTGAGGTGAAAAATCCCAGATACAACTCTCTCTTCATAAAACTACATTTATTTAGATTAATCAACAATTTCTCCACCCTTAGCTTCTCAAAAACTCTTCGAATATGCATTAGGTGCTCCTCCAATGTCTTATTGAAATTAAAATATCATCTAAAATAAACAAACATTCTTTTCTAAAATTCTTTCAATACCTCATTCATAAGCCGCATAAATGTGCTCAATGCATTGGTTAGCCAAAAAGGTATGACTAACCACTCATACAAGACATCCTTGGTTTTCAAGGTTTTCTTCCATTCATCTCCTTCTCATCCAGACCTAGAGATATTTTCTCTTCATATCTATCTTTGTGAAGTACTCAAATCCACTCAAACAATCCATAATGTCATCCATCTTTGACAAGGGAAATCTATACTTGATAGTAATCTTGTTGATGGCTTAGGAGTCTATACACATTCTCCATTCTCCACCATTTTTTGGTGCTAGTACTATAGGTACTACAAATGGACTAAAACTCTCTTGAATCAATCCCTTCCATAACATCTCAAGTGCACTTGTCTATTCAACTCTTCATTCTTTGCTAGATTCATTCGATGGGCTACCTTATTTGGAAAATTGGCTCCAAGAATTAGGTCCATCTAATGAATAATATTTTTCACTAGAGGAAAACCTTCAAATACATTATTAGATACAATATCTTGAAACTCATCCAATAATTCTGAAACCTCTACATGCATCCCTTTATCATCTTCTATATCAATTCTAGAAATCAAAGCATAACACATATGTTCATGCTTCATACATTCTAAAAAAATTATTCCATCAACTACACAGATTTTGGCATTATTGCATAACTTTTCCTCTACATCTTTCAATGGATTCAACTTATGACGAACTCAATCCTTTGTCAAAGAATAGGTGTTCGCATGTCCATCATGTACTACCCGCCAATCAAACTGCCATGGTCTCCCTAACAACATATGACAAACATCCATAGGCATAATATCATAGAATACCTCATGATAATTTTCAATCTTAAACCTTACCAGACATTGTTTGTTGACCAAAGCTTTATGGTCCTTCTGCAACCAAACAATCTAGTATGTATTCAGATCCTTCTTGTGTCTAACTACAACTTACTAACCATCTCTTCTGAAACAAGGTTATCAGTACTACCTCCACCAATAGTCACATTGCAAGCTTTACCTTCATAGTTACATCTTGTACAAAAAAGGTTCTTCCTTTGAGTTGGTTCTTTCTAATCATTCAACAAGGCTTTTTTGGTAACAAGAACCTCTCCTCTTTCAGAATCCTTAGAATGTGAAGACTCAACATCTTCATCTACATGTGCAACTTGTGCATTATGATTAGGTCTTCTACTTTTCTAGACTTGATGTTGAGGACACTAAAATTCTCTATATCCTTCTTCTCTACACTAGAAATAGGCTCCGTGTAAGCCTCCTCTTCCTAATCCTTTTCCATATCTTCATGTACCTCTTTGGCCTCCATTATTTTGATCATGAGAATGGTAGGTGTTATCTCCTTTCTAGTTATGGCTACTATTAAATCCTTCACCCTTATTTTGATCTTCACTTCAGCCTCCATATGAACAACCACTAGTATTTCCACCATGACCTCCACCTCTTTGCTTTCTTCCAAACCCTATTTTCAAATTTTCTTCTACCATAAAAGTGAAATGATATGCACCTTCTGTGGTAGAAAATCTTACAAGGCTCAACTCTTCTTGAATACTCAACTTCAACCCATTATGTAATGAGAAACTTTCTCCTTGTTGGCCTTAGAATAGCCTATTTTGGTTAGGAAATGGCAGAATTATTTTTATACTCGATAGATTTTCCTACATGTTTCAACCTTTGCATCTTCTTCAAAAAAATTAGCTCATAGTCCATAGGAATGAATTGTCTTTTTATTTTTTCCACATCTGGTCCCATCTTGTTATTTTCTCTATTCTTCTTTGATTTATTTCTAGTTGTACCTCTTTCCACCAAATGGTCACATGACCCTTTAGCTGTGTCTTTGCAAATTTGACCCTCTCAAGATCTTTCACCTCATACTCAAAGTAATCCTTTATATTGTTGATCCAATCAATCAACTCTTTTGGGTTAAGATTTATAGAAAATGTAGAAACATCAATCTTTGGCCTTTTCCCAATATTTGAGATGGCCTTAAACAATATGACTTGATATGGATCTATTGCATCTTGTTCTTCTTTGAACTATTCCTCATTTTTAGCTTCAACTTCACTTTCATCTCCTCTTCTTGGCTCAAACCCTCGATGCAGCTCCTCTTGCAGTGCTTGAACTTATTTATGTAGGGTTCTAAAACCCTCTTCTAGTACAACAATACTTATTCCACCACCATGATAACTTTTCTTAGAAACCCACAACCATAAGTCTTGGTGAAAATTACCTCATGTTCGGTGATCTACTTACACACTCGATAAAACTTGCTCTAATACCACTTGATGAGGGGTCACTCCATCCAACACCCATATAAAAAAATAATACATATCAACATATAAGATGTAGGAAAAAAAATAACTCACTTTCAATTACTTTTAGAAAATGAAATTACAAATTCAAAAATTACAATGCTATAGCCACATGGGCTTGATTCATTACAGCAAAATTAACTCTAAAAGGAAAATCTATTACTCAAAGCCATAATATGCACTAATAGAGCCATCACCTAAAACCTCCTTTAACCCCTTTTATTTTGTCCTAATATCCACCAAAGAATGTTCTATAAGGTTTGATTTTCCCTTTTGTTTCGGCACCCAAAAGTCCATCCATTCATTTTACTTGTCCAAGAAGATATTATATCGAAATTCACTTTTGGTAGAAAAAATTCCCAATGCCATAAATTTTGATCTATGTGTTAGATTGGCTATTATAACATATCATTGGAAAGCACTTGACGAGATAGACGAAACAAAAATTTTCTAAAGACAATTTTGTCCATTTTTTGAGCTATTTTGAGGCTTTTAAGGTTTTCAAACTTGATTTTGAAACTATATTGAAGCTTTCCGAGGATAGAAACTTTAATATCTCCCAAAGAATACAATATATTGATATGATTCTTTTTCCATTGGATACATTTTTCAGCTCTACTCATTGGGGTAAATTTTTAGGTCCATAGAATCATGATTAGATATGCTTACTAAAAATAGTAAGCATCCTTTTTTATATTTTTTAACTTCTAATGGCCTTACACCCCTTAAGTTCCATCATGGAACTCAAAACAACAAAATAAAATAAGGAATTTTTATTTTTTTGGGTGATTCACAATTGCCCCTACACCAATGGATGCTCTTACATCACTCCACCTTAATTGGACCTCATGAAACGCAATGTGACCTATGATATCCACTTCTTTGAATCCAAGAACATGCTGGAAACAAAAGGGTAGACAACTGAGAGGGGGGGGGGTGTCAATTGTCACATAATTTCAAACTTATTAAACTTATTAAACTTATTCTCATATCTGATTAATAACTATGTGTATCAATGGGAATTTTCCTAAGGTTAGATGATTAGATCATAAACATAAAACCCCAAAGAAAGCTATGAAGCACAATGAAGGAAAAATAATAAATAAAATGATTATACTAGATAATCCTTGAAGCCTCCATGAATTACCTCCATAGCACCTTCTAACTTGTTGCAAATATGTGATTGTTGCCCTTAGATTTTAGTGTGTGACCAATAACTATGACAAAGGACAACTCCAAAGCAAGGTTTGAAGGATTTAAATGACTATAATACTATCATGCAAATGATAAACATTAAATTGATGTAAATATGACTATTCCTATGACAAGAAAGCCTAAGACTCAATAAGCAATGAGATCAAGTATGACAATGCAAAAGAAGTCTAAGTATACAAAGTGTGTGTGTGTAAGCATGAGTAGTCTAAAAATTTGAGCAAAAATGGAATTTTATAGAAAATGCAATTTTGTACAGATGAACAAGATTAAAAGTTGACAGAAGCCTAAAATCAGAGGTCAAGATTATGTGTGACAACCCATAATTAGGGTTAGGGAAAAAATCTGAAATGAGCGGCCAAGATGTAATTTGAGAAAATCAAATTGACAGTTGAAAATAAATGTGACAAGAGGATAAAAATTAGCCAGAAAAAGAAAGATTTCAAAAATAAAAAAGATAAAGATTGGACAAAAAGATAAGATTTGGAAAATCAATAATTTAGCAATTACTTGATTTATGGAAGAATATTACAATTTTTGAATTAAAATTAATTCAAAATATGGATTTTGTGTGACAGTAAATAATTGATTTAAGATTATTTACTAAAACGAAGTGGCAGTTAGCATGTGAGGCCATTTTAAATAATTAATTTTATTTATAATGAGTGAAATGTCAAATCAAGCAATTAAATAATTAAAGATAATTATTTAATTAGAGAATGGTCCCAATAATTAAATAAATTAATAAATCTATTTAATTATAAGAAGAGTTAAGAATTAGTGACATTAAATAAATAAATAAGATATATTTATTTAATAATCAGGAAGACATAATGAATAAAGATAATTAAATAAATTAAGAAAATTATTTAATTATAGGAAGATTTTAGAAGATTAGTGACGTATTGAATAAATAAATAAAATTATTTATTTAATAATCATGAAGAATAAAAAGACATGAATTAATTAAATAATTATGAATTATTTACTTAATAGTCGAGGGTGGACCAAAGACATAATTAAAATGTCATAATTATGTTAGGATGAAAGTGGTAAAAATAGAGCTTGCAAGCCTAGGTCATTTTTATGTGTACATTTTCCCCCTCTTTGTTATAATGTAGCATGTCGTATTGTGACAAATAAAATAAGTTAAAGTCATGCCCTAGAGAAGGTACAAAGTATCAATGGCCCCTTAGGAATTTTTTCAAATTTTGAGCAATAGAAAATTTTGGAAGGTGTCCCAATAAGTCAATTTGATGACAAGAAAAACAATGGTGCAGATAGTTTCACCATCAAATTGAATGGATTCCATGTTTATGATTGTGTTAATGCATGACAATATATGTATGATCTAATATGTGATGCAATATATGTGGTTTAATGATATAGATGATGTATGTATGGATCTAGTGGAATGCCTATATGATCATGTATGCATTTATGTTTTTGTATGCCACATGATATCATCGTGAGATGGACGAGAGAAGATGACAAGACAAAAGAAGATGCATGTTAGTTCCTAAACAAAATCCTTCAACATATCACCATAGGACTTTAATATTTATTACTCTTAATCATCATTGGGCAGATTATTGTAATGATCCACAAACACCATGATATGACATAGATCAAGTGTGCAAGGTCATACCATCACATGAGACAATAAATCACATACAAGGATGATCGTGACTCATTCTAAGGGTGCAATTGCCCCAGTATTTACATCATAACCAACCACAAGAAAAAAGACAAGAAATACAAGTCATGTAATGTCATTGCTCCTCTAGATCCTATTGTCAGGACATCCTCAAGGAACTAGCAACATGACTACCAAAAAGACAAAACAAGACAATCATCATGGTACGTCGCTACTTCTCTAAACCCTAGGATTAGGACATCATGGAGAAGCTAGTAATAGGATGGAATATTTAAAGACCAAAATTTCAAGAAAATATTTACCAAGTGTTTGCTAAGTGTGTCTAAATGTTGAGTGCTTTAAATGTCGAGATGCCAAGGTGTCATGTTTTGACAATGTCTAAATGTCGAATGTCCAGGTTTGTTGAATTCAGGAAGGACACATCCTGAATAATGTTGATGTCAAGAGGATCGATCCTCGAATTTTGAAAGGATCCTTCAAAATTCCAAATGACGGTGACAATTCCGAGATGACAAATGCCAAATATTTCCAAGTTCAAGAAGGACACATCTCGAATAGTGCCAATGTCGAGAGGATCGATCGCTAAATGTCAAAAGGATCCCTCAAAATGCCAGATGACGATGATGATGCCTAGGAAGGACACATCCTAAGGCATAAATGATAGAGGCTATTCTTCAGAAGGACATATTTGAAGAATAACCAAGAGTTGACCATTTGACTAGTTACGATAATTTGACTTGTTTTGACTAAAATTTGACTGAAGTTGATAGAAGTTGACCGAATTGACTTGTATTGACTACATGTCGATATTGATATGTTGAATAAATGATTTTCGTAATGTGTTTTAGGAGTTTTCCTATATGGAAATTATTATTTTTTACTTGAAGACTTTTGACGTGTGTGCTAGTATAGTGCCAAGTGTGATCAGGAGTAAAAGTAGTCCCAGAAATGAGCAAGAACACAAGACATACAAGAAACCACCTAAACACCTAACACCTTAAGATAGGGCTAAAAGTTAAACTCAACAAAATAGATAGAATGATAATACCTTGTTAAGTTGCTCCTTTGGTTGGCCTTTGGATTGTTGACATGATGCATGTTTCTCTTGATGGAAAAAGATACACAAATGTTATGTAATATGGATGGGAAATGGATGAAAATGCTATGATGAATACAAGGAATGCATGTTTTTGGTTAAGTATGGTTGAAATGAAAATTTTGCAAGAGTTTGGTTAGCACAATGATCAACCCCCCAAATGAGAGAAAAGAGGGGGTATTTATAGAGGAAGTTGAATTCTCTAGAGAATTCAACGATTGAGATTCATCCAACAAGGTCAAGATGAAGGGCTATGGTGAGTTGAGGACTCACAAGCCCTCACATCTTGACATGTGGAATGTGAGATGGCTTAGGGATGGTGATGTGTAAATGAGGTGGAAGGAGGGTACATAAGGTGGAAGAAGGACAAGTACTTTGCAAGTACCTTGGGGAATGAGAAGATTTCCTCAAAAAAGAAATTCTTATCCCCCAAGTGGGAATGAAACTGACTTTTGAGGAATTTTAGAATTCCTCAAAGATCTCAATGGGAAAAGGGAAAGTAGTTGGAGAAATAAATGTGAATTAAAAGTTCACATACTTGCAAGAATCTCATGGACAAGACAAGGTTACAAAAAAGGGAAGCCTTTGTCCACATGTGACTTGATGTGACAGGTCAAAAGATTCTAGAAGATGCATGGGAAGAGGAGATTCTAAGAGGAATAAATGTGAATTTAAAATTCAGATGGGAAAGAGGGTCAATACCAAGAAAGAAAAATGAAAAGGTTGACTAAATAGACATGCTAAATGTGGCTATTGACCTTGATTAAGGTTGTGCAAACACATGATTAAAATAATTAACTAAAGATTAGAAGCAAGTGGAAAATGTTGGAGGATGTGACACATCCTAACCATAAATTAATTAAATTAATTATGATTAGAAGAGGGTTAGATGGCTAAGAGGAATTAGAGACCAACTTGCAAAAGTTGGAGGATGTGATAATGAGAGAGAAAAAGAAGAATTAAAAATTGGCTTAAATTCAAAGAGGTTACATGACTAAATTAAATAAAGTGGTATATTTATTTAATTTAGAGAGGAAAGAAGGTAAACATATTTAATTATTCAATTAAATACTTTAAGAACCTTATGCAAATGATGAAATATTAATTAAATGAATGATTTAATTAATACCAACAAAGTAGACGAGTAAAGGGATGAATAAGGAGACGACTTTGACCATATGGAAGTGGTCAAATTTGGATGTCTACATTTTTCCCCTCTTCAAAATACTATTAGGATAATAGGGTTTCAAAGAAAATAAAATGCAAATGACTCTATAGAGGAAGTGACTAGAAAAGAGATGGCCCAACATAGGGGAGACCAGATAAGCTGCCCAGAAAGAAATAAATGGAAGGAGATGCCCCAATTTCGGAGAGAAGACTCATGACTGAGGAATGGAAGAGAATGGTAGGGTATGCCACCTCGAGAGGGTGGATGGGCAAGGAAAAGGGGTCCCGAACAACTTCTTTAAACTATAAAGTGGTATATGTCATTGGAAAGAACATGAAAAATGAAGAAAATTTGCTTTTGAACGGAGTCAAACAGAGGCTCAGTGTGCAAATGGCAGCCCTAGGAAAATAGAGAATGGGGGAATTAGTTAGAGAAAAAAATTTGTTAAATAAAGGGAAGAAATTCCCTTCATTTAAAAAGGTGAAAAAGGGGGGAAAATTTTATATAAGGTAATTGTAGGAATTACCTCTCCTCATTTGAACAGTAGTTAGTTGAGGAAGGAGGAGAAGAGGAGAGAAGGAGAGCAACAGAGGATGGGATGCTGGAATACGACATCAACATTATCCACCAGCCGGACGAGGTGCAGCGGTTCTTCAGCGAGTGTGCTATTCCACGATAGGTTAGCCCCAAACCCAACTTTGTGATTCTTTCTATTTTGTTTGAGTTTTAGAAAATTTGAAAATATGGGTTTGGCTATGGGGAGGGAGGAAAAATGGGTAAGAGGAAAAATCGAGATTTATATTTTTTGGTTGGGAAGGGAAAAAGGAGCTAGGTTGGGGATGGAAATAGGAATACTCTGGAAGAGGGCGAGATTGCATGCAAAGGGTTAGGTTTAGAGCCAGGTCCCGCGGAGGGGTGGGTCTGCTCACGCGTGAGGCGTGGGCTCGCTCCAGAGCCCAGGCGGGTTCGCCTACGCATGTGGTGCAAACTCACTTGGGTGGGTTCACCCATGGGCTCGCCCGGGGTGCTTGGGTGGGTTCGCCCGCAAGCTCGTTCTGGGTGCTCGGGTGGGTCCGCCCATGCTCGGGGGTGGGTCCGCCCACAGTTGTGGTAGGTTTTCCCACAGTGAGGGTAGGACCGACAAGGGGGAAAGAGAGAAAAGAGATGGAAAAAGAAAGGAAGAGGACGAGACTCAGGATAGGTGAAAGGAACATAAAAAGAGAAAGAGAAGATTGGAGAGAAAGATTGACAGAGTTGGCATGTCATAGATGCAAGATTTTGGTTGATTGCGGATGTGGGAGAGGTGGTCTGAGGTATTTAGGAGATGTATAGTGGCCATGACGGGCACAGATCATCAAGCGCTAGCGGATGCAAGACTATTGCACATGCTATCATATCCGATGATTAAAGCCCATAGGGCCATGTTGATAGCGTTGATAGAGTAATGGGACTCAGCCACGTCAACATTTCATCTATCAACAGGGGAGATGGTGGTGACTCTAGAGGATGTATGGAGGATTATGAGGCTCCCCATAGCAGGGCTCCCAGTTAGTGAGCACATAGTATAGGATGAGGCATTGGACGAGTCCATGTAGATTGTGTTTGGTGATGATGAGCTATCGATTTAGCGGCAATGACTAGACATGGACAAATGTTTGTCCTGCAGGGTATCAACATTGTCGCTATACCTAGTAGGGTTAATTAGCGAGATAATGTTAGCAGATAGGAGTAGTCGGTTCCTGCCTCTGAGGTTTGTGGGGGTGATTCAACACATCATCAAGGGCCGAGATGGTTAGTTTGCATGAGGGACCTATCTACTGGCACAACTATACCGGGATATGCATGTTGTATGCTATCGGGAGTCACTGAGTGTGACACATGTCACACTACTACAGGTGCGGGCCTATGAGCATATCAGGATTACTAGGCTAGCCATGTTGAGAGCAGGAGAGTAGGGTAATAGAGCAGTAGTGGCCTAGAGATGGGGGATAGAGGTGGGAGTGATATTATGGTATCACAAGGTTAGAGATGTGGATGTTTAGAGGAAATGATTTGATGAGGTGCAGGTTGAGATGATAGTATGGTGTCTATATATGTTGCGGCTATTTAAAGACTAGAGGGAGGATTAGTAGAGACACATGGACTACTTCTTCACCCTATGATATATCATTGGGAAGGATCCACATGTAGTTGAGTTGCATAGGCCAGATTGGGTGATGAGATAGTTTGAAGAGAGGTAGGATATTCCCATAGGGTGAGTGACATTCTAGTGATTGACAAGAGAGAAGCCATGGGGGGATGAGCTAGATCTGGTAGCGGTGAGGGAGGAGTTGGATACACTATGATTGGTGCCATACCCTAGTAGAAGGGAGGGGTTGAGAGATGTAGGGATGACAAATTGATATGGCCAATGGTTTTGATGACATCCACCTCCACAGATTACACCAGTGGTGCCTATTGAGGAGGCATTAGGGTTCAGGTCAGAGGATGAGAGATGATTAAGGGTGGAGAGAGAGGGATAGGGTCCGCAAGGATAGTGGAGAGGAAGACAGGAGAGAGGAGGATGACTGAGAGGAGGATGGGAAGCAGTTAGAGCAGCCAAGGAGCTGGTGAGGGTAGGCAAGAGGAGGAGATGACAACAGAGAGCCCAGGGAGGAGATAGAGTAGAGGAGGAAGAGGAGGAGGCCAGGGCTATGACACAATAGGATAGGGGACATGACGCCCATCGAGAGAGTAGACAGGAAGCACATGCAGCCACACAAGGGCAACAGAGATAGAGATAGGAGGCATAGGCAACCCCAGGAGGGAAGCAGTGGCAGAGATAGGAGGAGGTCAAGGCCAGTGGAGAGTAGGAGAGGATGATGCAGAGGAGGAGGAGGGGAAACCCTATGGTGATTGATGTGGATGAGGTGGAGGCATCGGTAGAGAGTGAGGGGTATAAACCATAGGAGATGGACATTGATATGGAGGTACATGACATCCTGCCACTATCGACGACACCACCTAGGGGAGAGGATCTAGTAGAGGTACTGCGAGGGGCCCTAGAGAGGTTGCGACTTAGTGAGCAGTGGTTAAGATAGTCAGAGGCCGAGCGGAGGAGATTAGAGGTAGAGATGTGTGAGCTATAGGCATGATTTTCCCGGAGCAAGAGGGACTACTCAGATTTGGCCATGATGGTGATAGAGGTGGAGAGGAGTTTGCAGAGAGAGAGGGATGAGGTACGAGATGAGGTGGGTTACTTGTAGGTAGAGGTAGAGAGGTTGTGAGAAAAGGTGGCCAAGGAAAATTAGGAGGGGGATACAAGGAGATGGGAGAGAGACCGTTTGGTGGCTGAGGAGGTGATATAATAGGCTGTTAGAGAAAAGATAGGGCAGGGGCCTACAAACATTGGGGTAGGGACCGTAGGAGATATAGATTGTTTGCAGAGACAGATAGAGCAGTTATGGAGAGAGAGAGCGGATCTGCATCAGGAGCGAGATGAGTTTGGGGACATAGTGTACTTTTTAGAGTAGACAGGTGGAGATATGGGATTGATGCAGCAGAGAGAGGAGATGAAGGTGCAAATACATGTGTTGTAGAAAGAGAGAAACATGGCACAGGAACAAACACAGGCTATGGAGGTGGAGAGAGATGTAGCTCTGGCATGAGTTCAAGTGTCATAGAGTGAGCTAGAGGTGCAAGGGGCACAGGTACAGTCTCTTCAGAGAGAGAGGGATGCAATAGTGTCATAGGTATTAGATCTTCAAAGAGAGTGAGATGCAACCGAGTTGAGACTTCAGGCACTGTATAGGGATAGGGATGTAATGGTAACTTGGGTACAAGCCATGCATAGGGAGAGGGATGTTGTAGAGATGCAAATGTATATGTTGCAGAGTGAGTGGGACACAACATAGGCTCAATTTTAGGTAGTGTAGGTCGAGGAGGGGGAGCCAGCAGCAGAGGTTATTGGGATTGCAGGCACAGTTATAGGTTGTGTAGGCTGAGAGGGACAAGGCCATAGAGTACGTACAATAGCTGATATTAGCATAGGAGGCCTAGGGACATGAGTGGAGAGACATTAGTGTGGATCAAGATAGGTACAGGCATGAGCAGAATGTCGCTAGATATCAAGCTGGGTAGAGAGATGATTATATGTAGGAGGTGAGCTACTGGAGGTGTGCCTATGAGCAAACAGTTCTAGATCCGATGTAGCGCACAACAGGATACATTAGACAAGTACCTTAGATGTTAGTACCATCCTAGTCATTAGGGACATGTACCAGGGGGTATAGCGACTATCGAAAGACTCCTCCTTATGGTCGTTACCAGGGGACTCCCACTTGTGAGGACCAGGGGACCTCCACACATAGAGGGCCAGTGTCTAACTCTTCTCAGAGATCAGACGTGGGTAGCTCACAGTAGAGCAGTCAAAGAGCAGATGGCAAGATATCAATTTTTTGATAGGTGCAGGATGGAGGTTTAGTATAGAGTACTAGAGAGAAGATATGAGTGA
This sequence comes from Sequoia sempervirens, assembly GCA_007258455.2. Taxonomy (NCBI): domain Eukaryota; kingdom Viridiplantae; phylum Streptophyta; class Pinopsida; order Cupressales; family Cupressaceae; genus Sequoia; species Sequoia sempervirens. The sequence continues at coordinate 1,055,188,374 of VDFB02271358.1, forward strand.
CATCTTTTGATCTTGTACTTTATTTGATGATATATGATGGATATGTAGTGGATTATGTTTGAGACATTATGATGAGATGTACATTGTATTATTTTGATTATGATATATGATAGCCCTTATTGACACTATGCATTATGTTTTATGTGATGGATGATTTAGTTTATATATGCACATGTATATGATATTTTATGTTTATGTGGATGGATGATTTAGTTTATGTATGCGTATGTATATGATATTTTATGTTTATGTGGATGGATGTGATCATGCATGTATTAATGTTTTTAATGTAAGATGAGATGAATATTTGGTATAAAATGTAATTAGGATGGATCTAACAATATGTTTTGCAGGTGGTAATGTATGTATTATGTGAATGTTAATATAGACATGTATGGGTTAAATGAAACTAAGATGCTTAATCTAATCAGTCTATGAAAGATAAAATATGTTGTATCTACAATGTAACATGCAATATGAATGAAACATGAATTCATATAATGCAAACCTAAATGTCAATAAGGACGATAGGTGTAACATGGGTGTGATACTGCACTTGTCAAGAACCATTAGTACCCTAAGGGGAAAACCAAGGGAAAAAAAGAACCAAATTTTGAACAGCCTAAATCATGAGTCATGGGTTATGAACAAGGTTGAAAGAAGGGTGCATGTAATGAAATGAAATGCAGTTAGGAATGCAATTTTCCATCTTCAGAGCATTGATTTTTTCTATAGCATAAGATACCAAATACCATGATATATGAGACCAAGGTGAGTTGGCATCAAATGCATGAAACAAACATAGCAAACAAGGTTATCCTAGCACCTCAAATTCGTGAGGACCATGGTCGGGCCAGGTATTAGAATAACCACAAGCACAAAGGAATGTTCCCAATGAACATAGGATTCTAGGGGTCCTAGTAGGTACTACATGGGAACGATCTAGTATACATAAATAATAAACGATCAATAGATGCCCCTTCATTAGCTCATCAAAACCCACCATAATATGACGGATCATGGTAGTTTTGATAAGTGAGAATAGGGAGCTCAAACAATAAAAAAAAGCCAAAAGTATTGAAAGATCATAATCAAAGGTAAATTTCCTTTGCCATAGGATCACGAGGATGGATGGGTGATGATGTGGTTTGTTAAGAAGGATGCATCCTGTTGAGACTGATGATGCATACTAAACTAAAATGACCCAGGTGATGCAAGATATTTGTCATTAACTAGATCTCCTGACACTAGAGGATTTTATTTGTGAAGAACCAACTAGATAAGGGGACTCTTGACAACATGACACAAGAGACTAGACAAAGGATCGACACACCCTACAGACTTAGGGGCTTGGGGGTTGATAAGAGATTAGCCTTACCTACGCGAAAGCACATAGCCCTCATAGTTATAGAAAAGACCATAGATAAAATAGAAAGACGACTAATTGAGACCGATGAGACAATGACAAAACAAAGCCTTGGGGGTGGATAAAAATATCGACCTTTCTTGCATACAAGCATAGGGGCAATGTAGTTCGGAGAAAACAAACGATGACTGACCGTGGATTAAAGAAAAAAGATGATGATGGAGACAAATGATGGGGGACCATCATAGGATGATCTAAAGGCCTCGGGGGCAGATCAAATGATCAGCCTTGCCTATGTGAAAGTGCAAGGGCAACGTAGCTCGACCAGGACCAAAGAGATTGATATGACAGGATGAGGTCTAGGTGGAGACTAACATGATGGATGATCCTAGATGATGACACAAACCAACAGACGAAAAAACTGATGACAGATGCTCAGAATGATGAATAGCATATAATCATCCAACTCTCAATCAAAATATACCAAGCGGCCAAGGATGGAATGGGAGAGGATGTCAGGATAGGATGGATGGAGTCACAAATTAATTAGGACACAAGGTAGATAATGATTAAGCCCTATATGGATGATTCTTGTTATAGGCTTTCACCACTCGTACCTATCCAAGGTGCCACCAAAGGTGGTTTTCACCATAGGACAAATTTATTTCTATTTACTATTTTTGGATTTTTTTTTGTTGATTTTTCTAATTTTTTTTGTATTTTTGTAGGTAGGGTTACCAAGTGGACTTTGGTGTAAAACCTCTTTAGATGCATGATATTGATAGGTTCTTCTAGGGCCTCTCCTTCAAGGGTAGCAAGTCTATATGCCCCAAATCCATATTTAGTAGTTATGATATAAGGACCCAACCAATTTGCTTCAAATTTTCCTTTTTTATCGCGGTCCTGTTGAGTACGTTGGTTCTCTTTAAGGACAAGATTGTCAATCTAGAATTGTCGAGTGAACCTTCTTCTTGTAGTTATGCTTGAGGTGGTTTTGGTAGGCTTGTAGATGATCATAGGATTTGATTCACCTTTAATCAAGTAACTCCAGTTGTGCAATCCATGCAACATGAGCATCTTCCTTGTTGATAAGGTTCTTCAGAGAAATCCTTAGTGATGGGAGCTCAACTTCGATTGGCAAGATGGATTTGGCACCATACACTAAAGAATGGGGGGTGGCACCTATAGGGGTATGGATGGAAGTGCAATATGCCCAAAGAGTGGGATGAATATGGAGGTGCCAATCTTGACTAGTGTTATTGACAACCTTTTTGAGGATGCGGATAAGGGTCTTGTTGGTAGCTTCTGCCTGACCATTACCCTAGGGGTAATAAGCCATTGACTAGTGATGTTGGATATAAAAGATGTCACAGAGGTGTTTCATAGGCTAGTTTTTAAAAGGCTTTCCATTAACTGAGAGGATGGTGGATGGAATACCATATCTGAAAAGAATATGGTAAAGGAAAAATTTTTCAATTTGAGTACTCATGATTTGTGAGAGTGGCATTGCTTCCACCCACTTGGTGAAGTACTCAGTGGCAATAATTATGAATGTGTGGCCATCGAAAGATGGTGCGTAAATCTTGCCAATCAAGTCGAAACCCCATTGAGAGAAGGGCCATGGTGCTAGAAGAGGTTGAAGGTCCTGTGCTAGAGCATGAATCGAATCTCCATTTTGTTGGAAGGGAAGGCATTTCTTCATGAATTCACAAGCACTATGCTCTAATGTAGGCCAATAATATCTAGCTTAAAGAGTCCTTTTGGCCAAGGTCATACCATTTGAATGGCCCCCACAAAAATCACTATGTACCTCCATTAGTGCAGTATGGGATTCAGTCTCATCCAGACACCTAAGGAGGGTTCCATCGTACTCGCGATGATAAAGTGTATCACCGATGATAATGTATCAGGCTAAACATTGAATAAAGGATTTTCGTTGGTTTTGTGTGAGGTTTGGGGGTAGAATATTATCATGTAGATAAGTATATATGTCTCGGTACCATGGGGAAGTGGGACCTATAATGTCACACACCATGTCAGTCTCAGGGATATCATATGCTAAGATTAAAATTTGTTCCACAAGGAACTCACATTCTATTCGATCTTTAGGCATGTCAATATGGGAGCCAATAGTAGCTATAGCATTAGTTGCTTTGTTCTGTACCCTAGGAATTTGGTCAAATTGTATGAAGGTGAAATAGTTCTTGAAGTCATCCACCATGCGTCTACAGGGTAATAGATGGTCATCTTTTGTTAGGAAGTCATCATTAACTTGCTTAATGACCAACAATGAATCACTGAAGACTCTCAAGTGAGTTATGTTCCACTGCTTTGCAATTCGAAGACCCGTGAGGAGAGCTTCGTACTCAACTATGTTTTTGGTACACAAGAATGTTATCCTGAATGATTTTGGGATGTAGTCACCTTGAGGGGTAACAAACAAAATTCCTTCTCCTGATCCATTATGAGTATATGAGCCATCAAAATACAATTTCCAAGAAGCTGCTTCTATTACTGTGAAAACTTCTTCATCTCGAAATTCAGTGACCAAAGGGTAAGCATCCACTAGGGGTGCCTCAACCAACTGATCAGCTATGACTTGTCCTTTTATGGCTTTGCGATCTAGGTACTCTATGTCAAATTCACTTCGAAGCATGACCCACTTAGCCATGTGACTGGTTAAAGTGGTTCTGGATAACAGATACTTTAGTGGTTCAATTTTTTCTATTAATTTGATTGGATGGCTAAGCATGTAATGTTAGAGTTTTTGTGTACTAAAGACCACTATAAGGCATGCTTTCTCCATGGGTGAATAATTTAATTCATAGTTAACCATTGTTTGGATGATGTAGTAGATTTCTCTTTCTTTTGAAGACTCATTATGTTGGGCAATTAATGCCCCCAGTGCGACTGAAGTGGCAGAGATGTAAAGTAGGAAGGGTTTTCCTGGAATAGTTGGCATCAAGATCAGTGGATGAGTCAAGTACTCCTTGATCTTATCAAAACCTAGCTAACACTATTGGTTCCATTTCAAGGTGGAGTCTTTTTCAAAAGATGGGTGAATGACTGACACTTATCTGCAAGCTAGACTATGAACCGATGGATGGATTGCAGCTTTCCTTGGAGACTTCTTAATTGTTTCAGATTGCGTGGGGGAGGCATATCTAGAATAGCTTTCACCTTGGTGGGATAAACCTCAATGCCTCTTCGGGAGACTATGAAACCAAAAAAATTTCCTGATGTAACACCAAAGACACACTTTTTTGGATTTAGTCGTAACCTATAATGTTCTAACCACTCAAAGATCTTTTTCAGGATGATAGGGTGCTTTGCTCTAGTTCTGGATTTTCCTAGCAAGTTGTCAACATAATATTCCATAATAATATGGATGAGGTCATGGAAGATGAAAGTCATTGCTCTCTGATATGTTTCCCCTACATTCTTGAGACCAAAGGGAATAACATTGTAGAAAAAAGTACCCCAAGGTGTTATAAAAGCAGTCTTGTGTTGGTCTTCAAGTGAAATTCAGATATGATTGTAACCAGAGACACCATCCATAAGGGACACCATCTCATGTCATGTAGTAAGGGTGACCAACATGTCAATATTGGGTAGGGGGAAGTCATCTTTCAGACAGGATTTGTTAAGATCTTGGAAGTCTATGCAAATTTGAATGTCTCCATTTGGTTTGGCAATAGGCACTATGTTGGAGATCCAATTAGAGTAGTCAATGGGTCTGATAAAACCGGTGTCTAGTAATTTCTCCAATTCCTTCTTGACTAATAATGCTACCTGTGGATGCATTTTCTATAGCTTTTGTTTGACAGGCTTGGCATTTGGGCGAACATCCAGATGATGGACTACTAAAGTATGGTCTAAGCCTAGAATATCTAAGTACGACTAAACAAAGTTAATGATACCCTCTTGGAGTAGCTAAAAAATGACTGAATATTCTTGCTCTGATAGTGATTTGGCTACATAAGTGATCTTAGGGTTTTCAGCAGTACCTAGGTTAACTTCTTGAGTTTCTTCAATTAGGATGGATGACTGTGTGGATAATTGAGTTCCCACAAGGGAAAGATGATTGTATCCATCCTATAGTGCCTCTTCGAGGTTTTCACTATCGGATGCGTCGTTTATTTTTACTTTTTCCAGGTCAAGAAGTTCCTTGGGGAGGTTTTCACTAGATGACCATTTTTTATTTTTCTTATTTTTTATTTCTGTGGCTGAAGCGTTCATCCTCCTCCAATCCCATGAGGTTGACATATGTATCTAGGGAGACATTGGTAGGTGTGCTATCACGTAGGTCCCAATCAATGAGATTAGGATGGTGAAGAGATAGGCTAATGATAAAGATGGATAAATAGCCAAACATGGATGACAGGTCTCTGTGATCAACATCATCATGCATGTGTATGATGGATTCTTCCTCGGGTATGTCTTCCAAGGGACCATCATCCACAATAACACTATTGGAGGTATTAGATGATGTTGCGGGGCATTTCTAATTTTTTTCATACCTAAGGCCTATATTCCATGAAAGCTTTGGTACATCAATAGGTTGCAACCATCCCTGTTCTTCCTTACTTAGGCCCCCGCCTTAGTAGTTATGCTTTTCTGTAAACTTAGCTGACCAAGGGTATACTTCCTGAAAGTATTCCTTTAGAGGAGGATCTGGTTGGGGTTCTTCATTGTATACCCACTAACTAATATCCTCTTCTGGTGCATCTACCTTTAAACTAGGAGATTAGAAAGTGGTAGTGGGAATTTTTTTAGCACTAAAGGTGATGGTCTTGTCTTCTTTTGGTGAAGATTGCAAAGGTTCACTATACATGTGTGGTGACGGTGGCATGGTTGCCACATTTAGAGCTGTATGCATTTCATATTCACCACACCCCTTGTCAATGATCTAGAATTTGGTGACAATAGGATTGGTGGTGGGAGATGGAGTGGCTATCATGGTGCATGATGGATTGGAGGATGATGACTAAAATGCCCCCATTTTGACCCTAGGATAATAATGTAAATGAGGAAATGATGCTTCGAGAGCATGGCAGTATTCAAATGGTTGTGGGTTACCATAAATATGATCTATTTTCCATTAACTGAGAACTTTAGGAATTGATGGTACATGGAGAGGATGACTTGCATGGCATGGAGCCATGGGTGACCGAAGAGGAGATTATATGGTAAGTCCAGATCAAGGACATGACAGGTAGTGTACTGAACTACATGTCCAACTTGGATAGGAACACTAATAATCCCTTTATAATTTCTTTCCGCATTATCATAAGCCTTGATAATGATGATTTGATTACTCAAATTTGCTTGAGTATACCCTAACTATTTTATGAACTTTAGAGTGCATAGATTGAGGGTAGAGCCATTATCTACCAGGGCTCTTTTTATATTATGATGGGCAACCAGGACTTTGATGTGTAAGGGATGGTTGTGATTGGAATCAATATTTGGCATGTCATTCTGGCTAAAGTGTAGCTGGTAAGATAAAGCCAGGTGTCCTACTAAAGCTTGGAACTGTGTGGGATCGATGTCATTAGGTACATGTGTTTCTTGTAAAGCTTTGTTGAGTATTTCCTGAGGCACATGAGAATACTTAAGCAAATCCAAGATTGAGATCTGAGAAGGAGTCTTTCCTAAGTGATCAAGAATGTTGTACTGAGAGTTTACAGGATTTGGCTAGGTGGGTGTAGAGGTTGTAGGGACAGTAATGTAGGATCATCAAGTAGCAACAACACATTGGGGATCTTTAGCTTTAACATGTATCATAGACACATGGGGTTCTACCTGCTTAATGTAATGGACAATACCATCATAATTGAGGGGTACATTCTTATAGCTTATGTTATTTGTGTTGTTTTCTTGGGGATTGATATTGGAGGTGCTTGCATCTTGATTATTGTTAGGGAAGACATTTTGATAGATATGCAATTGAGCATTGGATGATGAAGCTTGACTAGTGTCGACTTTGATATCTCCTCGATCGATGAGATCTTGGAAATAGTTTTTGAGACGTTAACACTTATTCAGAGTATGCCCTTTAATCTTATGGAATTCACAATATTCATTCTCCCTAAACTAGGATGGTTTGGGCTTAGATTCATCAAGTGGTTTGGTGACAGGATATGTGATCGGATAGTTGACCTGTAACAACTTATTGAAGATGCCACTCAAGGGTTCTCCTAATTGAGTATACTAGTGTTTACCATTCCCTTGACTATTTTGGTCTAACTATTGAGGAGGACAAGATTCCCCCTGTGGCACGGATATGGCATTAGGTAAACATGGTTGTTGCCTTTGGGATGTGTTGGCCACCTGAACATGTTTAGTGTTAGTGACACCATCATTCACTGCATTTTTGTTCTTGTTCCAAAAGAGTGACTAATCACTAGATGGCCTTTCTTTGTCATGGTTGTGTATCTTGATGTTCCCTTTGGAAATAAGGGCACATTCAAGGATGGGTCCATTTTCCACTATTTCAGCAAATGTGGTAACATAGTACAACTTGAAATTATGAGCCATGTCGGGATGTGAGTTCTCCACAAAGAGGGTGACCATGTCTTTATCCTTGAGAGGGGTTTTCATTTGGCTTTCCAATGCACACCACCTTTGGAGGTAGCTGATAAAGGTTTCACCATCACGCTGCTTCTCCTTAAGAAGGTCCAAGGTATCAGTGTCTTTTTCTATATTGAAGAAGTAAGAAACAATTTTTTCTGAAAGATCTATGAAGGATTTGATGGACCCCCGTTCCATACTGATGAACCAATCCAAGGCATAGCCCACCAGGCTTCATGGGAACAGGTGCAAGAGGTAGTTGTCATTGTGCATAACCTCTTGAAACTGGGAGTAAAACTCTTGCAGGTGGGCCTTAGGATCTTTGTTTCCCTTGCATCTATCAAACTTTGGTATCTCAAAGTGCTTCGGGAAGGGAACTAGTGAGATGGGTGGATCGAACATATAGGGACATATATCTTCAAATTTGAAGGATTGTTTACTAGTCCTAGCTTGGAGATCTTTCAAAGCAACTTTGATTTCCAATAGGTCCACATTGACCAGTGGCAAAGGAGTCGAGGCAGATGGGTTGGATGGATATTGGTGGTAGGATGACAAAGGATCCTACTGAGATAATTTTTTAAGGTTGACGTATGGATTTTTATAGTGAGATGATGATATCCCTTGTTGGTATGTCGAGGGAGTTTGTTGGTACTAGGGTTGTTGTTGTGAGTTATAGTACAAACTTTTTTTATAAGAATTTGTAACAAAATGTTGAGGAGCTTGAATGGGGTGTTGCAGATTGGTCTGTTGGTACTGAAGGTATTGTTGCGACTGTTGGGAGGCCACATAGGGTGGTTGTTGCAGGAACTACTATTGCTTATGATAGTAATAATCTTGAGGAGGTTGTTGATGTGATGTCAACTATTGCGTGGGTTGAGATGGGATGTTGTGTTTGATGAGCCAAGTCTTTGGCACATTTTGATCATACTTTTATAAATACTTTGCTATTTTTATTATGCTAAAACAAACATCCAATCTGTTTATGGGATAGGATATAGACCTTTTTATGACTTAAATATGACGAGTATATTGTGATAAGAAGTCCCATGATTATTACCTTTAATGTTTTATTAGTCTGATAAATACTTTATGGCTTTTTGTGATCATAAACCTTCATGTAGCCTCCACTACCAAAACTTCCTATAGCCATATATGAAACAATGTTTGCCTTAGTTTAATACTTAATGAATGAATGAATAAAGTAATAGATTGTCTTAAAGGATGAACGTGTTGAGCTAACCTTCTTCCTCAGGAAAAGATGGGGAGATATTTTGTAGGTACCACGATTAAAGGAAGGGAATTCAATTTCCACTTGAAGAATTGAAGACCAAATCCATAAAGATTGGTTCAATAGCAAAAGATGAGGAGATAGTTTCAACTCATCCGCCATGCAGGAAGAGTGTTCCAGAAATCTAGGCCAGGCATCTTGGTGGTGCATGAATCCAGGATGATCGCGCTTTAAGACTGCTAAACCAATTTGACTTAGTTCTCACATTGTCATTCACCTCTTTACTTAAGTTAGTTAAATGTAATAAATGCCTCATGTTTTATAAGGGAAGATTGGTTAGTAGTTAGGATCAGTTTTCAATAAATAGCCCATTCTCCTTCAGAGAAGGGGCTAAGAAAATTGCTATTGTAACACACTTTCAGTCTTAGAAATTTAGCCAAGAGATTGTACCATATACTTGTTTTTCATTGAATCAATAAAGCTTATGAAGTTTTTCACCTAATCTATTGTCTGCTTTTGGCACTACCTAAGGGGGACCACTTAGGGAACTGTCCATACTTTTATTCTATAAGTTAGAATAGCTACATTTCCCTTCATAGAAGTTAATGTGACTGTTCCTACAGCTAGCAAAAACATAGAGCTATCAACTGTTCCTGTAGCTACTAGGAGCAGAATGGGTTATCTTTCGAGTTTTTCATTTCCAAGTAAAGTTAAATAGTAAAGTTGTTTCCAGTACTTAAATTCCAGTATAAGGCATTTTAGGAATCATGCATGTCTGGAAGGGTGATTAGTGCATATCTTGTGCTGTCCCATTTCAAGTTTATGTCCTTGGGTTGATAATTAAATAAGGTTCTTTTGTAGGTCATGACTGCCAGTTGTGATGTTCAATCCCTGAGTAGAGGAATTCATGTTCCTAGTTATTGAGCTGATTAAAGAACACTACATTTTTGGCTTCTTTTCCGGGGATGGTGTCAAACTAAGAACCTATTACAGGCATGCTAGTAAAGAGTTTAAGATTTCATTCTTAATATTTTTAGTTTAGAATTCTGCATTCTAGCATCTCCATAGTTAGTTTACTTTTGTTGTATGCATAGAAGAAGAGACCAATTTGGAAGATTCCTTCCTGGGAGCATAGATATTGAAGAGATTGAACCGAACCTATTCCAAGATGACTCATAACTGGATGCTGGCCAAGACTTAGTTACTTCATCTTTTTCTTCTGAACTAAGCTTTAACCTATCCGAAAGAACATAATCAAATAATCCACTTGCTCTTGTAGTTCATCAACCAGGAGCTAATCCAAGAATACAACCAAGAATGGAAAATCCTATTTTTCCATTTCCAATCCCTGACCTACATGACAATAATAACCTCAAGAACATCCCTGCCTCCTTACTGCCAAAGTTCTATGGACTTATTACTGAGGAGCCTCATACCTTCTTGTTTGAATTTGAAATCCTTTGTAGAAGCTATGACTATACAACCTCAACACACAAGCTGAAATTGTTTCCCTCTACTCTAAAGGAGGTAGCCTTGAGATGGTTCATGGGATTGGGAAGCAATGTAGCTACAACTTGGGATGAAATGAAGACTCTGTTCTTGAGTAAATATAAAGAGTATTGTAGAGGAAATGATCTAAGAGGAGATGAAATCTTCAAAATATCACAAAAGGAGGATGAAACCTTGGAGGATTATGTGTCAAGATTCTTGTTTAGTGTGCAGAAGAATACTCATCATGAGCTGAATGAGGAATCTCAAAAACTTTTCTTCTTAAGGGGAGTCAATGATACTTGCATGGAGGCCCTTAACCTCATGGCAGGAGGTGATGTCACCCAAAGTGATTGGGATGATATCAAGAAAATCTGTCTCAATTACTCCAGAGTAGCTATAAAGAAGGGAAGGGGGTTTAGACCTTCTTCTATAAAAGGAAGTGGCTCTGGAGTATCTAAAGGGGAGATTAACAATCTCTTGTCCGACTTCAAGAAGGATATCATCAATGATGTAGCTACTCAACTGGATACTATGCAAGCTAGAAGGAAGAAACAAGAAGCTGAGGCAATGTTAGCTGAATATTGCCCCCACTGCTGACAAAGAAAGAAAGACTGCCGATGCAAAGCAGTGGCCAATTTGGAGGTACAACATCTCCCTATTGAGTTCAAAACCATTGAAGGAGAGGAGGAAATGTTCTTTGTTGCTCAACGCAGGCCATGGGCCCCAAGACAAGGTATGCCTTAGGACCCTTTGCAAAATTTTGGTTCATATAATAGTCAATGGCAAAACCAGTACCCTCCAAACTATGGGCCATACTCCCAACCTCAGTGGAATAAACCTTGGCCAAATGCCTAGCAAAACCATTGGCAATCCTCACAAGGGAATTGGCAATCACCACAGCAAAATTAGTGGTAGCCTCCACAAGGGAATTGGCAACAGTCTAACTAATGGAGAGGAGGCCAACAATGGTCAAATCTACCCACTGGTTTCATACAGCAACCGCTGCAGCAATCCATTATGCCACCTCATAAAGCTAATCAAGGTCAGAATCCAAAGCCAACCCAACTACCTGTTCAGGCAGCACCCAATCCAAATAACCAGCAAACGCAGCAACAACAGCAAGTCTATTTTGTTGATCCTAATCATCAGCCTGCCTATGCTCTTAACCTGAATAATATCAATTTACATTCAAGAAATGTGCTACCCACACCATCGCCTCCCATAATCTCATAATTTCCATCTGAGGAGATTGAACAAGAAGAAGATACCAATGACCAAACCCAACCAAATGAGCCAGTTCAAATTCCATCATTACCTAAGGCATCTAATAAAGTGTCCCCTCTTTTCCCACAAAGGTTGGAAGGTGAAAATGTAAAATAACAAGAGGAACCTACCTTTGACATCCTTGACCAGCTAAAGCATATATGTGTGAAAATTCCCTTGTTCCAAGCAATCAAAGAAGTACCTATCTATAGCAAGGCCATCAAGGAGGCATGTTTGAAGAAACCGAGGAGGAAAAAGAAAGACCCTCAAACTATCCATGTCATAGGCCAACTCTCTAACTTAATGCTAGGGAAGCTTATCATCCCAAAATATTTAAATCCAGGAAGCCCTATTGTGGAAATCAATATTAATGGGTTGCAAATTAAGAATGCTTTAGTAGATCTTGATGCAGCTATCAATGTCATGACAAAGGATCTAGTTGTAAAACTTAATATTTCAGACCTAAGGACTATACCTACAATATTACAGCTTGCTAATAGCTCAACTATCAAACCTGATGGGGTAGTTGAAGACCTGGTAGTCACCTTGGATTCCTAGGAGTACCCTGCTGACTTTATGGTCTTATCTCCAAAGGCATCATTGGGGGGATACCCTGTCATACTAGGAAGGCCTTGGTTGGCTACTATTGATGCTTATATTGGTTGTAGATCAGGTAACATGACAATATCTAATGGGTATAGCAAAAATAAGCTTACCCTCTATTCTCCAGCCCTACCCCAACTTGAGTCTGGAGAAGTTGTTTGGCCAGATTTGGGAGAAGAGGAGGAAGTGAACTCTGTGGCCAATTTAATGATGATTACTAGAGAGCCTTTCATTGCACAACAAGAAGAAGGTATACTGTCCAATATCATGCTAAATAACTATGGTACCGAATACTTTCATTGTGAAAAAAATCCATGTTCCTTGTAGAACATTCTTCCTTCGCCTACATCAGCTCATTATCCTGCAACAATTGACTACTTACACACCTTGCTACCCCACGAAGTAGAAATGCCATTTTTTCCTGAAGTATCTATGGTAGATTTAACCTCCCAAGTTGAGGTAGCCCTAGGAAGAACCTTGAGCATCAATAAAAACCTCACTAGTGAGCAACAAGAATCTATGGTCAAAATGCTTACTAGTCATAAGTTAGCTTTTGCTTGGGAATATGGTGACATGAAGGGTTTAGACCCAAAACTCTGTACACATTGCATATACATTAATAGTGAGTTCAGACCTGTCAGACAGCCTCAAAGAAGAATCAATCTAGCTTTGCAAAAAATTGTTAAAGAAGAATTGTAGAAAATGGTAACAGCTAGCTTTATCTACCCAATCTCAGATAGTTAGTGGGTTTCCCCATTGGTTATTGTTCCTAAGAAAGGAGGAAAATGGAGGGTATGTGTAGATTATAGAGAGCTCAACTTGGCAACAAAGAAAGACTACTTTCCTCTTCCATTCATTGATCAAGTTCTAGATAATTTAGCTGGAAAAAGTACTTCTCATTCTTAGATGGCTTCAGTGGGTACAATCAAATCAAAATTGCTCCTGAGGATCAAGAAAAGATTACTTTTACATGCCCTTGGGGAACATTTTCCTATTCCATTTTTCTTTTTGGTCTTTGTAATGCACCTAAAACTTTCCAGAGGGCAGTCATTAGTATCTTCTCAGATATCTCATATGATTGCATGGAGATATACATGGATGACTTTACTGCTTATGGTAAAACATTTGAGGACACTCAAGCCAACTTGGAGAAAGTACTACAAAGATGTGAAGATCACGACCCATCGCTGAATAGTCAAAAGTGTTTCATGATGATGCAGGAGGGAATAGTGCTTGGTCACTATATTTCTGCTGCAGGAATACAGGTTGATCCTGCTAAGATTGAGGTAATCTCCAATCTACCCTTTCCTGCTAAGCAGAAAGAAGTAAGGAGCTTTCTAGGCCATGCTAGATACTACAGAAGATTCATCAAGGACTTCAACCAAACAGCAGGCCCCTTATACAGTCTGCTGAAGAAAGATGCAGATTTTTCTTGGACAGAGGAATGTGAAAAAGCATTCCTTGATTTAAAAGTTGCCCTTACACAGGCACCTATTCTGAAAGGACCTGATTGGTCACTTCCATTTCATATTCATACTGATGCATCAGATTATGCCATTGGAGCTGTGTTAGGGAAGAAGGGTGGTTCAACAGAACATGCACTCTACTACATAAGCAAAAATCTGCAAGGGGCTGAATTAAACTACACTGTTATAGAAAAAGAAATGTTGGCAATCATCTATGCCCTCAATAAATTCAGGCATTACATCACCGGTTATCAGATATTTGTCCACATTGATCATGCAGCAATCCGGTATCTCATGAACAAAAGCTCAATAGCCGGGAGATTGGCAAGATGGTTATTGCTGATGTAAAAATTTGACATTACAATTGTGGACAAGCCAGGTAAAGCTAACGTGATTGTTGATTTCCTTTCTAGAATTCAAAGGAAAGATGATTCTGCACTTATTGAAGACTCCTTTCCTGATGAGAACCTGTTTGCAATCAAGGTTATTCACCCATGGTATGCTGATATAGAAAATTATCTGGCCGCAGGAAGAACTCCTCCTCAATTCTCCCCTAAGGAAAAGAGATTATTCGTAGAGAAAAGCTTTAAATTTTCTTGGATTGCAGATTGCATGTTTTATATAGGGCCAAATCAAGTTATGAGGAGATCTGTATGAGAGGACACTCATGATATATTGCATGCAAGTCATGATGAGCCGTGTGGTGGAAATTTTGCTGCCAAAAGAACAACAATGAAAATTTTAAATACTGGCTACTATTGGCCAACTCTGCATAGAGATGCAGCCAAATATACTAGGAGATGTGACAAATGCCAAAGGATGGGAAGACCAACTCCGTCTGATGAGATGCCTCTATTTCCACAAGTTGTCATTACACCCTTCAACAAATGGGGACTGGATTTTGTAGGACCAATTGATCCACCTTCCAATAGTAAGTCCTACAACCTTGTATGCATAGATTATGTGACAAAATGGGTAGAGGCTAAACCTATGAAACATGTTAGGGATAATAAAGTAGCCTCTATGAGGAAATATTCACTAGGTTTGGTGTCCCTAGGGAAATAGTGATAGATCAAGGAGCAAAATTCACTTCTACACTTATCAAAGCCTTAGTAAATGAATACATTATATGGCATAGGAAATCAACTCCTTATCACCCCCAAGCCAATGGCCAGGTTGAAGTCACCAATAGGGACATAGAGGCCATTTTGACTAAAACTGTAGATTTGCATAGGAAGGACTGGGCGGCAAGGTTACCAGAAGCTATATGGGCCTACCGTACTACCTGGAAGACTACTACAGGATATACACCTTTTGAAATGGTGTATGGTAAAATAATTGTAATGCCAATAGAATTAAAACATAAGACTCTAAGAACAACATTAGAGATGGACATGGATTTAACAAATGCACAAAAGGACAGAGTCATGCAACTCAATGCTCTAGATGAGCTCTAGAAGAATGCCCTGCAACACACTGAGATGATACAACATCAGAGAATAAGGTGGCATGATAAATACATCAAGGAAAAGAAATTCAAAGCAGGAGATTGGGCTCTACTTGATGACTCATGATATAAGGACAGTCCAAGAAAACTACAAACCAAATGGTTGGGTCCATATGAGATAGAGGAGGTATTCACCAATGGTCCTGTTCAATTAAGAACCATTGATGAGGTCCGATTCAAGCTACTAGTCAATGGGCATCGCCTAAAGCTCTATTCTAAACCCATTGACAAGGAAACATTTCTGAGACAGTTTGAAATTGAGCAGGATAGCAGTGATCCTGCAGCCAAAGGAATTGAGCCTAGGCTCAAATTCCAGGGCCATGCATAAAAGTGCATACCAAATCATAATAAAGGGGTTATCTAATAAGATCCCCATTCCATTCATTCACTTCATCCATAATCTGTACTCACTCTCTCTTCCACATCATCCATTTGTCATTTCCCATATCATCCACATTTCTCTGTGTCATGTATTGCAATGAAGAAGGAGGCCAAATCAGATAATTATGACAATTCTCTCCAGGTACGCTCCACTTCACTTTAAGATTGCTTCAGTTACTTTATTTATTGCATTTAATTTAGTATTAATTAGCACAAAAAATTTCCTATATCGTTGCCATTTCCTTCAGCTCATTCGCATGATTGAGCACATTTTTTATTACTTCGCCACATCCTTATTATCACTGCCATAAGCCTGTCCTGTCAGTTGTCAAGAACCCTCAATATATGAAACCTATAATTAATAATCAAATAGTCTTTCTTTCCTACAATAATGAACCTAAATGTATTCCGATTATCCATGATTACTCTCTCCCTAAAAAAGATTGCATTATCAGATTGTTTTCCCTATTTTTCTATCACTTTTGAAAAGAGGTTCAAAAGTTTTGGTTGAGGGGAGGGGCAGAGTGTTGTAGAATTGCATAAGGGTTCATTAAGTGGGTTACAGGAAGTTCAGTTGGAAAAGCTAGGTGAGCATTGCTTAACGCATTTAATTATAGAAAACCAAGGAAATGGGAGGTCAACCGATTCAGCATGAGCCTATAGACCATAGCATCATGTTGCAGGATGTGCTGCATGTGCCACTATTCAGACAATATGGGTGGCTCAATTACTTCCTAAAGCTCGAAACTTTTAATACAGACATTGTAGAGGAATTCACATGGACATTTCATGATGGGGAAGCAAAAGTTAGAGGCATAACAGTCAATGCGTCAATTGATAGAATTGCTGAAGTAACGGGATTACCTCAGGTCGGAGAACCATTTGCTAGAGGAAGAGATGCAAGAAGCACTAGGGCTGAGTTCACTCGGCCAAATGACCCTCCTCTACGAGTAGACAAGCAAGGTGCACAAAGAATGAGTCTGCCGCGGGACTGGGTGTCACGGGCAGGGTATATCATCAAATACATAACCTGTGAAGGTAGGTTTTCAGTCCTACATTCTCACCACTTCAAACTTTTGTCTCATTTACGCCATGGATTGTTGATGAATATTCTCGACTTTCTTTACAATTTGCTATCCAACAGTGTTGCTGAATTTAAAATGGGTAGGGTTAACTCTGTATCTCACCACTGCCTTATTAAATTACTTGTTGAAAAATCCGTTCAAGATGCATCAGGAATGACCTGGGAGGAATTCACGGTCCCATTCAACCCTAAAATTCAAAATGTAGTTACTAGGGGTGAACCTCTGACCTTTAAGCAATGAACCTCCCAGTCCGCAGGCCAAACCTCTGCTGCTATGTCCTCTCCTCAGGAATCATCCAGTTCACAGGATGATGTTCCTCTTTCTGAAAGAACTCCCAAGCAGTCGGCACAAGGTCCTATCAAAATTTATGAGTCGTCTCCCAAGGATAGGAAAGGAAAGTCACTTATTGTAGCAACCCCTGAGCCTGTAAAAAGAAAGAAAAAGGGAAATTTCTCTATTCCTGTAGGAAAACCTTCCAAAAAGCATAAAATAGTTCCTGCTTCCATAAGAAGGAGCTCTAGGCTCTAGAACCAGGCAGCCCGCCAATCACTTAATACTACTCCTGCCACACCGCCTTCAGATCCTTCCAGTCCTGAATTAAGAGAAGAAGAACCTGTTATCGAGGAGGTTGTGAGTACACCTGAAGGGGCTGGCCTAAATAAGTTGGCTGCCATTGTAGAGCAGCTACAAGAAGATATGGAATGTGATGAGAAGGAGGAAGATCCGATTGTGTTTTCATCATAAGAAGAGCAAGGTAAGGTGGATGTGTTTGATGAAGTACAAGAGACACCTGCGGTGTGCTATAATCATAGATCACTACTCCATGTCACAAACTTTGCTGCAGGAATGACATTTTTTTAAGAACTTCAACAATAATAGACTGCTTCTGCACTTGAAATTGAGAGACTACAAAGGGTAATCTAGAACAAGAATCTAGAAATTGCTAACTTGAATGACACTCTCAACTAGTTGGTAGAGTTGGTTCCACAACTGATGCAATGTCATGTACCTTCATCTGTCTACACAATGTATCTCAAGGAGCTGTATTTGAACTTCCAACTAATTAGAGTCTAGAAAGGTAAGAATCCTTCTTTGGATACCTCTGAGGAATTTTATGAAGCATACAGGGATTCACCTCTACACATCAGGAACCTCCTGTGTGAATTTTATCTACACAATTTGGCTGTATCCCAGGATAAGGAATGGAATCCCTTATGCTATATAGGTGATATTCATATTAGCACTCTAATCTCGTGGATCACCAATGAAATAAGCAGAGGAGAACAATTTGATAGCCATATACATGATGAAGTAAATATGCCATTGTCTGTAAGAAATGAATCTAGAAATGGAATGGGTATTTACTTTGATTGGAAGAAATTGTGGAGAGATGAAAGATCCAGGCCACTGATTGAGCCTCTAAGACAAGAGGTATTTTCTCAATACTCCCAAATTATAAACAGTGATTTTAACGCTGCAACCCTACACATTCAGAACAGATGGGAGCATCTTTCATTTCAATTAAAGAAAGCAGAACCACATACTCCCAATACCTTGTATGTAGCAACCAGAAGGGCAAAGAGGTACATGAGGAATGCCAGAACAAAGAAGGAGAATTAGTTTCCCTTGGTTATGCAGCCGCCTATTCTCTTATGGCCATTATTGGCTATACAGGGGGATAACAACACTTATAACAGAAGTTCTGAAGATAATATATGGCAAAGGCTGGAGGCAATGCGAGCTCACTTCTAGAGTTTCCAGAATGGTGAATGTGGATAGCAACTGAGTGCAAATCTGAGAGAGTTTGCTAGAAGAAGGAATGTTAGACTTGTTGAAGGGTCCAACAAGTAGTTGGTTGAGGGGAGTGATGAGCCAAGTCTTTGGCACATTTTGATCATACTTTTATAAATACTTTGTTGTTTTTATTATGCTAAAACAAACATTCAGTCTGTTTATGGGATAGGATATAGACCTTTTTATGACTTAAATATGATGAGTATATTGTGATAAGAAGTCCCATGATTATTACCTTTAATGTTTTATTAGTCTGATAAATACTTTATGGCTTTTTGTGATTATAAAACTTCCTGCAGCCTCCACTACCAAAACTTCCTGCAACCATATTTGAAACAATGTTTTCCTTAGTTTAATACTTAATGAATGGATGAATAAAGTAATAGATTGTCTCAAAGGATGAACGTGTTGAGCTAACCTTCTTCCTCAAGAAAAGATGGTGAGATATTTTGTAGGTACCATGATTGAAGGAAGGGAATTCAATTTCCACTTGAAGAATTGAAGACCAAATACATAAAGATTGGTTCAATAGCAAAAGATGAGGAGACAATTTCAACTCATCCACCATGCAGGGAGAGTGTTCCAGAAATCTAGGACAGGCGTCTTGGTGGTGCATGAATCCAGGATGATGATGCTTTAAGACTACTAAATGAATTTGACTTAGTTCTTACATTGTCATTCACCTCTTTACTTAAGTTAGTTAAATGTAATAAATGCCTCTCATTTTATAAGGGAAGGTTGGTTAGTAGTTAGGAATAGTTTTCAATAAATAGCCCATTCTCCTTCAGAGAAGGGGCTAAGAAAATCACTATTGTAACACACTTTCAGTCTTAGAAATTTAGCTAAGAGATTGTGCCATATACTTGTTTTGCATTGAATCAGTAAATCTTATAAAGTTTTTCACCTAATATGTTATCTACTTTTGGCACTACCTAAGGGGGCCCACTTAGGGAACTATCCATACTTTTATTCTGCAAGTTAGAATAGCTGCATTTCCCTTCATAGAAGTTAATGTGACTGTTCCTATAGCCACTAGGAGCAGAATAGGTTGTCTTTCGAGTTTTTCATTTCCAAGCAAAGTTAAACAGTAAAGTTGTTTCCAGTACTTAAATTCTAGTATAAGGAATTTTAGGAATCATGCATGTCTGGAAGGGTGATTAGTGCATATCTTGTGCTGTCCCATTTCAAGTTTACATCCCTAGGTTGATAATTAAATAAGGTTCTTTAGTAGGTCATGACTTCCAGTTGTGATGTTGAATCCCTGAGTAGAGGAATTCATGTTCCTAGTTATTGAGCTGATTAAAGAACACTACAGTGTTGTGGTTGAACTTGTAGACATAAAATGGATGCGAGGAATAGGGATATGGTCTAGGTGAGAGGTCTGGATGGATTGGCTTGTGATTGGTGTGGTGTTTGTTGTGAAGAAATTAAAGGATTATGTGGGGGTTGTTGCTAATGAGATGGATAAGATAATGTAGAGGCATTTTGCAAAGGAGGTTGTTGAGTACCAACAAGAACATTTGGTTGGGTTGTACCTTGCGGAGGTAATTGAGGTGGAATGTTAGATTATGGAGGCTATTGAGATGTGTATGAAGGCAGTGGTAGATTTGTGGCCCTAGGAGGTGAAGGAAATGCGGTAAAAGGGTTGCCCCCAACATTGACTGGAGGTTGAATTGAAAGGGGTGGTGTTGTCAGCATTAATGGTGAAGGCTGAGAAACATTTTGTAGCATACCATAGGCGAAAGGATTATTAGGATCAGATACTTGAGGAGCCCCCATGACTGAGATTTTGGCGTGTGGGCTATTTCTAATGTGATAAAGAATGGGGTTGTTGAATTCAAGTTGATGCCATCTCTCCATTGGAGGAACAATGGGGATGTATGTACTGCCTTGTGCATTTTGTGAACCTTGGGGTATGTTAGATGTGGAACTACTATATTTGGATAGGTTGACACTTGATGGAGGTTTGACACCTTTTTCAATTAGGTGGGCCAAGATTTCTTCCCCATATTTTTCAAATAGGTGATCTGTCATTTGCACATTGATGGGGTTACTAAAATGTTCCTCAAGTGTGAGTTTGGGTTGATTGACCATGTTCTTATCTCCAGGTGGTGATGTGTTTTGACCATCAGTGTTGGACTGTGATAATGTACTATTCTGGGGATCTCGAGGGATATTTGTACCATTATTGGGATCTTTTGAGACATTTGTCGTGTTGTTGGGATCTTGAGAGATACTCGGTTGGGAATTTTGGACTTGTTGCTTGACCATTTTCCTTGTTTGTGATCGGATTTGAATGGGCATGCAAGATGACAAAATAGACTAGGATGCTAGGATGATCTGGATTGATAAGATTAGATGATAGATTGGTCGACAAGGATGTGACTTGATAGGATTGGATTGGATGATTGATAATAGATTTAATTTGATTAGATCAAATTGGATTTTTTGCTTTGATAGGGTTGGAGTGGATGATTGATAAAGGATTTGATTCGATAAATGATCAGTGGGATCAAATTGGATTGATTGATGAAATGGTTGGTAAAATCATATTGGACTGAATTGATAAGACGATTGGTGAGGTAGGGGTTAGATTGGATTGATGACAAGATTGGATTGGATTGGATTGATAAGCGATTGATAAGACTAGGATGGTGAAAGGGTTCTAAACCAAGCTCAAAAATTATCCTTGGTAACATAAGGTGTTGATTGATTGATTAAGAGATGGATGTATGATGATGACATTGAATCCAACTTGAGATGAAAGTGGATTGATAGAGCTGATAAGGATGACCAACTTAGGATGGATAACAATTCTAAGCTAGTTTCGAAGGATGATGATCAAATTCAGACACCTAGGTCAGGTCAGATAACTATAAACAAAGTTTAGAAAAATGGGAGAATGATTTCCAAAATGAGGGAAATGACAATTTGAAATGGATGAGTGGCCTTTTGGAAGAAGGACACAGGAGCCCAAAACGAGAGAATGACTATTGAGATGGATGGATGGAGTCCCAAAATAGGTAGATGACAACTCAGAATAGAGAAACAACAACCCAAAACAAAGGAATAGTTATTAGAACGGAAGAACAACTATCGTAACGAAAGAACAACTATGGGTGAGCAATAGTCCGAAAGAATGAACAAATACTTGAATTGGATAAACAATGACTCTAAAATGATAAATGGATGTTTGATTAGGGAAATAGGCCTTCAAAATGGGGAGATGAATGCTTAGAATGGGTGAAGAGTCACTCAGAATGGAAAAATAGATGCTCAAAATGATGAAACAAGAGTTCAAAATGATGAAACAGGGTGCCACAACTAACTATTCAAGGGTCAGGTCTGCCCCTAGAGGTCAAGTACGCCCTTGCAAGAGGTCAAGTTTTCCCCTGCAAGAGGTCAGGTATGCCCCTAGATAGGTCAGATTCGCCTCTTGACAAGTCAGGTTTTCCCCTGGATAGGTTAGGTACGCCCATGAATAGGTCAGGCACACCTCTAGACAAGTCAAGTATGCCCCTGGAAAGGTCAAGCACACCCCTAGATAGGTTAGGTACACCTATGGATTGAACATTGATAAAAACTAACTGAAACAGGCTGAAAAGGGGCTAGTTCAGAGGTCAGGTATGCCCCTGCAAGAGGTTAGATACGTATGTGGACTGAAGATTGATCAAAACTGACTAAAATAGGCTAAAAAGGGGTTGGTTCAGAGGTTAGGTATGCCCCTACAAAAGGTCAGGTATGCCTATCTGCTGGGTTAGGTATGCCTGTGGAAAAATCTGAACTTGTTTTTTGGACAAAACACTAAGGCAAAGGACCCAAAACATAGCAAACAACATTCATAGGACAAGGTTGACTCGATTGAAAAAAAAAATACTGTTTTGCACCAAAAAGATAGTTTAGACAACACAATCCTAAGTCTAGTAGAAATGGGTATGGCCAATAGAGTCTTCTATTCTAGGAACAACATGGTTGCTAGGGTGTCCTCGATATACACCCAATATGTGAGGCCCAAACTGTGAACACCAACCTGTCACAAGCGTGAGTCGAGAACCTTAGCAAGATACTAAAGGCTCAGACCAACTCTTCACGTCATCTCGACACTTCACCCATTACAATGTGGTTGGATTGAGGTACAACTTTCACTCTCCCCCCTTTATATACCCTGCTGATACACGTGGTTGGAATCGTCCCTTGGGGTGATGAAATCCCCAAGCGGGTCCCGCTAAGAAAAGTAAAAAGGGTGACTCAAAGGACCTGGTAAGCTATGATTTCTTTTCATTCAGGATCGCCAAATGGTGCAAGGGGATTGGATATGTCAAATAGCTTACCAACAAGCACAACACACAAGGTAAATTAACACCACTAGTTAAGCTATGTGCCTAAGTTATCAAGCAACAACAAGTAACAATTGATAAATAAATAGCCCTGCAAGGAAACTTGTTAGTGATTTTTTTCTTGTTCCTTGCCAAATGCTGATTACATGCTTGCATAGACACAAATAAGACACATTAGGGGGTCAAAAACACTTGAAATAGTAAAATATAGTGCTTAAATTTCACTTTTTACCTTTTGGAAAAAGTTATTTTTGGTCAGGTTTTCCAGTCTATTGGGTCAGGTATGCCCCTAGAGGTTAGGTACGTCCTTAGACAGATCAGGTACACCGCTTTGTGAAAACTAGAAATTTTAGGTCACTGTGGAGGTCAAGTTCACCCCTGAAGGTTAGGTACGCCCCTGGATAGATTAGGTTTTCCCCTCTGTGAAAACTACAAATTTTAGGTCACTGTGGAGGTCAGGTTTGCTTTCTTGCTAGGTCAAGTTCACCCCTGAAAGTTAGGTATGCCCCTTGGTAGGTCAGGTTCACCCCTGGATGTTAGGTATGCCTGTTTGATAGGTTGGGTTTGCCCCTGTGCAACCTACACTTGCAAACAGTCAAAAAAATAGAAAATGTGAAAAAATAAGACCCGTTTGTGGGTCCCACCAGGCATTCTAGAAATGTGATCAGGAGTAAAAGTAGTCGCAAAAACAAGTAGCAACACAAGACATGTAAGAAACCACCTAAACACCTAACACCTCAAGATAGGGCTAAAAGTTAAAATCAACAAAATAGATAGAATGATAATACCTTGTTAAGTTGCTCCTTTGGTTGGCCCTTGGATTGTCGACATGATGTATGTTCCTTTTGTTGGAAAAATATGCACAAATGCTATGTAATATGGATGGGAAATGGATGAAAATGCTATGATGAATGCAAGGATTGCAAGTTTTTGGTAAGTATGGATCAAATGAAAATTTTGCAAGAGTTTGGTTAACACAATGATCAACCCCATAAATGAGAGAAAAGAGGGGGTATTTATAGATAAAGTTGAATTATGTAGATAATTCAAAGGTTGAGATTCACCTAACAAGGTCAAGATGAAGGGTTATGGTGAGTTGAGGACTCACAAGCCCTCACATTTTGACATGTGAAATATGAGATGGCTTAGGCATGGTGATGTGTAAATGAGGTGGAAGGAGGGTATATGAGGTGGAAGAAGGACAAGTACTTTGCAAGTACCTTGGGGAATGAGAAGATTTCCTCAAAAAAGAACTTCTTGTCTCCCAAGTGGGAATGAAAGTGACTTTTGAGGAATTTTAAAATTCCTCAAAGATCTCAATGGGAAAAGGGAAAGTAGTTAGAGAAATAAATGTGAATTAAAAATTCACATACTTGCAAGAATCTCATGGACAAGACAAAGTTCCAAAAAAAGGAAGCTTTTATCCACATGTGACTTGATGTGACAAGTCAAAAGATTCTAGAAGATGCATGGGAAGAGGATATTCTAGGAGGAAGAAATGTGAATTTAAAATTCATATGGGAAAGAGGATCAATACCAAGAAGGGAAAATGAAACGGTTGACTAAAAAAGCATGCTAAATGTGGCTAATGACCTTGATTAAGGTTGTGCAAACACATGATTAAGATAATTAGCTAAAGATTAGAAGCAAGTGGCAAATGTTGGAGGATGTGACACATCCTAACCATAAATTAATTAAATTAATTATGATTAGAAGAGGGTTAGATGGCTAAGAGGAATTATAGACTAACTTGCAAAATTCAGAGGATGTGACAATGAGAGAGAAAAAAAAGAATTAAAAATTGGCTTAAATTCAAAGAGGCTACATGACTAAATTAAATAAAGTGGTATATTTATTTAATTTAGAAAAGAAAGAAGGTAAAAAATTTTAATTATTCAATTAAATACTTTAGGAACCTTATTCAAATGATGAAATATTAATTAAATGAATGATTTAATTAATACTGGCAAAGTAGATGAGTAAAGGGATGAATAAGGAGAGAACTTTAACCATATGGAAGTGGTCAAATTTGGATGTCTACACGAACCCTAATGGATTGACCTAGTGCAGCCTCGGGGGTTCATCAATAGATGGCCTTGCCTACATCATACACTCAGAGACCTCGTAGTTCGACACGACCAATAACTTTGTCTTGATGACCAAAGTTTGACTCATGATTTTAATGTTGACAAACCTAAAAATACTGACCTAATGTCTCAGGGGCTGAAAGTTGAGCCTTGCCTATGTAACAAAAGCACAGAGACAACGTAGTTTAGACAAATGACCAAGACTAGCCAACTTGACATGACTGGATAAAATACGACTCTATATTTGCGTTTTTTAGACATTTTGACCTTTTTGTGTTTTTCTTCAAAAAAAATTTCAATTTTTAAGTATTTATTTAGGATTTTTTTTGATTTTTTTTTTTAGGTCCTTCTTCAAGATGTTTTCAATTTTTTTAGATCCTTCTTCATGGCATTTTTTAATTTTTTTTGGTCTTTTTTTAAAAATGTTTTTGATTTTTTTAAAGGTTTTTTTAGGACTTTTTATGATTTTTTTGTCTTTTTTCAAGACATTTACAATTTTTGATACCATGTGCAATACGAACTACAATCACATGATAAAAGTTTACCCCTATTTAGGCCCAAGACTTAGCCAAATTTGAAAAATGGTAAAAGCATATGCATGGGATGGTGGATGGATAGTATGCAGGACTTGATGTCAAAAGTTTGTCAATCATGAAAGGAAGGGTGTAATGTCATGGAAAGTGTCATGGTAGTAACAAAAAAATGTGTTTCATTATGGGCCAAGGTAGATAAAGTGACAGTAGATGGCAGAGCAATGATTAACTACACATGACACTTGTTTGCCAAGTTTTCACCATGGTACTTATCCAAAGCACCTGTTTACAAGGTTTTCACTATTAGACGAATTATTTTTCTTTACTATTTTTATCATTTTTTTCTTTTTTTCCTTTTATTTTTTTTTAGTGTCGCCAAAATGCATGTTTGCTAGGTTTTCATCAGGGTGACGATTTTTTTTATATTTTTTAATTTTTTTTTGTATTTTTAAGGTTTTCGGCTTGACTTTGTGATGCTATGCATAGAATTTCCAAAGACGTAGACTATTGATAGGTTTTTTTAGTTTTTTCCATTTGGAGTCACTAGCTGATATGCTCCAGAACCAAAAGAGGATATGATGACATAAGGACCCAACCAATTTGGTTTGAACTTTCTTGGTTTTTCTTTGTCAACCTGATTTTTAGGATTTTATATAAGGACTAAATTTCCAATTTCAAATTTCATTACCATGACTCTCTCATTGTAGTTGTGATAGAGATAGTTCTTATATGCCTATAGATGGTTTAGGGAATTATGTCTTCTTTCCTCTAAAATCTCCAACTTGTGTAGGCATGACTGTCTATACTCCTCATCATCTATCAAACCCTTCAGGGAGACTCATAAGGAAGGAATTTCAAGCTCAATGGGAAATATGGCTTCAACACCATAGACTAGGGAAAATGGAGTGGCTTCTATAGGCGTGCGGATGCTAGTGTGGTATACCCATAAAGCAGGATTAAGTTGGATGTGCTAGTCACGACTAGTGTCATTGACAACCTTTTTTAGAATTTTAAGGAAGGTTTTATTGGACGCCTCAGCTTGACCATTTCCTTGTAGGTAATATGGTGTCAAAAAATGATGTTGGATATGGAATTGCTCACATAACTCATGAATGTCTTGGTTTTTGAATGGACGTCTATTGTCTATGATGATGGATTATGGAATACCATACCAAAAAATGATGTAATTGAGAATAAAATTGGAAATTTGTTTTCTAGTTATGTATGTAAGGGGAATGGCTTCGATCCACTTCATAAAGTACTCAGTGGTGGTGATAATGAATTTGTGGCCATTGGACAAGGTAGGATGGATTTTTCCCTCAAGGTCAAGTCCCCATCGTGTGAAGGGCCAAGGAGAAGTAATTGGTTGAAGTTCCTATGCTGGAGCGTGAATCTTGAAATCACTATGTATCTAACATTGGTGACAACTCCTGACATATTCCAGTGCATCTTTCTCAATGGTTGGCCAATACTACCTAAGTCTCATTATCTTCTTGGCCAAAGTAAGACCACTCGAATGAGACCCACATATACCCTCATGTACTTCACGTAAGGTTGTGTGTGCTTTGTTGGTGTCGAGACATCTAAGGAGGGTGTCGTCAAAGCTATGGCAGTAAAGGGTGTCACTAACAGTGGCATATTTGGTATCTTTTTAGATAATGGAATTTCTCTGGATATTGGATAGGTTGGGGGTAAGGGTTTGGGACTTGAGGCAGTCATAAATATCCTAATACTAGGGATAATTGGGACGAACAAGCTTGCAGACCATCTCTAATTTAGGAATATCATATATGGGGACCAAAAGTTGTTCTACCAAGAACTCCAATTGAGTCATATTACTTGGAATGTCTAAGAGAGAGCTAATCATAGCCATTTCATATGTTGCCTTGTTTTGTGCTCTTGAAACTTGCTCAAAAGTCACCATGTGAAAATATGTCTGAAAACTATCAATCATTCATTTGTAGGGCACTAATTTCTTGTTCTTAGTGTCATAGTCATCGTTAACTTGGTTGATGACTAGCTGAGTATCTCCATAAACATGAATTGTTTTAATTTTCCATTTTATTCCAAAATTGAAGATTGACAATTGCCCTAGAATCAATAGACAAGATATAATGTGACAATTAGCAAGTAGGGTTAGGGTTCAATTAGAAAAGATGAATGGTTGAGATTAAATTAAAAATAATTTAATCAATGGTGGAGAATAGTTTCCCAAATAAAACCCAAAGAAAAAAATAAAGTGCGAAGGAAAATGAATGAAAAACAAAAAACAGAACAATCTCACCAAATGTCTTGAATCTCCATGGTTGATCTCCATTACACCTTCTAACTTGCTGCAAATATGTGTTGCCCTCAAATTCAATGTACAAGAAATTTAATGACAAAGTCCCAAGCAAGGTTTGAAGGATTTAAGATGATTGTAATGTTATGCTATCATGCAAATAGTAAGCAATAAACTAAGCCAAATGAAATGTAAATGTGACTATTCCTATGACCAAATGACTAGAATATTGAGATTGCCTAAGACTCATAAATTATGCCAAAATGAAACATTAAGAAGTTGTGTGTGTAAGTGTGAGTAGTCTAAAAATGTGAGCAAAATTGGCATTTTATAGAAAATCCAATTTTGTACGGATGAACAAGATTAAAAGTTGACAGAAGCCTAAAATCAAAGGTCAAGATTGTGTGTGACAACCCATAATTAGGGTTAGGGAAAAAATTTGAAGTGAGCGGCCAAGATGCACTTTGAGAAAATCAAATCGACGGTTGAAAATAAATGTGGCAAGAGGATAAAGATTAGCCACAAAAAGAAAGATTCCAAAAATCAAGAAGATAAAGATTGGACAGAAAGATAAGATTTTGAAAATGAATAATTTTAGCAATTACTTGAGTTATGGAAGAATATTACCATTTTTGAATTAAAATCAATTGAAAATATGGATTTTGTGTGACAGTAAATAATTGATTTTAGATTATTTACTAAAAAGAAGTGGCAGTTAACATGTGAGGCCATTTTAAATAATTAATTGTATTTAAAATGAGGGAAATGTCAAATAAGGCAATTAAATAATTAAAGATAATTATTTAATTTAGAGAATGGGACCAATAATTAAATAAATTAATAAATGTATTTAATTATAAGAAGAGTTAAGAATTAATGACATATTAAATAAATAAATAAGATATATTTATTTAATAATCAGGAAGACATAATGAATAAAGATAATTAAATAAATTAAGAAATTTATTTAATTATAGGAAGATTTTAGACAATTAGTGACATATTAAATAAATAAATAAAATTTATTTATTTAATAGTCATGAAGAATAAAAAGACATGAATTAATTAAATAATTATGAATTATTTACTTAATAGTTGAAGGTGGACCAAGGACATAATTAAAATGTCATAATTATGCTAGGATGAAAGTGGTAAAAATAGAGCTTGTAGGCCTAGTTCATTTTTATGTGTCTACATTTTGCCCCTCTTTTTCATAATGTAGCATGTCGCATTGTGACAAAGAAAATAAGTTAAATTCATGCCCCAGTGAAGCTAGAGTGTCGATGCCCCCTCAGGAAATTTTTTGAATTTTTAGCCGGTGACAAAAAAAATTGGAAGGTGTCCCAATAAGTCAATTTGATGACAAGAAAAGCAATGGTGTAGATGGTTTCACCATTAAATTGAATGGATGCCATGTTTATGATTATGTTAATGCTTGACTATATATGTATGATCTAATATATGATGCAATATATGTGGTTTAATGATATAGATGATGTATGTATGGACCTAGTGGAATGCTTATATGATCATGTATGCATTTATGTTTTTGTATGCCATAGGATATCATTGTGAGATGGATGAGAGAAGATGACAAGACAAAAGAAGATGCATGTTAGTTCCTAGACCAAATCCTTCAACATATCACCATAGGACTTTAATATTTATTACTCTTAATTAGCACTGGGCAGATTATTGTAATTGTCAACAAACACCATGATATGACATAGATCAAGGTGTACAAATAAGGATGATCATGACTCATACTAAGGGTGCAGCTGCCCCAATGTTTTCATCATAACCAACCACAAGAAAAAAAATAAGAAAGACAAGTCATGAAACATCGTTACTCCCCTAAATCCTATCATTAGGACATCCTCGAGGAACTAGCAACATGACTTCCAAAAAGACAAAACAAGCTAGTCATCATGATACGTCGTTGCTTCTCTAAATCCCAGGATCAAGACATCATGGAGAAGCTAGCAACAGGATGAAATATTTAAAGACCAAAATTCCAAGACAATATTTTCCAAGTGTTTTCCAAGTGTGTCTGAATGTCGAGTGCTTTAAATGTTGAGATTCCAAGGTGTCATGTTTTGACAATGTTTGCATGTCGAATGTCCAGGTTTTCCAATTTCAGAAAGGACACATCTTGAATAATGTTGATGTTAAGAGGATCCCTCAAAATTCCATATGACAGTGATGATGCTAAGATGACAAATGCTAAAGATTTCCAAATTCAAGGACACATCCTAAATAGTGTCGATGTCAAGAGGATTGATTCTTAAATGTCAAAAGGATCCCTCAAAATGCCAAATGACAATGACAATGCCTAGGAAGGACACATCCTAAGGCATACATGATAGATGCTATTCTTTAGAAGGACATATCTAAAGAATAACCAAGAGTTGACCGTTTGATTAGCTACGATAATTTGACTTGTTTTGACTAAAATTTGACTGAAGTTGACAAAAGTTGACCGAATTGACTTGTATTGACTAAATGTCAATATTGGCATGTTGAATAAATGATTGTTGTAATTTGTTTTAGGAGTTTTCCTATTTGGAAATGATTTGTCTTGACTTGAATACTTTTTATGTGTGTGCCAATATAGTGCCAAGAACCCTAATGGACTGACCTAGTGCGGCCTTGGGGGCTCATCAATAGATGGCCTTGCCTACGTCATACACTCAAAGACCTCAAAGTTTGACATAACCAATGACTTTGTCTTGATGACCAAATATTGAATCATGATGTTATTTTGACAAACCTAAGAGGACTAACCTAATGTCTTGGGGGCTCAAAGTTGAGCCTTGCCTACATAGAAAAAGTGCAGAGACAATGTAGTTCAGCCAAATGACCAAGACTGACCGACCTGACTTGACTAGATAAAATACGACTCTATATTTGCATTTTTGAGACATTTTTTACTTTTTTGTGTTTTTTTTCAAGAATTTTTCCAAATTTTAAGTCTTTATTCAAGATTTTTTATGATTTTTTTGGTCTTTCTTCAGGACGTTTTACCATGTTTTTGTCTTTCTTCAAGACATTTTACATTGTTTTTGTCTTTTTGCAAGATATTTTACAATTTTTTTGTCTTTTTTTAGGACATTTTACAAATTTTTAAGATATTTTACAATTTCCATGACCATGTACGATACCCACTAGAGTCACATGATAAAAATTTGCCCCTAGTAAGGCCCAAGGCTTATCCAATTTTGAAGATATGCATGGGATGATGGATGGATAGTATGCAGGTCTTGATATCAACCATTTGTCAACCATGAGAGGAAAGGTGTTATGTCATGGCAAGTGTCATGGTGGTGACGGAAAATGTGTCTCATTATAGGCTAAGGTAGATAAAGCGATAGTAGATGGTAGAGCAATGATTGACTACGCATAGTGCCTGTTTGCCAAGTTTTCACCATGGTACTTATCCAAAGAGCCTGTTTTCCAGGTTTTTACTGTTGGATGAATTATTTCTCTTTACTATTTTTGTCTTTTTTTCATTTTATTTGGTGTCACCAAGATGCCTGTTTGCCAAGTTTTCATCAGGGTGACGATTTTTTATATTTTTTCATATTTTTTTGTATTTTTAAGGTTTTTGGCTTGATTTTCTGATGTTATACATAGAACTTCTGAAGATGTAGACTATTGATAGAATCTATCAGTTGTTCCCCATCTAGAGTAGCCAATTGATAAGTTCTAGAACCAAAAGAAGATATGATGACATAAGGACCAAGCCAATTTAGTTCAAACTTGCTAGGTTTTTCTTTGTTAGCTTGATTCTTGGGATTTTGCATGAGGACTAAGTCACCAATGTCAAACGTCTTGACCATGACTCTCTTGTTGTAGCTACGATAGAGACAGTTCTGATATGCCTATAGATGATTCAGAGAATTATGTCTTCTTTCCTCTAACATCTCCAATTCATGCAAGTGCGACTGTCTATACTCCTCATCATTAGTCAGACCCTTCAGGGAGACTCGTAAGGAAGGAATTTCAACCTTGATGGGAAATATGGCTTCATATCTAAAGACCAGGCAAAATGGAGTGGCTCTTGTAAGCATGCAGATGTTGGTAAGGTAAGACCACAAAGGAGGACTAAGTTGGATGTGCCAGTCACGACAAGCGTCATTGACAGTCTTTTTTAGAATTTTATGGATGGTTTTATTAGACGCCTCAACTTGACTATTTCCTTGTAGGTAATATGGTGTCAAAAAATGATGTTGGATATGGAATTGCTCACATAACTCATGAATGTCTTGGTTTTTGAATGGAATTTTGTTGTCTGTGATGATGGACTATAGAATACCATATCAAAAAATGATATAATTGAGAATGAATTTGGAAATTTTTTTGTTGGTTATGTACATAAGGGGGATGGCTTCGATCCACTTTGTAAAGTATTCAGTGGTGATGATGATGAATTTGTGGCCATTGGATGAGGTAGGATGGATTTTTCCCACAAGGTCAAGTCCCCATTGTGCAAAGGGCCAAGGAGAAGTAATTGGCCAAAAGTTCCTACACTGGAGCATGAATTAAATCACTATGTATCTGACATTAGTGACAAATCCTAACATATTCTAGTGCATCTTTCTCAATGGTCGGCTAGTAGTACCCAAGTCTCATTATCTTCTTAGCCAAAGTAGGACCACTTGAGTGAGACCTGCATATACCCTCATGTACTTTGCATAATGTTGTGTGTCCTTCATTGGTGTCAAGACATCTAAAGAGGGTGTCATCAAAGCTACAACAATAAAGGCTGTCACTGACGATGGCGTATCTGGCATATTTTTGGATAAAGGACTTTCTCTGATTATTTAATAGGTTGGGGGGAAGGGTTTGGGACTTGAGGTAGTCATAAATATTCTAATACTAGGGAGAATCAAGACCAAAAATCTCATAGACCATCTCTGATTTAGGAATATCATAGGCGGGGACCAAAAGTTGTTCTACTAAGAACTCCAGTTGAGGTATATTACTTGGAATGTCTAGGAGAGAGCCGATTGCAGCCATTACATCTACTTCTTTGTTTTGTGCTCTCAGAACTTTCGCAAAAGTCACCATGTGAAAATATTTCTAAAAACTATCAATCTTTTGTTTGTAGGGCATTAATTTCTTGTCCTTAGTGTCAGAGTCATCATTAACTTGGTTGATGACTAGCTGAGAATCTCCATAAACATGAAGTGTTCTAATTTTCCATTTTATTTCCATTCTAAGTCATGTGATAAGTGCCTTGTATTCTGCCACATTATTTGTACATGGGAAAGCTATGGAGAAAGAATTAGGGATGGAGCCTCCTTGAGGGTGATAAATAGTATGTCTGCCCTTGATCCATGATTAGTATGAGACCCATCAAAATATAGTCTCCAAGGTGACTTAGGTTCTGTATGTAATATGGATTCATCTAGAAAATATGCCACTAAGGGATGATCACTTTGCATAGGTACATCTGCTAGTTGGTTTGCTATCACTTGTCCCTTTATTTCTTTTCACTCTACATACTGGATGTCATATTTGCTTAGAATCATGACCCATTTTTCCAGACATCCTGTCAATGTTGCACGACTCAATAGATATTTTAGGGGGCCAATCTTTGCTTCCAATTGTGTCTTATGATTTGACATATAGTGTCTTAGCTTCTAAGTAGCAAAGACATCTGCTAGGCAAGCATGTTCAATTGATGTGTAATTTAGCTCATATCCGACTAGTGTCTGACTGATGTAGTATACAAACCTTACCTTTTCCTCATGGTCATTTTGTGCCAGTAATGCCCCTAGTGCTAAAGTCATTGTAGAGATGTATAAGATCAAATGTTTTTCTTGAATGGGAGGCATGAGGACTAGTGGTGATAGTAGGTAGTCTTTTATTAGTTGGAAGGCCTCCTAACATTTATCTGTCCACACAAAAGGGACACTTTTGCACAGAAGATACTAAAATGGTTGACACTTGTCAGTCAATTGTGCCATGAAGCATAGGATAGATTGTAACATACCTTGCAATGTCCTGAGTTCACTTATTCCATTGGGAGGAGGCATGTCTAAGATGGCTTTCACTTTGGTTGGATCGACCTAAATGCCTCAGCAAGAAACAATGTACCCCAAAAAAATTTAGATGTCACGCCAAAGACACATTTCTTAGGATTCATTCAAACTTTATATTATTCCAGTCTCTTAAAAATTGTGTCTAACACATTCAAATGATCTTTTCTTGCTACAGATTTAGCCAAAATTTCATCCACATAATCTTCCATTATCTTGTGCATCATGTCATGAAATACCATTGTCATAGCCCTTTGATACATGGC
>VDFB02271358.1:1055222778-1055238205 GCA_007258455.2 Sequoia sempervirens
TTGGAGAAGCGAGATAAAGGCGAGAACCTACATAAATTAGAGGAAAAAGAATCATGAGAATAATAGGGTTTACAAAGATAGAGTGGTTATGGAGAATCTGATTGGGAGCGAGATGAGTTTGGGGACATAGTGTACTTTTTAGAGTAGACAGGTGGAGATATGGGATTGATGCAGCAAAGAGAGGAGATGAAGGTGCAAATACATGTGTTGTAGAAA
The DNA here is from genome assembly GCA_007258455.2 of Sequoia sempervirens. Taxonomy (NCBI): domain Eukaryota; kingdom Viridiplantae; phylum Streptophyta; class Pinopsida; order Cupressales; family Cupressaceae; genus Sequoia; species Sequoia sempervirens. The sequence continues at coordinate 1,055,222,995 of VDFB02271358.1, forward strand.
GAGAGAGACGTGGCATAGGAACAAGCGTAGGCTATGGAGGTGGAGAGAGATGTAGCTCTGGCATGAGCTCAAGTGTCACAGAGTGAGCTAGAGGTGCAAGGGGTACAGGTACAGTCTCTTCAGAGAGAGAGGGATGCAACAATGTCATAGGTATTAGATCTTCAAAGAGAGCGAGATGCGGCCGAGTTGAGACTTTAGGCACTGTAGAGGGATAGGGATGCAATGGTAGCTTGGGTACAAGCCGTGCATAGGGAGAGGGATGTTGTAGAGATGCAAATGTATATGTTGCAGAGTGAGTGGGACACAACATAGGCTCAATTTTAGGTAGTGTAGGTCGAGGAGGGGGAGCCAGGAGCAGAGGTTATTGGGATTGCAGGCATAGTTATAGGTTGTGCAGGCTGAGAGGGACAAGGCCACAAAGTATGTACAACAACTGATATTAGCACAGGAGGCCTAGGGACATGAGTGGAGAGACATTAGTGTGGATCAAGATAGGTACATGCATGAGCAGAATGTCGCTAGATATCAAGCTAGGTAGAGAGATGATTATATGTAGGAGGCGAGCTACTGGAGGTGTACCTATGAGCAAATAGTTCTAGATCTGATGTAGCGCACAATGGGCTACATTAGACAAGTACCTTAGATGTTAGTACCGTCCTAGTCATTAGGGACATGTACCAGGGGGATAGCGACTATCGACAGACTCCTCCTTATGGTCATTACCAGGGGACTCTCACTTGTGAGTACCAGGGGACCCCCACACATAGAGGGCCAGTGTCTAACTCTCCTCAGAGATCAGATGTGGGTAGCTCACAGTAGAGTAGTCAAAGAGCAGATGGCAAGATATCATTTTTTTGACAGGTGCAGGATGGAGGTTTAGTATAGAGTACTAGAGAGAAGATATGAGTGACATCTTTTGATCTTGTACTTTATTTGATGATATATGATGGATATGTAGTGGATTATGTTTGAGACATTATGATGAGATGTACATTGTATTATTTTGATTATGATATACGATAGCCCTTATTGACACTATGCATTATTTTTTATGTGATGGATGATTTAGTTTATATATGCACATGTATATGATATTTTATGTTTATGTGGATGGATGATTTAGTTTATGTATGCGCATGTATATGATATTTTATGTTTATGTGGATGGATGTGATCATGCATGTATTAATGTTTATAATGTAGGATGAGATGAATATTTGGTATAAAATGTAATTAGGATGGATCTAACAATATGTTTTGCAGGTGGTAATGTATGTATTATGTGAATGTTAATATAGACATGTATGGGTTAAATGAAACTAAGATGCTTAATCTAATCAGTCTATGAAAGATAAAATATGTTGTATCTACAATGTAGCATGCAATATGAATGAAACATGAATTCATATAATGCAAACCTAAATATCAATAAGGACGATAGGTGTAACATGGGTGTGATACTGCACTTGTCAAGAACCATTAGTACCCTAAGGGGAAAACCAAGGGAAAAAAAGAACCAAATTTTGAACAGCCTAAATCATGAGTCATGGGTTATGAACAAGGTTGAAAGAAGGGTGCATGTAATGAAATGAAATGCAGTTAGGAATGAAATTTTCCATCTTCAGAGCATTGATTTTTTTTATAGCATAAGATACCAAATACCATGATATATGAGACCAAGGTGAGTTGGCATCAAATGCATGAAACAAACATAGCAAACAAGGTTACCCTAGCACCAAAAATTCGTGAGGACCATGGTCGAGCCAGGTATTAGAATAACCACAAGCATAAAGGAATGTTCCCAATGAACATAGGATTCTAGGGGTCCTAGTAGGTACTACATGGGGACAATCTAGTATACATCAACAATAAACGATCAATAGATGCCCCTTCATAAGCTCATCAAAACCCACCATACTATGATGGATCATGGCGGTTTTGATAAGTGAGAATAAGGAGCTCAAACAATAAAAAAAAGCCAAAAGTATGAAAAGATCATAATCAAAGGTAAATTTCCTTTGCCATAGGATCACGAGGATGGATGGGTGATGATGTGGTATGTTAAGAAGGATGCATCCTGTTGAGATCGATGATGCATACTAAACTAAAATGACCCAGGTGATGCAAGATATTTTTCATTAACTAGATCTCCTGACACTAGAGGATTTTATTTGTGAAGAACCAACTAGATAAGGGGACTCTTGACAACATGACACAAGAGACTAGACAAAGGATCGACACACCCTACAGACTTAGGGGCTTGGGGGTTGATCAGAGATTAGCCTTACCTACGCGAAAGCACAAAGCCCTCATAGTTCTAGAAAATACCATAGATAAAATAGAAAGATGACTAATTGAGACCGATGAGACAATGACAAAACAAAGCCTTGGGGGTGGATAAAAATATTGACCTTGCCTACATACAAGCATAGGGGCAATGTAGTTCGGAGGAAAAAAATGATGACCGACCATGGATTAAAGAAAAAAGATGATGATGGAGACAAATGATGGGGGACCATCATAGGATGATCTAAAGGCCTCGGGGGCAGATCAAATGATCAGCCTTGCCTATGTGAAAGTGCAGGGGCAACATAGCTTGACCAGGACCAAAGAGATCAATATGATAGGATGAGGTCTAGGTGGAGACTAACACGATGGATGATCCTAGATGATGACACAAACCAACAAACGAAAAAATTGATGACAGATGCTCATAATGACGAATAACATATAATCATCCAACTCTCAATCAAAATATACCAAGCGGCCAAGGATGGAATGGGAGAGGATGTCAGGATAGGATGGATGGAGTCACAAATTAATTAGGATGCAAGGTAGATAATGATTAAGCCCTCTATGGATGATTCTTGTTATAGGCTTTCACCACTCGTACCTATCCAAGGTGCCACCAAAGGTGGTTTTCACCATAGGAAAAATTTATTTGTATTTACTATTTTTGGATTTTTTTTGTATTTTTGTAGGTAGGGTTACCAAGTGGACTTTGGTGTAAAATCTCTTTAGATGCATGATATTGATAGGTTCTTCTAGGGCCTCTCCTTCAAGGGTAGCAAGTCTATATTCCCCAAATCCATATTTAGTAGTTATTATATAAGGACCCAACCAATTTGCTTCAAATTTTCCTTTTTTATCGCGGTCCTGCTGAGTACATTGGTTCTCTTTAAGGACAAGATTGTCAATCTAGAACTGTCGAGGATGAACCTTCTTGTTGTAGTTATGCTTGAGGTGGTTTGGGTAGGCTTGTAGATGATCATAGGCTTTGATTCACCTTTAATCAAGTAACTCTAGCTGTGCAATCCATGCAACATGAGCATCTTCCTTGTTGATAAGGTTCTTCAAAGAAATCCTTAGTGATGGGAGCTCAACTTCGATTGGCAAGATGGATTTGGCACCATACACTAAAGAATGGGGGGTGGCACCTATAGGGGTATGGATGGAAGTGAAATATGCCCAAAGAGTGGGATGAATATGGAGGTGCCAATCTCGACTAGTGTTATTGACAACCTTTTTGAGGATGCGGATAACGGTCTTGTTGGTAGCTTCTGCTTGACCATTACCCTAGGGGTAATAAGCCATTGACTAGTGATGTTGGATATGTCACAGAGGTGTTTCATAGGCTGGTTTTTAAAAGGATTTCCATTATCTGAGAGGATGGTGGATGGAATACCATATCTGAAAAGAATATGGTAAAGGACAAATTTTTCAATTTGAGTACTCATGATTTGTGAGAGTGGCATTGCTTCCACCCACTTGGTGAAGTACTCAGTGGAAATCATTATGAATGTGTGGCCGTCGGAAGATGGTGCGTAAATCTTGCCAATCAAGTCAAAACCCCATTGAGAAGGGCCATGGTGCTAGAAGAGGTTGAAGGTCCTATGCCGGAGCATGAATCAAATCTCCATTTTGTTGGAAGGGAAGGCATTTCTTCATGAATTCACAAGCACCATGCTCTAATGTAGGCCAATAATATCTAGCTTAGAGAGTCCTTTTGGCCAAGGTCATACCATTTGAATGGGCCCCACAAAAATCACTATGTACCTCTATTAGTGCAGTATGGGATTCAGTCTCATCCAGACACCTAAGGAGGGTTCCATCATACGATGATAAAGTGTATCACCGATGATAATGTATCAGGCTGAACATTGAATAAAGGATTTTCGTTGGTTTTGTGTGAGGTTTGGGGGTAGAATATTATCATGTAGATAAGTATATATGTCTCGGTACCATGGGGAAGCAGGACCTACAATATCACACACCATGTCAGTCTCAGGGATATCATATGCTAGGATTAAAAGTTGTTCCACAAGGAACTCACATTCTGTTCGATCTTTAGGCATGTCAATAAGGGAGCCAATAGTAGCTATAGCATTAGCTGCTTTGTTCTATACCCTAGGAATTTGGTCAAATTGTATGAAGGTGAAATAGTTCTTGAAGTCATCCACCATGCGTTTGTAGGGTAATAGCTTGTCATCTTTTGTTAGGAAGTCATCATTAACTTGCTTAATGACCAACAATGAATCACTGAAGACTCTCAAGTGAGTTATGTTCCACTGCTTTGCAATTCGAAGACCCGTGAGGAGAGCTTCGTACTCAACTATGTTGTTGGTACACAAGAATGTTATCCTGAATGATTTTGGGATGTAGTCACCTTGAGGGGTAACAAAAAAAATTCCTTCTCCTGATCCATTATGAGTATATGAGCCATCAAAATACAATGTCCAAGAAGCTGCTTCTATTACTGTGAAAACTTCTTCATCTTGAAATTCAATGACCAAAGGGTAAGCATCCACTAGGGGTGCCTCGAACAACTGATCAGCTATGAATTGTCCTTTTATGGCTTTGCGATCTAGGTACTCTATGTCGAATTCACTTGGAAGCATGACCCACTTAGCCATGTGACTGGTTAAAGTGGTTCTGGATAACAAATACTTTAGTGGTTCAATTTTTTCTATTAATTTGATTGGATGGCTAAGCATGTAATGTTAGAGTTTTTGTGTACTAAAGACCACTACAAGGCATGCTTTCTCCATGGGTGAATAATTTAATTCATAGTTGGCCATTGTTTGGATGATGTAGTAGATTGCTCTTTCTTTTGAGGACTCATCATGTTGGGCAATTAATGCCCCCAGTGCGACTGAAGTGGCAGTGATGTAAAGCAGGAGGGGTTTTCCTGGAATAGTTGGCATCAAGATCAGTGGATGAGTCAAGTACTCCTTGATCTTATCAAAACCTAGCTAACACTGTTGGTTCCATTTCAAGGTGGAGTCTTTTTCAAAAGATGGGTGAATGACTGACACTTATCTGTAAGCTAGGCTATGAACCGATGGATGGATTGCAGCTTTCCTTGGAGACTTCTTAATTGTTTCAGATTGCATGGGGGAGGCATATCTAGAATATCTTTCACCTTGGTGGGATCAACCTCAATGCCTCTTCGGGAGACTATGAAACCAAATTTTTTTCCTGATGTAACACCAAAGACACACTTTTTTGGATTTAGTCGTAACCTATAATGTTCTAACCACTCAAAGATCTTTTTCAAGATGATAGGGTGCTTTGCTCTAGTTCTGGATTTTCCTAGCAAGTCATCAACATAATATTCCATGATAATATGGATGAGGTCATGGAAGATGAAAGTCATTGCTCTCTGATATGTTTCCCCTGCATTCTTAAGACCAAAGGGAATAACATTGTAGAAAAAAGTACCCCAAGGTGTTATAAAAGCAGTCTTGTGTTGGTCGTCAAGTGAAATTTGGATCTGATTGTAACCAGAGACACCATCCATAAGGGACACCATCTCATGTCATGTAGTAAGGGTGACCAACATGTCAATATTGGGTAGGGGGAAGTCATCTTTCAGATAGGATTTGTTAAGATCTTGGAAGTCTATGCAAATTTGAATGTCTCCATTTGGTTTGGCAATAGGCACTATGTTGGAGATCCAATTAGAGTAGTCAATGGGTCTGATAAAACCGATGTCCAGTATTTTCTCCAATTCCTTCTTGACTAATAATGCTACATGTGGATGCATTTTCTATAGCTTTTGTTTGACAGGCTTGGCATTTGGGTGAACATCCAGATGATGAACTACTAAAGTATGGTCTAAGCCTGGAATATCTAAGTACGACTAAACAAAGTTAATGATACCCTCTTGGAGTAGCTAAAAAATGACTGAATATTCTTGCTCTGATAGTGATTTGGCTACATAAGTGATCTTAGGGTTTTCAGTAGTACCCAGGTTAACTTCTTGAGTTTCTTCAATTAGGATGGATGACCGTGTGGATAATTGAATTCCCACAAGGGGAAGATGAATGTATCCATCCTATAGTGCCTCTTCGAGGTTTTCACTATCAGATGCGTCGTTTATTTTTACTTTTTCCAGGTCAAGAAGTGCCTTGGGGAGGTTTTCACTAGATGCCCATTTTTTTTTTCTGTGGTTGAAGCGTTCATCCTCCTCCAATCCCATGAGGTTGACATACGTATCTAGGGAGACATTGGTAGGTGTGTTATCACATAGGTCCCAATCAATGAGTTCAGGATGGTGAAGAGATATGCTAATGATAAAGACAGATAAATAGCCAAACATGGATGACAGGCCTCTGTGATCAACATCATCGTGCATGTGTATGATGGATTCTTCCTCGGGTATGTCTTCCAAGGGACCATCATCCATAGTAACACTATTGGAGGTATTAGATGATGTTGCGGGGAATTTCTAATTTTTTTCATACCTGAGGCCTATATTCCGTGAAAGCTTTGGTACATCAATAGGTTGCAACCATCCCTGTTCTTCCTTACTTAGGCCCCTGCCTTGGTAGTTATGCTTTTCTGTGAACTTAGCTGACCAAGGGTATACTTCCTGAAAGTATTAATTTAGAGGAGGATCTGGTTGGGGTTCTTCACTGTATACCCACTAACTAATATCCTCTTCTGGTGCATCTACCTTTAAACTAGGAGATTAGAAAGTGGTAGTGGGAATGTTTTTAGCACTAAAGGTGATGGTCTTGTCTTCTTTTGGTGTAGACTGCAAAGGTTCACTGTACATGTGTGGTGATAGTGGCATGGTTGCCACATTTAGAGCTGTATGCATTTCATATTCACCACACCCCTTGTCAATGATCTAGAATTTGGTGACAATAGGATTGGTGGTGGGAGATGGAGTGGCTATCATGGTGCATGATGGATTGGAGGATGATGACTAAAATGCCCCCATTTTGACCCTAGGATAATAATGTAAATGAGGAAATGATGCTTCTAGAGCATGGCAGTATTCAAATGGTTGTGGGTTAGCATAAATGTGATCTATTTTCCATTAACCGAGAACTTTAGGAATTGATGGTATGTGGAGAGGACGGCTTGCATGGCATGGAGCCATGGGTGACCGAAGAGGAGATTATATGGTAAGTCTAGATAAAGGACATGACAGGTAGTGTACTGAACTGCAGGTCCAACTTGGATAGGAACACTAATAATCCCTTTATAATTTCTTTCCGCATTATCATAAGCCTTGATAATGATGATTTGATTACTCAAATTTGCTTGAGTATACCCTAACTATTTTATGAACTTCAGAGTGCATAGATTGAGGGCAGAGCCATTATCTACCAGGGCTCTTTTTATATTATGATGGGCAACCAGGACTTTGATGTGTAAGGGATGGCTATGATTGGAATCAATATTTGGCATGTCATTCTGGCTAAAGTGTAGCTGGTAAGATAAAGCCAGGTGTCCTACTAAAGCTTGGAATTGTGTGGGATCGATGTCATTAGGTACATGTGTTACTTGTAAAGATTTGTTGAGTATTTCCTGATGCACAGGAGAAGACTTAAGCAAATCCAAGATTAAGATCTGAGAAGGAGTCTTTCCTAAGTGATCAAGAATGTTGTACTGAGAGTTTACAGGATTTGGCTAGGCGGGTGTAGAGGTTGTAGGGATAGTAATGCAGGATCATCAAGTAGCAACAACACATTGGGGATCTTTAGCTTTAACATGTATCATAGACACATGGGGTTCTACCTGCTTAATGTAATGGAAAATACCATCATAATTGAGGGGTACATTCTTATAGCTTATGCTATTTGTGTTGTTTTCTTGGGGATTGATATTGGAGGTGCTTGCATCTTGATTATTGTTAGGGAAGGAATTTTGATAGATTTTTAATTGAGCATTGGATGATGAAGCTTGACTAGTGTCGACTTTGATATCTCCTCGATCGATGAGATCTTGGAAATAGTTTTTGAGACCTTAACACTTATTTAGAGTATGCCCTTTAATCTTATGGAATTCACAATATTCATTCTCCCTAAACTAGGATGGTTTGGGCTTAGATTCATCAAGTGGTTTGGTGACAGGATATGTGATCAGATAGTTGACCTGTAACAACTTATTGAAGATGACACTCAAGGGTTCTCCTAATTGAGTATACTAGTGTTTACCATTCCCTTGACTATTTTGGTTTAACTATTGAGGAGGACAAGATTCCCCCTGTGGCACGGATATGGCATTAGGTAAATATGGTTGTTGCCTTTGGGATGTGTTGGCCACCTGAACATGTTTAGTGTTAGTGACACCATCATTCACTGTATTTTTGTTCTTGTTCCAAAAGAGTGACTAATCACTAGATGGCCTTTCTTTGTCATGGTTGTGTATCTTGATGTTCCCTTTGGAAATAAGGTCACATTCAAGGATGGGTCCATTTTCCACTATTTCAGCAAATGTGGTAACATAGTACAACTTGAAATTATGAGCCATGTCGGGATGTGAGTTCTCCACAAAGAGGGTGACCATGTCTTTCTCCTTGAGAGGGGTATTCATTTGGCTTGCCAATGCACACCACCTTTGGAGGTAGCTGATAAAGGTTTCACCATCACGCTGCTTCTCCTTAAGAAGGTCCAAGGTATCAGTGTCTTTTTCTAGATTGAAGAAGTAATAAACAATTTTTTTTTAAAGATCTATGAAGGATTTGATGGACCCCCATTCCATATCGATGAACCAATCCAAGGCATAGCCCACCAGGCTTCATGGGAAAAATTGCAAGAGGTAGTTGTCATTGTGCATAACCTCCTGACACTGGGAGTAAAACTCTTGCAAGTGGGCCTTAGGATCCTTGATTCCCTTGTATCTATCAAACTTTGGTATCTCAAAGTGCTTCGGGAAGGGAACTAGTGAGATGGGTGGATCGAACAGATAGGGACATATATCTTCAAATCTAAAGGATTGTTTACTAGTCCTAGCTTGAAGATCTTTCAAAGCAACTTTGATTTCCAATAGGTCCACATTGACTAGCGGCAAAGGAGTTGAGGTAGATGGGTTGGATGGATATTGGTGGTAGGATGACAAAGGATCCTACTGAGATAATGTTTTAAGGTTGATGTATGGATTTTTATAGTGAGATGATGATATCCCTTGTTGGTATGTCGAGGGAGTTTTTTGGTACTGGGGTTTTTGTTGTGAGTTATAGTATAGATTTTTTTGATAAGAATTTGTAGCAAAATGTTGAGGAGCTTGAATGGGGTGTTGTAGATTGGTCTGTTGGTACTGAAGGTATTGTTGTGACTTTTGGGAGGCCACATAGGGTGGTTGTTGCAAGAACTACTATTGGTTATGATAGTAATAATTTTGGGGAGGTTGTTGATGTGATGTCAACTATTGCATGGGCTGAGATGGGATGTTGTGTTTGATGAGCCAAGTCTTCGACACATTTTGATCATACTTTTATAAATACTTTGCTATTTTTATTATGCTAAAACAAACATCTAGTCTGTTTATGGGATAGGATATAGACCTTTTTATGACTTAAATATGACGAGTATATTGTGATAAGAAGTCCCATGATTATTACCTTTAATGTTTTATTAGTCTGATAAATACTTTATGGCTTTTTGTGATCATAAACCTTCATGTAGCCTCCACTACCAAAACTTCCTATAGCCATATCTAAAACAATGTTTTCCTTAGTTTAATACTTAATGAATGAATGAATAAAGTAATAGATTGTCTTAAAGGATGAACGTGTTGAGCTAACCTTCTTCGTTAGGAAAAGATGGGGAGATATTTTGCAGGTACCATGATTGAAGGAAGGGAATTCAATTTCCACTTGAAGAATTGAAGACCAAATCCATAAAGATTGGTTCAACAGCAAAAGATGAGGAGACGGTTTCAACTCATCCGCCATGCAGGGAGAGTGTTCCAGAAATCTAGGCCAGGCATCTTGGTGGTGCATGAATCCAGGATGATGGTGCTTTAAGACTGCTAAACCAATTTGACTTAGTTCTTACATTGTCATTCACCTCTTTACTTAAGTTAGTTAAATGTAATAAATGCCTCCCATTTTATAAGGGAAGGTTGGTTAGTAGTTAGGATCAGTTTTCAATAAATAGCCCATTCTCCTTTAGAGGAGCTAAGAAAATCGCTATTGTAACACACTTTCAGTCTTAGAAATTTAGCCAAGAGATTGTACCATATACTTGTTTTGCATTGAACCTGTGATAGGTCGAAATAGGTGTTAGAAAACAAGCAACAAGTTAAAGAGTGCAAATAAACAACTTAAAACAACCTACACTTCGAGATTAGCCTAAGTTGGAAACAAAACAAGACAAAGCCACGAAATGGAACTTTATACCTTGCGTTGAGTCGATCCTTTGGTTGGCCCTTTGATCTTGGATGTGTATGCTCCTTAGATGGCACAAGATGTGTGATGTGAGATGCAAATGATGCTTGGAAACATGAAAATAGCTATGTGTGGATTGAGAAACAAAACTGCAAGAGTTTGGCTACACAAAATGATCTCCTCCAAAATGAGAGAAAAGAGGGGGTATTTATAGGATTTTTGAGAAATCCTAGGGGAAATGGACGGCTGAGATTGATCCACCAAATATCAAGATGTAGGGCTAAGGTGAGTTGAGAACTCACAAGCCCTCACATCTTGACATGTGGCATGTGATGAAGCCCTAAAAGGTGAAGTGGACATGAGGTGGAAGGAGAAGGACATGACATGGAGAGGGGTACAAAGTACCTTGGGATTGGACAAGATCTCCTCATAAAGGAGGTACTTGTCCCCATGTGGGTGAGAGGACATGTGAGGAATTAAAAATTCCTCAAATATTCACATGGGGAGATGGGAAATAATTTTAAATTCCAAAGGGTGCATTGGGGGATTAAAAGGTGAATTAAAAATTCACATGGGGAAGAGAGGAGCCTAGGATAAATAAAAAGGAATTAAAAATTCCTTGGGGGATGGGGAGAGTTGACTAAAGGGGGTGATTAGGATTGTGCAAGTACTTGATTAGATTAATTAATGAAGATTAGAAGAGAGTTAGATCTCACATGTGACTTGATGTGACAAGTCAAAGATCACATGGGGAAGAGAAAAAGGAATTTAATATTCCTTGGAAGGATAAAAGGAATTAAAAATTCCTTGAGAGGTTGATTAGGCTAGTTAGTGAGGGATTAGAGGATGGTTAGGTGGCTAAGAGATATTAGATGCCAACTTGCAAAAGTTGGAGGATGTGACACCTCCTAATCAAGGATTAGGCATGTGCACATCCTAATGATGGGATTAGAAGAAGGATTAAGATTAGATAAAAATGATGGAGGATGTGACATGAAGGGAATTAAATAAATGGAATATTTATTTAATTCAATTGATGGAAGGAGGATGAAAGAGATAAGGTATTATTGATTAAATACCTTAGGGATTTGGCAGAATAAAGCTATTAATTAAATAATAACAAAGTATTTAATTTCAATTAACGAAAATAAGATCTAAAGGGTATGAATTTGGATAAATTAAGTGTCCAAATTTAGACATCTACATTTTGCCCCTTTTGAGATGGTGTTATGAAGTAGCATCATTTCAAAGAATATTAAAACATAGAACCTAGAAGAAGATGGTTAGATTGGAAAAGATGCCCAAATATTCATAGAAGTGACCAGGAAGAAGATGATGAAAATTAGGGATGAAGGATGCCCCCTCGAGGACATGCGGGTTCAAGAGAACACGGGTGGGCTCTCTAAATGATGAGATGATGCAAGGGGAGTTGAAGAAGATGATGCAAGGGGAGTTGAAGAAGATGATGCAATGTGATGGAAGATTGGGAGGGGAGTGTGATGAAGGATGAATGGATGGGGGGATTTGAGGATGAGAGATGAAATGCAATCTAAATGCAATTTGCCATCGTCGGAGCACTGATTTTTGCTATAGCATAAGACACAAGACACCAGGGTATGAAGAACCAAGGCGGATTAGTGTCTAATGCAGAAAACAAACATAACAAACAAGAAGGCTATTCCAACACCCCAAAGTCACGATGACCTTGGTCGGGCCAGGTATTGGGATAACCACAAGCACACAAGGATGCCCCAGCGTAACACAAGACCTCAGGGATCTTGGTGGGTACTACGTGGGACAACCGAGAAGATAGAAAAGATCAAGATACACCCCTATGTTGACTAGTCAAAGCACACCATGATATGATGGATCAAGGAGACCATGACAAGTGATGATAGGGAGCTCAAATGATAAACAAAAGTCAAAAGCATCAAAAGATCACAATCAATTTCAAATGTCCTTTGCCATAGGATCAATCAAGGGGATGGATGGGATTGATGAGGTCTGTTAGGAAGGATGCATCCTGTTGAGACCGATGATGGATACTAAAGTAAAAGATTGATATGACGCAGGATATTCAAAACCGATTGGATATGATGATACAAGTGGATTTTGTTTGTTAAGAACCAGCGAAATGAAGGCATAGCTTGAGGACACGACACGAGAGACATGACACAAGATAAGAGACTTCGATGGAGGGTAAAGACGGGACAGACAATAGCAACAATGGTTGAAGACTGATGATAGATGATAAAGGACAAAGTAGAAAGACCGATGATGGAACGATAGACGAGAGACGATAAAGGAGCCCCGGGGGCTGATCAAGTGATCAACCTTGCCTACGTGAAAGCGCAGGGGCAACGTAGTTTGACAAAAGGCTGACAATAGACCATGATGGAGATTTTGATGGATGACCAAGATGGGATGGGGAGCAGGAGAAAAGTGGACAGGATCGATCGATGATGGATGGAATATGATAGATGATAGAGGATGGACAAAGAAGAAAGATTGATGATAGGTGATAAAGGGACAAAGTGGACAATGAGGACTGATGATGGAACAACATAGACCTATTGGAGTGGATTGGAGGATAGTGACTAGACAAAGCTCAAGGATGGGATAGTTATCCAAATCATCAAAGATGAAGTGGGCGGAGGACAGGATAGATAGATGAATGATGAGATGATGAACGATGATATAGAAAAGATATATGACGTTGGATTGTGTGGGGAGAGTGCGGATCATGAAGCTCTGGGATGGAATAGTTAGCCAAATAATCAAAAGATGAATTGGGAGGATGATAGAATAGATAGATGAATGATGAGAAAGGATAGGAGATGGAGAAGATGGAACATTACTCATAATGATTAAATGATTGATCAAGATTATTGAATGAGAGTTTGAAATGATAGAAGGAGGTTTGATGAATGTTTGAGATGACAAGAGGCTTGAGGAATTTTTTGAGATGATAGATGGAGGTTCAAAATAGATGAAATGGATGCATGGATTTATTCGAATGGATGAATAGGACAAAGTTGAAGAAGATGGAGGGAGGGATTTTAAGACTTTGTTCGATATCCAAAGATTTTGACTACAGAGGGACAAAAGCTCAGATTAGGGGTTTGGTTAAGCTCAGAGTGGGATAAGTTTAAAGCTTAGATGAGGATTGGATTGAAGACTAGAATGATTGGAGGATGTGATGGGATGAATTTGACACCAAGTGCCGAGGTTGAAAGGGCATAAAGTGTTGACAATCAGAGTTTTCCAAATTTGGCAATTTTCAAAAATTGTCAAATTTTGCCATTTTAGGAAACTTCATGCTCGTATGTTTGAGAGTCCCAATTTTTTCCAAGTAATACCCATTGGTGAGATAGGATGAATTGCCAAATAACATCCCAGATTCAGGATATGCATTTTGAGTTATGAGCGAAAACAATTTTTCAAAAAACATTCAATTGGGATTTTGGGGGTGAAGATGAAAGTTTGAGGCCCCAAAAATGGGTCAAAACGGGCTCCAACCAGTTTCAAAGAAACTGGTTGGGAATCCACTTGTTAGCTCAAAACGCAACCACCCGTCAAATTTCAGCTCAAACGGACACCCGAGTGAAAAGTTATGGCCTCCGGAAGTTTTAGTGTAAAAATCAAAACCCTAAAAAATATGGTTTTTTAATAAATTTTGAAAATTTCAAGACATGGGTTTTGTCCGGGGCGTCGAAAGGAAAAATGGGTAGAATTTTTGGATTTTGGATTTTTGGATTTTTTGGACTTTTTTGGACTTTTTGGACTTTTTGGATAGTATGCGGAAGGGGATGGATAAGGATAGGGAGGCGAATAAGTGAATTTAGAAGACATGTGATAAAGATATGGATGAAGGACTCAAGCATCAAGTTCTATATCAGGTATTAAAAGCTCATGTTGGAATCGACTATTGTATGTTGGTACAACTTTATGAGGAGAAATGGATTATGCAAAAGGATGAATTAGATGGATTTGATGGGGGAGATATGTGGGGTAATGGATGGGATGTTGAAAAGTGTATGGATGGAATGATGGGGTGGATGTGTGATGGGGAGATGTGTTCAGGACCAACATTGGCACATGTGGTGATGGATGTGAAAAGATAAAAGGATTAATAGATGGAGAATGCGGGGATAATGGAGGAGATGGAATAGTGAATTTTGGGACATAGGGACCCAAAACAGACTTAAGAGATGAAAGATGGGCATGGTTAGCTTTTGGATTAGCAACTTTGGATGTTCTTACAGATTTTTCATTTGATGGCATTACATCTTTTTTCTTTGGGATCCACATGGTTTTGATTTTTGCTTTAGTGGGCCTTTGTGGCTGATGGGTTACATTTGGATTGTGGATTTGATTTTTCTTTTCTTTACCATGTCTTTTAGAGGGGACATGGGAAGCGCTCGATTCATGTGGATGTTTGGATTTATGCATTTTTACTATGGCATCCAAAGTGAATTTATTAGCAATGGGATGGGTGTGATGGGATGGATGATGTGGAGTGATGGAGGTAGGAGTATGGGGATTATGTGTAGATGGGGGATGTTTAGGTATGTGCCTTTGTTGATC
>VDFB02271358.1:1055238305-1055292897 GCA_007258455.2 Sequoia sempervirens
GAATTGTTGGCTATTTTTGTGTGGCCTATAGGAATAGTTTGCACTATTTTCCATAAGGAATTGGTGATTGTTGACATGTGGCTTTAGCAATAATATTTCATTTGTGGTTCCTGTATACTGGCTATGGTCGGAAAGGAATTAAACAACCCCTATATTTATACTTTTCAAAGGATATTTGTTATTTATCTAGACCTCAATAACTATTTCTTAGAATGATAGGTTGTATATTAAGTGTGAGATGAAACACTAGTCTCCCCATTGATTATAGTCGTAGAATAACATACATTGTCTACCAGCGTAATCAATGGTGATATCAATATTTTTTATCACACTTAATATAATACATGTGGAAAATACATATACATACATACACACTCACACACATATATAAACATTCAAATCTACATACATATACGCATACAAATGCATTATAGACACATATATCTACAAACATCTATATCAAGATGTTGTATGCACTCAGGAAGTTCAATTGCATGCATATATGTTTATGTATATGCATATGTAGATGTATACATGTCCATACTGTACCATGTCCACGAGTATAAGAGAACAACTACAAATATTGATACATGTGTTGAATAGGGCGATCGAACTTGGACCTTTACATAAACTTGTCATCTTGGCTCAAGTCTGATAGCAAGTGAAGCCACAAAATGATACACAACAATGCCTTATCAAAAATTGTGTAGACTTTCATTATGTTTTCTGAGGTAGAGCCCATAAGGCTCCATGACCCAATATGGTAGAGTGGAGAGCAAGCCTTCATTTTTTGTGTTTCATTTTATATTTCCTATGTGTGGATGTGTATGTTTGTGAGATTAGATGCAGACAACATTCATATGTATGATAGGTTTTATAATAAGTGTAATATTAAACATTGATCTTAGAATTGATTATATTGCTAGACAATTTATGTTCTTGCTTGGGGTTTTGCTAGGAGCCCTCAAGGCTCCATGATGCAATATGGTAGGGTGGAGAGCAAGCCTTCTTTTAGTGTGTTTTATTTTATTTTCCCTATGCACAAATATCTATGTATGTGAAATTAGATGCAATTAATGTTTATATATAGTCTTTCATGTTATGCATGCAAGGCATGCAATGCATCTATATATATACTTAGGAAACAAAATCTATACCAAAACATATTTTTCTCAAGTTAGATGCACCTTTTTGGAGTTTTTTTTGGCTTGATATATGTTTCCTTTTCCCTTTTTCCCAATGTTCGTCCCATCAAAACAACTTTTATTCTTGATCCAAGTGCTTTGTTGCTTATAGAAGTGGTTATAAATTGAGACAACATGCTCTATTTTTTAATATTTCACCAAAAAAATTTATATGTGGACATGTATGTATGTGAAATTACTTACAAACAACATTCATATACATCTACATTTAAACTTGTTGATACACACAAACACACACACACACAAACACACACACATATATCTTTGAACCTTCTACTTTCTTCCTATCCATCACACCCATGTGCACCTATGTTTAGAACTTCTCTTGGTTTTTGTTGTCCATGATCATGATACTAAATAATTGTGATGTTTTGAGTTGGCTTAATCTCTTTAGCTATACTATTGTTCTTTAAGTTGGTGTTTGCAAGCACTTTATTATTTTCCTCATATTATGGTTGTAGGATCCTCAACCTTGTTCAAGTTCTAGTCCTACATCAAGTGTGGACCAAAAAAGTAGAAAAATTCCAAAGAAACCAACTCTATTATGTGTAGCATAGAGACCAAATTTTTGCAAGTCGTTGGGCCAAATACTTGTAACAAAGAGCTGACATAGTTTTTCCTTGCTTGGCCTTGCCTGATCAAGAGGCCTCACCACAATTGCTAACTAGCTTGTTGCAAACACATGTTGGTTTCTATAGTCTTGCACCCTCCATCCCTTGGAAGCTTGCACACAACCTTCCTAGTGAAGGTGCCTCAAGAATGGGTGGCTATGGATCTCAGTGTAGCCTTATCGGGCATCGATTTCCATCTATGTCATCAACCCATTACCATTTTAACAGTATGTTTGGATATTATTTTTATGTTGCAATTTAGACCTTTCACCGACACATTGATGCTTTGTCTGATTTGAAAGTTAGTAGTGTTTCCAATGAAAGCTATGTTGGGATGAAACAGTGAGCATCCAACCCAGACGGTGTTTGTTTGTGTTTTGCTTCTAAAAAGGGTGTCCATCGATTTAGTTCAATGAACAAGATGGACCCAGGACCACAGCTTCCTATCCTTGCAAAGTTGACTTAGGTTGAATAAATGCTTATAGGTAGAGTTTTTCCAGTTTTGCAAGTGACCCATGCTAGACGAGACCAATACAAATATTGTTTCCATACTATAAGCTTCCCTTAAGACATCACAGCCATTGCAACCTTGTTTCCACATCACCTACATGATGTTGAAGTGGTGATTGTTAAAAGAACTAGCATTCAGGGAATGAACTATGATTGCTATGTTGACAAACATAATGTCATGGAAGCATTGATATACAAAATTAAAAATGATCCATACTATAGTGATGTTGCAATTGTTTGTGATGCTTTAAATTTGTTTCCTACTACAAGTACTAACATCTCCAATCTTTTGCACACAATGAAAGAACCAGTACAAAACATAGTTGAACTGGTGGCAACTTCAGAAATTGTTGTTGATGAGGAAGCTAAGCTTGAGGAATCATCATCATTTTTTCCATTGATGCCCAACCCTCCCCAGGAATTGTAGGAAATCAAAGATTCTTTATAGATTGAAGACAAGATACTTTTCGTTGACCTGAGATAAATTCTAACCCTATCAATGAATAAAATATAGAAGGGTTACTAAGCATGGCTTTTCCAACATTGTTCCCCACTGGAACAATGATGCCCCTATAGTTGAGAAGCATATAGATTCACTTACATGAATATGCATTGCACTTGATGAGACACTATGATAATAGATTTGAGAAGCATGTTAGATTTATATATTTTACCTTTATTATTTAATAATGAGACATCGAAGCTAGTAGTCAGCTTCTATTTTCATAAAAACAAATTTGGAAGAAAGGATCCCAAAGTTTGTGGTTGCATTGTGACAACTGCTTTAGGATGCACTAGACACCCAGATAGAAAACTAGCTTATTTGATTTGGTGCATCTTTGTGAGGGACACACTCATATTGGGGCAAGTGCTAACAAGAGCTCACTGCAATGATCCACCAGCTTGGGACATTAGCTCTCTTTTCACTCTGAGCTCCGTAGACACAAAATGGCTTGATTTGCACAAGGTACTTGATCCTAGTGCTCAACCACATATATTCCATACTCTTGAAGATGCTTCATGGATAATGTTGTCCAAAAACTGCATATAACATCCTTGTACATGCACTTGCAGTTCACCATTTTTTTGTGACAAGGTTATTGAGAGGATTTTCAATACAAAGGATTAGTTTTATAGGTATGAGTGGAAACACCATGGATCAACACATGTCCATGGTTTCTTGTGGCTTTCAGGTGCCCTAATTATGGAAATGCTTGATTGGTCCAACCCACATGAAGTTCAATAGAAAAAAAGCTTCTTTGATCACTATGTTTCAGCATGAAATCCTTGTTCCCTAGAACAACTAATATCAAGAGTCCACCACTCTTCTATGGAGGACCTTTGTTTGCTTGACACTTCACAAATTTCTTTCATGGACCCAATGGTAGATTACAAATAGCTAGTGAACATGGTGTAGAGGCATACCATATGTACTCAGTACACATGCCTTTGCAAAAAGGGCCAACAATTACAATATCAATACAAAGCTTCATGGAATGCACAATCATCGTCAACATTGACAATTGACAATGAATCAAACAAATCCTATAAGCTAGCAAGAAATGATGAGATCCTTAATATCCACAACCCTAAGATGCTTGTGATATGGTGAGCAAACATTGATTGCTATCCAGTCTTGTCAAGATAAATTGTGCTAAACTACATTTCCAAATATGCATCAAAGTCTAAAAGTTATTTTAATATCTTGCAAAGGTTTGTAAATACAAATTCATTTGGGGATAAATCATTGCTTTCCTATCAAAAGTTCATAATGAAATGGGTTACAGATCATGATATTAGTTCACAAGAAACATGCCATATGCTACAAAATTTTCCCCTTGTCATGTCAAGCCAAATTTTCATATCTTTGGACATGAGTAGGAAAATATTACATCGTTTGAAAACAACTGATAATGGTGAAGATCTTTCAAGTAGTTATATTCATTGTTACATGAAAAGACTAGCTGAGATGGACACTATATCCCTTATTCAGTCTGTACAATTATATTCACATTAGAAAAATTGCAAAGGCAGGGGTTGGCAATTGTGACTACACCCTTCTATCATCATTATTTACTCTCTATTCAAGTATACACCTCCCAAGCATTGTGATATCTTTGAAACATTTTTTTGGTCAGAATTGTTTCTATACAAGTCTTTCTAAAATGTCAAAATAAATATAGGCCTCACCATAGATAGTATAACATAGAACTGGAGGCTATTTCATGTTGATGGCTATCACCATTTGCATGTCAATAGAGTTATTTCTCCCCCCACTAGTCAAGAAGAAGGTGATAGCGATACCAAAAACACCTAGTCTCTACCTCCTATAGATGAATATGAATGGGAATTACTTTCTCACTTTGGTACTACAAACAGTGCCCTCTTTGACTAGCTACAACTATTAGGTAGACAAGACTTTGATTTAAATCACATGTGGGACACACACCATGTTACTGAGAATCTATATAATTTTTCTATAGAGTTCATCTCAACAGGCAAATTGCATATAGTTGAAGATAGTCTTTGCCCACCTTCTACAACTACACTTTGTCATCAACTATCTCCTAAGCAAAAGCTTGCTCTAAATATCATTGAACAACATCATCTTGGCCCATCTTTATCTTCACCTTTGCATATGATTATTCAAGTTACTGTAGGTACAAGTAAATCATTTCTTATAGACAACATCGAGAGAGCACTAAATACATCACCAAATTAGAGAATGAATCATTTGCTTGGTTTGGTGCCAATGAGGGTGGTTGCTTACAATATATGTGCCTCTACAGTGAATGCAACTCTTTGGATAACAATTAGAGATATGAATCTATTGAAAGGACATCCATTGAAAATATTTCAAGAGGGCTTCAAACATATTAAGTACATCTTAATTGATGAAATGAACTTCCAGGGACCCAAGTTGTTACTCAAAATAGATAGTTGATTGCGACAAGCATTTCCTGCTATGCATATGCAACCATTTGGTGGTGCCTCTATTATACTTGTGGGTGACCTCACATAGTTGTCACCTATGGGTATGTGTAGGATCATCATGGAAAAAACAAGCCCTTAAGTGGCGAAAAATTTAGAAAAATTGGAGTTAGACAAATTGACGTAAAAATTTGAATAAGTTATCTATATTATTTCAAAAATATGTAAGAATAGAATCTATGGAAAATTGAATTTAGTTTCTAAACTGCTAGGTTATTTTTTTTTTTAAATCTATTTTGTGAAAATTTGAAATTTCAATGTGGGTATGTGCAGGATCATCATGGAATTCAAAACAAGCCCTTAAGTGGAGAAAAATTTAGAAAAAATAGCATTAGAAAACTTGACATAAAGATTTGAATAAGTTATCTATATTATTTCAAAAATATATAAGAATAGAATTTGTAGTAAATTGAATGTAGTTTCTAAACAACTAGGTTTATTTAAAAAAATATATATATGTTTGGTGAAAATTTGAAATTTCATTGCAGTAGTACTTAAATTTCAGGGAAAGAATAAGTAGGTGTCTCTCTAACCACCCTAACCACAATAAAATGATAATTATTTTTAATAAGATTTGAGATATAAGTAGAGGACTCATGTCCTAATGTAATGCATGTTTTTTTGTAATTTTTTTCCAAGTAAATAATTAGTTATGATTTTTTTATTACAACTTTTAAAAAATTAAAAAAAATTGTATGTCTAACCACCTTAACTTGGTCAAAACATCATGAATTTTTTTTTTTTTAATATTATAGTATATGAAAGATAGAATATGACGCATGTTTTAGATTCAAAAAATGTGATACCATTTGAAAGCTATAAATTTTTTCAATCAGCTTATCAATCAGGACTTTAGTCGTAATTGAAATAGAAAATGAATAATAATTATTTATTAAACTCAAAGTAAAGAATAATTTATATTGGTGGAAAGATGGGGATCTACTTTGAAAACAATTTTCATTTCATCAATATTGGGTAAAAAAAAGTTGTCAACCACATGGGCCATCATATCACTTACATATCACCACTTTTTGGCCCATCATGATCATGCACATACCCATGCAATAGTACTTAAATTTTAGGGAAAAAATAAGAAGTAGGTGTTTGTCTACCACCCTAACCATAATAAAATGTTAATTATTTTTTATAATATTTTAGATATAAGTAGAGGACTCATGTCCAAATGTGATGCATTTTTTTTGGAATTTTTTCCATGTAAATAATTAATTATGATTTTTTTATTACAACTTTTAAAAAATATAAAAAACTTGTGTGTCTGATCACCTTAACTTTGTAAAAACTTCATGAAATTCAATTTTATTTTTTTAATCTTATAGTATGTGAAGCATAGAATGTGACGAATGTTTCAGATTCAAAAAATGTGATACTATTTGAAAGCTATAGATTTTTTTCAGTCAGCATATCAATTAGGACTTTAGTCATAATTTAAATAGAAAATGAATAATAATTATTTATTAAATTCAAAGTAAAGCATAATTTATATTGGTGGAAAACTGAGAATCTCCTTTAAAAACCCTTTTTGTTTCATTATTTTTGGGTAAAAAAATGTCATCAGCCACATACCCTACACATACCCATCATATCACCACTTTTTGGCCCATCATGATCTTGCACATACCCCTATGTTAGGTAGGCCTATCTATGCTTCTCAATCCATAGCCTTGGCTCTTTGGCACACTTTTAATGTTTTCATGCTCTACAGAGTCTTTTGCCAACATGGATAGTCTGATGCACAAAAAGAGTTCTAAAGACTCCTTTTGAATATTAGAAATTCTCAAGAATCTCAAGTTAATTGGCAAGCTCTTATGAATCGAACAATGGTCATGATTTCAACTGAACAAAACCAAGATTTTGATGTAGCTATTCACTTATTCCCAAAAAATAGGTTGGTTGCCTTTCACAATAGAAAAATGCTTCAATAGTTAAATGTTCCCATTGCAATTAGTATTATTGAAACTACTCAACAAAACACACTTGATTATGGCAATGATGAGCAACTTCAAGTAGAGATCTTACTGAGGGAATGAAATTCTTTCATGAAAGAAGGTTATCTGATGAGGCAGTTATTAGATTCCCCAAGATATAAAATGAGAAGACTAAGCTAATAAAAGTCTCCAACATCTACTTTGAAGTTGATACAATTAAGTCATTATGGAGTAAGGTGCTCAGAATCATCATGGAATACATTACCTTGTATGGTAGATTCACTAGGGTCTACAACTACCACTTCGCCCTGCTCAACCATTTCTGTCATAAGGTAAGCATTTCTTTACCTTACTATTTGTCTTGTTCCATGAGTAATAGCTTGGAGGATCATAGGAAGGATCCTAAGAAGTACCCAATTCTACATACTGGCCTTATTAGGCTTACAATCTCGACAATGAGCCTCTTAAATCCTTAGGTTAGTTGGGGGGTTTTTGTTGGTTTTTTGGTTGGGTATTTTTGGTGGCCCTTGTTGGCCTTGGGTTGGTGGCTACTATGTTTCTTGGGATCTTTTATTTTTGTAGCCTTTTGGTTTTGGTATCTTTAACGCTTATTCCTTTTTGATGTAAACTCTGTGGTTTTGGGTCCCTGTAAAACCCATTTTTCCTTTTATCAAAAAAATATATATGGGTGGTAGTTGGCCTAGTCAATGGATCATTAGGTTTTTTCAAGTCTATTGTATATGCCAGGGGTGGTAAACCACCTCAACCACCTCAATATGCTATTGTGCACTTCCTGAACTACATTGTCCCATAATGGGATCAAGACAACCCAAAAGCCATCCCCATTCCCCTGATCATAGGGGGGGCAGCCAAACATAGCTCCCCTTGACAATGTCTGGGGCACTAACAATACATAAATCTCAAGGCTTAAAACTGGAGAAAGCTACAATAGATATTGGAACTAAAGAAAGAGAAGGACTAATGTTCACAACTCTTTCTCATGTAAAATCAATTACAGGAATGCACATAGATTTTCCTTTATCTTTTGATAGATACTCTAGATTATGTTCGAAAAAATACATTGCACTCTAAATCAAAGAAGAGGATTGCCTCCAACAACTGTGTGCATTTTCATCATGATGAAATGTTTTTATTCTTTTCGGTAACTAAAGTGCTTCTCCATTTCCTCTTCATTTCAATGCATATAGAATTTTTGCCATTTCTAATTTTCCTTCCTTGTCGTTCCCTCCATAGTGCAGTTGCAATCATACCTACCAAGCTAGCCAGATTTTTGCTTCTATAGTGATTACTAAGAGAAGTTATTGTTCAATTATTGCATTATGCTTCTCCTCTCCTCCAATGACAAATATGAATTCCTTCTTCTTTGGTTGACCATATAACATTTATATTTAATTTTTCTCTGAAGTCCTTCCTCTTCTTTGGTCAATGATGCCATTGCCAATGCTCTTTCCTTCAAACCTTTTATATCTAAATATATCCATGATTGAAACCATTTTATATTACAAACATTCTCAACTGCAACTACAAATCTCCACAATGCTAAATAGCTTTGTGATCACATGTTTGGCATGGTGTACGAGCTACAACTACATTCCATTTATATACAAGGTAAGGCTATATGTCCTTTATTCCATCTCTTATTTCACAAATGCATCTCAAATTATTTGTCATAAATGATACAATTGTATATACTTTTTAAAATGTATAACACTAATTTCAACTCAACAAAATTCTTAGGTGCTGAAACAAAATTATATGGGAGTTATAATTGTAAACATACTGCATCTTGCTCTATGCATAAGGTATGCCTACATCTTATTTATTTAATCTCTTATGTTGTAGGTGCATTACATATTATTTGTTATAAATTATAGAGCTATTTATATTTCTTAATTTAGATATTGTCTACCAATGACACATGTTCATCACATTAAACTTCACATTTTCCTTGTGTGTAACTATATCTGATTGAAACCATTTTAGATTGAAAATTTTCTCAGTTGTAACTACAGATCTCCACAATTCTAAATAGCTTCATGATCACATGTTTTTCATGGTGTACGAGCTACAACTACATTCCATTTATATACAAGGTAAGGCTATATGTCATTTATTCCATCTCTTATTTCATAATTGCATCTCAAATTCTTTGTCATAAATTATACAACTGTATATACTTTTAAAAATGTATAACATTGATTTCAACTCAACAAAATTCTCAGGTGCTGAAACATAATTATATGAGAGTTATAATAATAAACAAACTACATCCCACTATGTGCACAAGGTATGCCTACATCTTATATTTGATCTCTTCTATTGCAAGTGCATTAAATAAATATTATTTATTATAAATTATAGAACTGTTTATATTTCCTAATTTAGATATTTTCTACAAATGACACATGTTCATTACACTAAACTTCACATTTTCATTTGATTTTTGCAAATTAACATACTCAAGGCAAACAAATTCAAAAATAAGAAGAATACTATAATGGACATAATGATAATGATCATATAATAAAAAAAGCAGCCTACAACTAGTGGTTGCCAATATGGGTTGTTTATATTCATTAAATGCTTCACACTTCCATTTGATATAAATGTTGCTCTTAATTTATAACATTCACTATTGTTGTTCTCACTTATCATGGAATATTTTTGAGATCTCAAATAACTCCACAATATTCTCCCATGTGTAGTCATATTGAAAAACTCAATTCAAATTTATCTTCCTTCAATGGCTATTTTTTGTGTTATTTTTATCTATTGGCTATAAATAAATTGCTCCCAAATTCTTTAAATTTCCCTTTTATGCACTAACGTATTCTTTCAAAGCACCATTTTCTTGCCTACCTATTGTTCTATATGGCCACAATACCAATTCTAGATTTGTCTTCAACTCTTATGCTCTCTCCTAGATTGTTCTTAACATCCCCCTCTTTGATTCCTCTTATGTATGTACAAATCCTTTCCATTTGGACTTACTCTCCACCTATTGGCTTATCGTTGCATTTCACTACACGTAACTGCTAGTTTGTAAAAGTGCATTTGATATGGGATGAAGAAAGTTGTTAGAAGATAGGTCTATAATGCCAAATTACTTCTACAAAATGAGTTGAAAACATCCTTATTACACAATCAATTTCTCAAGTATATCATATTTATTTTATTACTATAAATATAATTAGAGTGGTAATATTGTTTGTTGGGATTTTCTTGAAAGAATTTTCTAAACTAATTCTTATGTTATGTGTTTTTTTTGTGTTGGAATACTTGATTCTATTTGTAGAAACCATATAAATTTGTTCATACCAAATCACATTTTCCTTTTCCCTATCCCAACCATTATTTAAATAAATAATCATTAATTAATTAATTAATTCATCCTCCAACTAAATCAATTAATTAATACCTATTTAATTAGTTTATCTAGACTAATTAATCTTCATTATCATTTACTCTAATATTTAAATCCACATAACCCTCAATCATTGTCCATATAATCATATCCATTAAATCTATCTGCATGGATCAAAATTTAAACTTTTCATCACTTGACAAGCATCCTAGGCACCTCCTTTATACCCCCACATATGTGAGCACGGAAAGGTCACTTCATAGTCACCCTAACACTTACATTTTTCCTTTTCATAAACCATCTTATTATGTACACATGGTGTGATCACACATGTGTGAGCATGGCTAGTACTTATGTACCTCTATTTGTCACATGGCTAAGCCTTATGTAATTCATTCATCTTCTTCAAATCCTAGCCCTCCATTGCCAAGAGATCTTGGCCCTTTATTTTCCTCATGGAAGATTTATATATTTGATCCCCCCTTTCACTTGATGATAATTTCATATACTAACTACATTATGTTACATTTTCTAATCATGCAGCTCCAAACAATTATTATTTTGTCATTTTCTTGATCTATCATCATAATCAAAACATCATGATACTATTATACTAAGAAACCACATTCCATCTGCCAATCTATCACACATCGCAAAGAGCACATCAAATGGATATTCTAGGTGCACTCAATCACGATTCAATTGGAGGAAAAAAGAAGAAACAAGGTAAAAGGTCTCATTATTAATTGAGTCGTTATGCTAGTTCTCTTTTTATTTTCTTGTCTTTATTATTAAATTTTATAAATAATATTCTATTTAGATTAGTAGTATTGTTTCCTATATTTGGTATCAATTGTAGCCTTAATTTGGTTGGTCGATGGAGAAAGGGTAGTTTGGGGCCTATATTAATAGTGGTTCTAGGTGAGAGTATTTTGTATACATGAGTTATTTTTTAGGTTGGAGGAAATGGAAAGCTCACTTCCATAAAAATAGAGTTAATAAAAATTGACAACATAAATGTTGAGCTTTGGAAACTCAAAATGGAAGCCTGACTGTAGAGCATGATCAATAGATGGTACTTATAAAAACACCAAAATTTATTCTCCAAGGTATGGATTAAGATGATTGGAATAAATTAGATAGAAAAAGGGTAGATATAATATTTTTTGTTCTCTCTATATTTATTACTTTTAAAAGATTCGAGGGGAAATTATAAGGTCCACAAGAATTTGTGTCTTTCTCTTCATCTTCTAGTTATGTATTTGACTTATATTATACTATTATGATATCTTGTGTTATTTTTCTACTTGGATATTCATACTAGATCTATTTGTATATATATGTTATTATTATTTTAAGATTCATCTTATGCAGTTCTTTCAATTTGATTGTATTAGTAATGATCAAATTGCATTTAGTTATATATTTTTTTACTATAAAGGTGATGTAATTAGTTTATTCCTACAAAAATATGATTAATAATGTTGGTCAATGTTTTTATTATATGGGAAAAATAGGTTTTGAAGGGACCCGAAACCCTTTACATCACATTACATCAAAATATTTCTATGAAAGAAAATACTCAATAAAGCATATAAGCAACAACTAACAACAAAAAAGTATGAAATGAGGTTGCAAGCTATGTGGGCTTAACCTTGGAGAAAACTTTTTGGTTAAGCATGCTTGAGTTGGAATATTATTGGGATGGGTGGCCTTCTGGGAAGGTCCAGTTCTTCACTTCTGTGAGCATCACCTAGATGCAATGCATGGTAAGCGGACCATTCATTATCATGAGATATGAGTTCTCATGAAACACTACTCATGAAACATGGGTCAATGAGTTTGACTCGTAAACTACATGGTTGAATCCTAATAGCAATATCACAAAAAATAGCACATAGGCATAAAAATCACTTCATAATCTCTAGGATATTGGCCACCTCAATCTCCTAATTATAGTGTAGGTTAATCATATCCATCAACTCTTGTTTTTCTTCTTCAAACATCTTCCTTAGGCTTCCCCTCATTCTAGTGCTCGGGCCTTTAGCATCCTCTTTGACTTTCTTCTTCCCCTTTTTCTTGGAAGTGTAATCCTTCTCAAGCATGTTTGCGAAGTACATTTGATCCTCATAGAGCTAACTGATTTTTCCAAAGAGGACCTTGAGAGAGTCTGCACTATTCTTGATAGAGCTATGACTAATCTATAGAAGATTTTTGATGTCATCATTCACTTCCTTGATATTTTCCTCCATTTCACCATGTCGCCTTTCACATTGGGCTTTAAAATCATAAAAACAAGCATTACAAAGCTACCAACCTCTCAATGAGAAGGTCCGAGGAAGGTCCCTTCGGTTGGTTAGAAATGTTCTCCTTCAAGCCCCATATTTTAATGTTAACCTTGTTGATTTCCTGTAACACCCATTTACCAAGTTTAAAGGTGCAAGTAGTACCAAACCTAGCCATGCCCAACATCTCATACATGATAGTGTTATCATCATCAAGATAAGAAAAATTGTCAAACAGAGGATTAATATTTAAAGGCTTCAGTGTGATATGGTTTGAGTTCTCAATTGTGTTCTCCCACACATCCCTTTCATCCAAGGCATCCTCACTATCTAGATATTTATCAACATCCACATGTGGAGAAGTCTATTGAACAAGGGAATCGTCAACATCCATGGCATTATCAGCAACAATCTTTACCTATTCCAAAACCACATTCTTACCCTTCCCACTACCTTTAGACCCCGACCTGCACAATTTAGAAAGTTGTTTGGAGGCCCTCAATCCCCTCATCTAAATTTTCTCCCAACTACACAGACTACTCCTCCCCATCCTTTCCAGAAGCATCAAAATGTTGGGCACAAAGTTCAACATTCTTCTTGGTTGACTAACAGTGAGACCCACTTAAACTCTACTCAATATTGTCCCCACTAAATAGTGACCCATGATAATCTAACCTTTGCATAACAAATTTCTTGGTGGGTCCCTTCTTCTTCAAATTTCCCTTTTTCCTTTTCCTAGAAGGGGAAGCCACATGGGAAGAGGAGACCCGCATAGTATTATCTTCCTCCATCTTCCACTCTTCATCACCATCAACACTTGTCTTTAAACCAGAAGAAAATGAGTCTTCACTAATAGCCTTCTCCTTACCCTTAATAGACGTGGCTGGGGTATGAGCCCTCAAATTCTCCATGAGGAGAAAAATGAGTCCTTCATGAAGAACATGACCTATGATTCTTCAGGCAGGCGTAAACCAAAACCTATATAGAAGAATAAAAAAATAGAAAGGATGCAAGAAAATCATGTCAAAAATGGTTTAGTGAAGTAAAATGATGTCGTAGAATAGCAGTAAATCGACCATCAAGAGTAACATACCACATTAAAACTTTCACCACATTAGCCCAAATTCACTTAAGGGAGAGTCATTCATAACCCCGTGAGGGTAGCTTCAATAGATTATCTTTCTCCTTGTCCTTAAAAAATTGGTCCATAACATCTTCATTAAACTCTTCCTCTCATTATAAAACTTGCACCCATCCATCGGTAATCCAGTAATAAATGCAATAAATTGTTCATTAATAACAATCTACATATAATTCACCTTCAAACATTTGTTATGCCAATGCTTAGTGAACAAACTTCACAGAGGCTTTAGGGTCATGACCATGAAGCCTCTCCAAATAGGGAATGATATTCCCATGTCTCAAAATCCACCAATTTTTCACTTATTTTTTCACTTATTGTAGGAGAGGGGCTCAATCTTGCTCCTATCTCCACTCATTTCAATTTCCAACATTAATAGATACCAGAGATAAACCACACTTGCAAGAATACAACTAAGCACTAGAATAGGAAAAACATAACCCATAAAACATGTGATAATCAAGGGGATGATAATTACTTGATCACCCCAAATCACAAACCCAAATCTAGCTACCATCTTGTAATAAAAGCTTAGCCCTCTTGAGAAGGTAAGAGTAATCCTGGGTATGTGTAGGATCATGATGGGCCAAAAAGTGGCGATATGATGGGTATTTGTAGAGTAAGTGGCTGATGACATTTTTTTACCCCAATTTGATGAAATGAAAAGGGTTTTTAAAGGAGATTCTCAACTTTCCACCAATATAAATTATGGTTTACTCTGAATTTAATAAATAATTATTATTCACTTTCTATTTGAATTATGAATAAATTCTTGATTGATAGGTTGATTGAAAAAAATCTATAGCTTTCAAACAGTATCACATTTTTTGAATTTGAAACAAGCATAACATTCTATGCTTTGCATACTATAGGATTAAAAATAGAAAAATTGAATTTCATGAAGTTTTGACCAAGTTAGGGTGGTCAAACATACGCTTTTTTGTATTTTTAAAAAGTTGCAATAAAAAGTTCATAATTAATTATTTACTTGGAAAAAAAATATAAAAAACTATGCATCACATCTGGACATGAGTCCTCTACTTATGTTTAAAATCTTATAACAAAATATTATCATTTTAATGTGGTTAGGGTGGTCAGACAAACACCTACTTCTTATTTTTTCCCTAAAATTTAAGTACTACATTGAAATTTCAAAATTTCACCAAATATTTAAAAAAAGAAAAACCTAGTAGTTTAGAAACTACATTCACTTTACTACAAATTCTATTCTTACATATTTTTGAAATAATATAGATAACTTATTCAATTTTTTACTTCAAGTTGTCTAACTCTAATTTTTTTGAATTTTTTGCCACTTAAGGGCATGTTTTGTTTCATGATGATCCTGCACATACCCTCCTCCCATGCCTTGAAATTATTAAGACTAACAACCTCGTTAGCAAAAAAAAATAGCAAGGGAATTACCTTCTCTATAGGTATGAGTAACCTAGATCTCATCAAAAGATCTCAACATCATGATGGAATAAAAAATAAGTTGCTTGATTGTCCAGCTTGGATTATGATTATCAAGTAAGCAATTGACAATATTAAGGGAGTCACCCTTAGCCCATAATTTAGAAATACCCCTATCCAATGTAGTTTTGATGCAAATGTAAGTAGCTTCATCCTCAACATGGTGATTAGTTTGGTTTTCCAATGGGAATGCCACCATGCTTAAGAACTTTCCATCTTCATTCCTCAACACCCCCCACAACCTACATGCCTAGGAATTCCCTTGGTTGCCCTATCAAAATTAACTTTGACCCACCCTAGGGGTGGGAACTTCCAGTTAGTATTTTCTCTAGCATTGTTACTGGATTTAAAACTAAACTAGAAAGAAGAGTGATGAACTTTAAATTAATAGAAACCAAAATATCATAGCCAATGAAAGAGGAGGATGAAGCAACTCAAGGA
This sequence comes from Sequoia sempervirens, assembly GCA_007258455.2. NCBI lineage: Eukaryota > Viridiplantae > Streptophyta > Pinopsida > Cupressales > Cupressaceae > Sequoia > Sequoia sempervirens. The sequence continues at coordinate 1,055,254,294 of VDFB02271358.1, forward strand.
GAGTCAAGAAACTAAAGAGAAAAGTTCTTAGCAATGGCCCTTTGAATTTTGAGAAAGACATCATCTTTTAGTTTAGTGTTTTGAAAACCTCTATGATTTCTTTATTTTCATAAGCCCCAAGCAATGTGAGGGGCCATAAGGTACCAAAGCATCCAAAGAGAGGGATTATATAAAGGAAAATGTCATTGATCAACAAAAATACTTAAAGAATCATGGAAAACCTAGTCAAGGTTCCAAAGTGAAAAGAATTTACTCTAAATAAGGGAGGAAAAATTACACTCAAGAAGGAGATGATAAGAACTTTCTTCATCACACTCACAAAGAACACATCTATTAGGAATAGCAAATCCCCTTCTACAAAGGATATCTAGAGTCAAAATCTTACTTTGCATCAATGTCAGTAAAAGATATTCACCTTAGGGATAAGGAGCTTGTTCCAAAGCTTCCCCCTAAAAGGGAAGGGGTCAAGCTTTGTCAAAGAATTGATAAAATCTGAAGAAATAAAAAAATAGCCATTGGCCCGAGGAGCCCAAATTACTCAATCAAATTTCTAGAATTGAGGAACATGAATATGAGCAAGCAAATTTTGAAGAATAGACAATGCAGGGTCCCTACTCTACAAATCCTTCCAGGATCCATTATGAATATAATCTACCACCATATTTCCAAAAATATTCTTACAAAAGTCAACCAAAGGAGTAGCCCATGGTAGATTCAACAACACACCACCATCACACAAGACATCCTCCCAAAACAGAATTGTGGTACCATCACCCAATAGCCACTTAACACCATTTGAAATGAGATCCCTACAGAGCACAATATTCTTCCAGAAGAAATAGCCCATAGGAATGGAATTGTCTTAAGGAAAGTCCCAAACTCTCCCCACCCCAGAAAGATATTTGTTCCTAACCAAAGAAGACTAACCAACCTCACCATTGAGGAGCATCTAGATGTTCTTCAAAACAAGATCCTTGTTAAAAGATCTAATGTTTCTCAAACCAAGCCCACCCAAATTCTTCGGCTTACAAACATGGTCCTAAGCAATAAGAGGAATTCTAGATTTTTCTTGGACACCCCTGACCATAAAAAAAAGTCTCATTATATGTTCCATATTCTCTTCAAATTTCACCAGAGTCTTGAATAATCTCAAGGCATAGCGAGGAATATTTTGTAAAGTGGAAGAGATGAGATGTACATTACCAGCTTGGCTGAGAATAGAACCCTTCCACCTAGCTAGCTTTCTATTGAATTTATGCAAAAAAAAAGCTAGAAAGAGTCTGGAATCTTGGACATGTAGAAGGGAAGGCCCAAGTAGATAGAAGGAAAGACTCCACAATTACAAGATAACATCCTTGCCAATTTAATTTGAAGGTACTCTAGAGTATTGAGGAAGAAAAGATTACTCTTAGGGAAGTTAACATGTTGAATAGAAGCTTTCTCATAGCTACCAACACCAGCTTAATAGCCCTAATTTCATGAACCAAGGATTTCCCCATGATGATGTTATCATCAACAAATTATTGATGTATGATAGGTGCACACTAGGATGAGGGAGCCAAGCCCCTCAATGAACCAATCAAAAGTTCCCTCTAAATATTTTTTCCTAACACCTTAGCCATTAGGATGAAGAGAAGTAGAGAAATGGGATCCCCCTACCTAATACCACATGAATTGCAAAAGAAGGGAGGGGGGAGCCATTAACAATAACACCAAAGGAGGGATTTGAAATTAGTTGTTCCACAATCTATAAGAATTTTTGACAGAAGCTAAAACAAGCCAAAACCAATAGTAGGAACTTCCAATTTACTCAATCATAGGCTTTGAGAAGATCTAGTTCAAGAAAGAACCTGTGTTTCTTAGTAGAAGAAAGAGAATTAACCACTTCATGAAAAGTAATAATGGAATCTAGAATTTGGCATCCCCATACAAAATCACTTTGATGCTTGGATATGAGACTAGGGAGAATCCACTAAAGCCTAATAGCCAAAAATTTAGAGAAAATCTTGTAAATGGAATTGCATAAACTAATCAGCCTAAAGTCCTCAAATCTAATAGAATCAGCATAATTTCGAATCAGAACAATGATCATATAAAACTCCTTGAGTAATTTTCTACAACTAAAAAACTCCTTATTATAATTAATCACATCCATTGCCACAATTAACCAATAGGACTCAAGAAACAACAGGGGGAAGCTATCAGGCCTAGGAGCCTTGTTGCCTACAAAAGAAAAAATTGCTTTCTTGATTTCATCTGAAGAAGGAATCATAACAAGATCCTTATTGAGTTCTTTAGATAACAAATTAGGGATGACCTCCAAAGACGATTCCACACTATGTTGGTCCCAAACACATCATCCCTGAGGAGATTTTCAAAAAAGGTAGCTGCAACATTCTAGATGGCACTGTCATCAATTAGCAACAACCATCAAAGGAGATGGAGAAAATATTATCAAAATATTTATTTCTAAGAGCAATTAGATAAAAAAAATAGAATTTTGATCACCAAATTTAAGCAAGATAGCATGATAGCATTGCCACCAAAAGTCCTCTTCTTTGTAAATAGTATCATGCAACTAGGCTAAAAGAGAATCTTCCAACAACTAAAGATCCTCCGAAAAACCCTTAGATTGAATTACCAGTTGAACCATATCCAAGTGTTGAACCGGAGTTTTTTAACTATAAAAAATATTCCCAAAGGTATCCTTATTCCATCTCCTTAGGTTCAATTTCACAAAAGAAAGCTTTTTGGAAATTCTATACATAACACTTCCCTGTATATTCACTTGCCACCAACCCCTAACATTGTCCATAAACTTGGAATCCCTTAGCCACATACCTTCAAAATGAAAAAGAATTTTTTTTCTTCTACCAATTTTATCCACCACAAATGTGTTGGTGTAATTAATTATTTAATTACACTCTAGCATAAGTTTACTTAGGAATATTTTTTTTCCTAGGTTATTATTATCCTTATCTTATTGAGTTGTCTTTTTTCTCAAAATAGGATTAGGGTTGTGCATGTCTTGCTTTTTGCATGATTGTCTTTTTTAAGGATTTTGTATTATTTGTAAGACAATTTCTTTCAATAATCATGATGCTGATTTTTGCTTGCACAAACTTGTTCTAAGGGTTTACAGATTTTGTTTTGAATATCTGTTGCATGTGATAGGTGATTGTTTGTAGGTGATTCTTGGGGACTATGAAGTTGTTTTTTCAACTTCTACATGGTATCAGAGCTCTAGACCTATTGTTGGCTGTTCATATTTTTTTTGAAGATATTCTCTCACAACATATTTTTCTGTGCAAGGGTTTGAAGCCATTTTTCATTTTTTCTTTAGAAAGATAGCTTCCACTTAGTTATAGGAAAAATGATTTCTGGGTTTTGTAGCCAAGGTCAAAATATGAACTGGGTATCATTTAGATTTTCAATATCTTGTACGTATTTAGAGAAAACTTTTGTTAAAAAAATTAGCGCGTGTCATTTTTCTCTTGGCTGAAGGTTTTAAAAACACATTTTTTCATCTTCTGCTTGCTAGATCAAAAAATAGTTTATGGGTTTCAGCTTTTATCCACTCATTGTAAACAAATTTTGCAGAAATCAAATCAGAAGTAAACCTTTTTTGCTAGAAAACTCATTTTTTGTAGGCTAAATTCAGTTTTTTTGAAAAAATCATAACTTTTGGCCATGGTGTCAGATTTTTGAAAATGAGATATCATCAAAAAGCTAGTTCCAACCTCTACATATATCTGAGGTCCTTTGTAATCATGGATGAAGATGTGAACATTGGTTTGTGCATGCACTTAGTTTTGTTTTTATGCACTAGGTTAACATTTTCTCTGTAGTTTATGCATGTTTTGTATTCTTTCCTTTTACAATCATTGGGTATTGTAATAAATGAACTGAGATAAAGTTCCATCAAATGGGTTTCTTGCATAATAATCTGATTAGAGTGTGTATCCAATTTGATCTCCATATCCATCTTGATTTGATGATAGCTCGCATGAGTTTATCTGGTTTCTTAGTTTCTTTTGGCCACATTTTTTTCTCTAGCTTGACACATATTGGATTCATCAGTTCACACTTCAATTGATAGATTATGTTTCTTGATCTGCATTGGTTCAGATTCTTCTCAGTTTGAGGGCCATGTTTTTATGGTTAATGTTCTAGAGTCTTTTTTGGTATTCCTTCCCATGGAAGAGTTTCAGTCATAGTTTAGAATCGACGTCGAGATTCACATTTTCCAGATTCTTTCATCATCTCATCTACTGTTGCTTCACAAATTCAAAGGTTGTTCCAGTTTGTGAGTTTTCCAGTGTTCTGTGGCATTGAGTCTATTGTCACATTATGATTCCATTTTTGGTTTCTTATAGACAGAAGTATCTTTCCTTGCTTGTCAGATTGTAGTTCCAATGTTACTCCACAGTGTTCTTCCAATGCTTCTTTGCAGCAGTCATCTCATTGTAGAGGGGTTTTGTCCCATAGGGTTTTCCTTCTCTACCTCATCATTGCATTTGTAAATGAGTACCTAATCAGGCCATGTTGCCGGGAGTCATCATTTGCATAGTAATCTACTTCTCCCTAAGTTTCACTTATGGGGGGGTGTTGGTGTAATTAATTATTTAATTACACTCTAGCATAAGTTTACTTAGGAATATTCTTTTTCCTAGGTTATTATTATCCTTATCTTATTGAGTTTTCTTTTTTCTTAAAATAGGATTAGGGTTGTGCATGTCTTGCTTTTTGCATGATTTCCTTTTTGAAGGCTTTTGTATTATTTGTAAGACAATTTCTTTCAATAATCATGATGTTGATTTTTGCTTGCACAAACTTGTTCTAAGGGTTTACAGATTTTGTTTTGAATATCTGTTGCATGTGATAGGTGATTGCTTGCAGGTGATTCTCGGGGACTCTGAAGTTGGTTTTCAACTTCTACAAAATGAAATGGGAAAATGGTTAGAATAACATCTCATGATTGAAGAAAAAGAGCAAGAAAAATCCATAAACCAGGAAGCCCGAAACAAGGGCTCGATCAATGTTACTTGTGCTTTAGCAATTTTTTCAATTCATAAGTTAGGAATAAGGGAGTCATACCCCATAAAATGAAAAAAAAAATACAATAAAGATAGTGCATACCTAGATAATCAAGGTGCATTAGAAAAGATACTATCACTAAGGACTATGGAAACACATATTAAAATAGGAAAAATTTATAAATTGCATTTCAGTATCTCCCCCCTTCAAGTTTAAAGGAGTACTGATTAGATCTTGGAAAGGTGGGTGGCTCTATTTTCTTCAGAAAATTCATTCTTTGTTGAAGATCGTAGTGACATTTGGAGATTTTTCATTGCAAGAATAGACCTCTTCCTCTTTACTTATGTCCATGCCTACTCTTTGTGATGAATACATTAAGAGGATGCTTCTTTTGGGTTGACCTCATTTTCATCACCAACAACAGTCCCCATAGCCTCTGGGATTGTTGGAGCCACCTCAAAAAATTCATTAGACTTTTTTATTTATTTCTCTAAAGAAGATGAGGGGGAAACAATGGATTTACTTATAGTATCAACCTCATGTGAAGCCTTGACACGAAGCACTTGTTCAATGGGTGGAGAGGGAGAAATTTCCTTTGAAGTGGCCTCTTGAGGAACTTGTGAGGAAGTTGTATCATTTTTGTGATCTAAGAGAAACAAGATAATGTTGGGGATCTAAGTATCCAATCCACTAGGATGGCCTTCTTTTTATTTCTTGAATGCTTTTGAGCTTGTGAATTTGCACATTATGACATTGATACATAGGATGTTTAGTTGAAAAACAATTTTCGCATCTGAAAGTGGTTTTTTCATATCTAGTAGTTGTTTGGAGAACACGTGTTACCCATTTTTAGAGATATCTCTATAGTTATTCCAATAGATAAATCCATTTCTACACATAAATGAGCACAAATAGAGCTCCTATAACTAACAGTTTCATTGGAAATGCAACGATGTTTACCCAAACCATTATGTACAAAGAGCATGCAAACAATCCAATTCCCAAAGCTAAAGAGGAAGATAGGATAATCTCACCCAAAGGTAGGAAAATGTGAAGGTCTCAATACAAGGATCAAAAAAATTAACATAACCTATTTTATGCATAAAATTTGTATTAATTTTTTAATGAATATGTGAGTTTTTACTAATTTTTAGAGTTACACAACCTAAAAAATAAAAATTTGAGTGTTCTCCCCCCTTTTTTTTGAAAAATAATTGAAACTCTTTTATTTTATTGTGTACAATAGAGTTTGGAATGTAAAAATATAGTTTGTTTCAAATTTGGATGAATGAATAAAAAATGATACAAAAATACTATGCATAAGTTTTTATTTTATTTTAAAAGAATAAAATAGCTAAAGAAATTGAAGATCAAAAAATTAATGTATTTAAAATGTAGAAACTAGTTAGAAAGGTAAGAGAGAGCTTGATGTTATCATGACATTATTTTGAAATAATGTCTTAAAATGTGAAACATTGATGGAGAGCATGCTCAACATTTATTTATTCTTCATATTTTATGTAAAAAATATGTTGTATGCCTTACACATAGGCCCAACCCTTTAGATCAAATATCTAAGCAAAAACCAAGCCTTAAGGCTAGATTCTAGACCAATTTTTAATTAAATGTTTGTGCATTATAATGCATATGAGTTATTACATGCACATGTTCTAATTTAAAAAAGAGACCATTTATTTAATAAAAAATAATACTAATGAATTATAATGCGAGCATGTTATAGGATGAGTTCATTATTGCATGATCATGATGTTATGGAATAGGATTTTCAAACCATCCCAAGATATAATTCTAGAATATTATATGAACTCATGTTTATCATATTTTCTTCAAACTTCCTTGTGGCTACTTTTTCCCATCTTGGTGTAGATGCCCATTATTTTAAGGTGTTGAGTTGGAGTGTGAAAAGAAAGGGGGTCAATTGAATTGGTTTTTTATCATATATGTAAATTATGAAACGTATGTTCTTATAACAATATACTAATTAATTACACTATGATGACCTAATTTTAGATAAACAAATAATTAATAATTTAAAATGAAATGGATTAAATCTTAGAAAATATTTCCATATCATGAATTCATTGACATATCAATCTACATTGCACTACTTTCCTCATTTATGAACTAATTCTAGCCATTCCCTAATATCCTCAACTTTCTTTATTTCTATTTATTCAATCCACCTCTACCTATATCCCTACCTTCAAATTCCTATCAACCTTCTCTCTTACCTTAACCCCACTCCTCACCTACCTTATCCTTCCTTTACCACCAAATATCTTCCTCCAACTATACCTCTTTCTACATGCATTTATCTTCCTACCTCCTCCTTCTCCTCCTATTCCTTCTCACTTTATCTTCTTCTTCTCCCCCATCTCTCACTTTCTCCTCTTTTTATACATAGTATTATGATTATCCTCCACTTTATCTTCTTTCTATCTCCTCCAAATGTTAATTGATGACCCTATATTCTACCACACCATCTTCTCCCTCTTTCCTTTCCTCTTTTCATCATATCATTTTTACCCCTAATCCTTCTAATTTAACCTATTTGATTTTATCCTCTAATTCTACCCCATTTGATTAGCCCAATACTACCCATAGTTTTCGCTTTGAAATTACAATATTAAATTATTTTATTGATAAAGTTTATTGGAACGATTCCTTAGGTATATATTATGGTTATTGAAATCCTAGTGCACATGTAGAAGATCCTATATCTTATATGAATAATGTATGTAATAATGAAGATGATTTTCCTTCTATATTCCACTTACTTTAAATAATGATGTTATAAAATGGTTTCATACATATGGTATTTATTATATTTCTTTTTATAATCTTATAGTTGCTTTTATAACCTACTTTTTAGGTATTTTATCCTATTATAATGTTGTAATTCCTCCCTTCCTTAAAACATTAATTCATTACACATATGCTTAAAGGTATTAATGACACTTATTTTGAGTTATCAAAATCAACTCCTCTCCCTACTTATTCTAAAAGCCCAATTAGTCATAATTCACCAATTGCCTCTAATCCTATGCACATTCCTCCGAAAGTCATAATTAATATGTCTTCAAACACCATTATCTAATATACTATATTTTTCTCCCATTCTGACAAGAGGTCTTTGTACTCCCCTAACATATCAGTTTTCCTCTCCTAAAAGTAAACTTTCCTTACAATAGATATCAATCCAATCTCTAAAAAGAATGCATTCATCCCTACTCTCCCGTCCACTAATATTAATCTTTGTCCTTTATCTCCCCCTAAGGTATCTGACCTCATTAAAAAAAATACAAGAAACACATGCTAAGATGTATACCTTCTTTAATCTTTGTCCACCTGTATGGAAGTCCTATTCGAAGCCTTGCGGAAAATCCATGTTGAATCAACAAATCAACTCACTGCAATGCTTCCATGCTCAAGTATATTTGGAATGCCTCATTTTCTTCTTTAGAGATTTCTTCTCTCTATTATTTGAAGAATCTCTCCCCTTGTCATTATGGATGTACATACGAAAATTGATGTTGATGGTTCGTTAAAGAAAATCATTTTGGCCTTATATTTATAGTATTGACTTAATCATTTTAAAATTAATCTCGAACACACTTACAAAAATCTAACATGTCCATCTACGACTTTTCACAATATTAGTAGGGACCTCCATGGAAGTATTACATAACTGCCTTTTCGGAATCTATCACATAGAAAACCATTACACAACTACCTTTTTGGAATCTCAAATAAGAAAGAAGGTTTAAGACTGCATTCATGGCCAAATTGAAGGCCCTAAAAGAGAAGAAAGTTAGACTGATTAAATTCTGTGAAACTCGTACAGATGACTTATTGAACATGGAAACCAAAGGATATATATGCACAGCTCACTCATTTATGAAAGCCTTCTTAAGAACACCCACAGCGTACAGAAGATTCCAGAATATAACACTGAATTTTTGAAATAGTCAGGAATGAAGGAACATTTTTATTTCATTAAAAACACTTCAATTAACTTAGTCTCATAAACCTGTACAACTCATGGCATCTCCCACAGCAGGAACGGATCCACTTCCTCATGCATGATATCTTCAGTTGGTTGTGGTTTGACATCAGTGAGATATACAACTTCTTCAACATCAGGAGATCCAGTGCGCAGGAGGAATACATGCTTATCATATTGAGAACGCATATTCATGAGCTCTTCTTGTTTGGCTGCCAACTGGGATTCCAGCTTCGTTATTTTCTCCATTTGTTCTTGGACTAAAGCACCAGTTCCATTGACGGGATCCTTCACTCTCACACTTGCTTCATACACCATATTGCTTACTGCAGTTGCTCTTAGCTCAGACTCTACACCCTAAATAAACAATCACATAAATATGTAAGTTAGACTATAAAAGCAATACAAAACTATAGTTTTTTAACACCAAAAAAATTTTATGCGCAAAGTTTAAAAATTACTTGAAGTAGTTTGACGATATAGCTGTTTCCAAACACTTTCTGCACAATTGCAAACTTGTGTGGATCATCCCAAGGAAAATGAGGAGCTAAAATACATTCCTCTGAACACTTTTTGCGATTCAGTCTACAGGCCGCACAGGATTAAATGTAAATATTTAATCATGCAGGGTGATCAATCATTTTCGAACATGTGCACAGGAAATTGGTGTGGGGCCATTTTGAAATCAAGTTGCTCCTTTAGTGAACGGAATTCAAAACCTGAACATAATATGTACAGATCGCACTCCGAGGGCCAAATACAAGTTCGCATGGAACTATCAAAACATTATATTGTTTTTCAATAATTGCCAGAATAAAGACAAAATTTTCAGGTGTGATGAAGATAGGTTGGATAGATTGGAGGTGTCTTTTAATATTATGGCTAGTTTATACGTTATATTCTTGGGAAATGTGTTATGTGTCTGTGTAAAATATTTAATATTTTATAAATTGTGGAGAATAGATATTTTGAGTAAAATATTTTTCTTAGAAAGTTGTATGTTATATTTCAGATAATATATCTACTATATATGGGGTCGTACAAAGATGAAATAAATTTATAATTGTATGGATTCCATCAAAGGTTGTAATCACTCTTCAGAGTATTGTCAAATTGGGGCGCCCACCCTAGAAAATGTTGTATTAAGATTTTTAAAGTGTATTTCTATTATGATGTCTTGTATTGTTGTTTGATAGCTAATTTTCGTTGTATTCTTGACAGTCTATTGCTATCTTTTTCATTGTAATTTTTCTATTAGCATTAATCCAATACCAAAAAAAGTGCATTTCTATTGTAAATTATTTTGTTGATCTTTATTTGTAAAAGTGTATTTGAGATGGGATGAAGAAAGTTGTTAGAAGATAGATCTATGATGCCAAATTAACTCTACTAAATGAGTTGAAAACATCCTTATAGCACAATCAAGTTCTTTCTTAAATCATATTCATTTACGCAGAAGGCGTATCCAATTTGAGAAAGACCAACCTAAATTTTGAAATCTACTGTTGACCTCTCTCCACAGCACCTGGCCAACGATTGAAATGATTTCAATCGTTGATAATCTTCTGCAGCCAACGCATGCAGACAATGAATGAATTCAATCTCACCTAACCTGCGCAGTCTCTTTCACCGCCACATACTCATGGTCATTGAAATCAGATGAGGAGTTGAAGAGTTGTTTTTCTGCAAATATTTTCTTGCTTTCATGGAGTTTCTCACAGTTGGCCTCGTCGTTGCCATGGGAATCGCCTGTTTCCAGTGAAGAAGGTATTTATTTATTTCTGAATTCCTTGATGGATGTCCATGCCCTGTTCCAAAGCTCCCATTTTGGCACAGGCAGGGAGGAAACTGGCGAAGGTTGTGGAATTTGGCTTTACACCTGCCAATTGCAAATGCTTGAAAGTTTCTAAAGCCTTTTCAACAAATCCATTTTGCACATATCCTGCAATCATTGCAGTCCATGAGATGACATCTACTTCAGGTATTCTGTCAAACAGTTCGCGTGCCTTGTTAATGCTTCCATTTTTTGCATGCATGTCTACCAGGGCAGTTGCTTCCTCTAACCTTTATGCTTCGATGGATATCCATACTGTTCCAAAGGTCCCATTTTGGCATTGGGCAGGGAGGATGCTAGCAAAGGTTGCGGATTTTGGCTTTAAACCTGACAATTGCATTTTCTACTATGCCTGCCTTTATTTTGGAGCTGCAATGCTAGAACAGGCAAACCCTGGCTCACGTCCATATTATGTAATGAAAGTAGGAGGCATCAATTTAATTTGGGGATTCATGTGAAAGAGTAGAGTAGAGAGCTTCAGTTTGGATATTGCAAAAATGTCAACATAATAAACTATTCGAAAGGAAAATCATTACCCTGTGTCACATCTTTCAAAACTAAAATGTCTTGAGACAAGTAAATGGGGGAAAATCAACGTGAGACTGTGCTTGTTTTCTAAAAAAAACATTTTAACCAGAGAAGGGTTTGAAGTGCTGAAATTAGCCAATTGCAGAGTGTGCAAGAACACACAGCCCACTCGAATATGTAGAACTTCCAGTTTCCTTCCAATTTCTTGCCGATATCCTTACCAGACCTCTTAAGCATGGCCCTGTTTTGGATAAGGTTTGGAGTGCTTTCTCCCAAGTACCATGTTTTGCATCCTTATTACCCTCTTGGATCTCTGGAATCTATAGTGAATCCTGTCAATTTGAAAGAGGCCAACCTAAAATTTGTAATAAACGATTCACCTCTTACGAGAAGGGATGTCCGACGAAGACAGTGATCCTACACGTTTATTTTTCTGGTCCTCATTAAATGTGAGTTGACGGGTTGAAATTGAAGATATTTTTGCATAAAACGCTGGTTACAATATTTTCACCGCATTATCTATTCACCATCATCTTATTTTCCAAAAGATATCTTGACACACTGGAGGTTGGCAGCGACTGGAGCAAAAATGGCGCTTCTTTGTCGTTATGCCCTCTATCAGTGAAGTAGACGTATTTTCCAGATCCTCTTCCCTTTCCTGCAAGGTTGAGGAAGAGGACCTCAGATATTCCCCATTTTTCTGCTTTAAGGAATGCGAAATAGAAATGCTAGGTGTTCTATTAACTTATTTAATTATCTCCTTTTCAAGCTCTAATTTTAATATCTATCCATTTCTTCTCCTTTTCGGTTTGGTTGGAATGATTTAGAGCAGAGTGGGGATACAGTTACCCCAAATTAAGGTTCATTTCGAGGGTTTAAACGTGGACAGGGCTCTTCCAACTATTCCCAACTTTCTGCTAAACTTGGCGAAGGTGTTCATTTTGGATCACCAATTTCTGCTCATTACAGTATATTTTCTTTGACGCCATACTCTCTTTTCAGATGATTTTGGCGAGATTTCCTGTTTTCGGTAAGATCAAAAGGCGCTTGAAGATCCTGGATTATGTTAACAGCATTATCAAACTCCGCAGGGACAACACCCTTAATATTTGTACATAGGTAATAGTAGATTAATGCCTCTGTTGTATTGTGAATTGTGACCGAATAATAGGGTTACTTTTATTAGCTGTTTGCATTTCTTTTGAAGTAATGATGTTGTACAATACAAAATGACTTTGCTCCTTAAACCGACAGATTTTTGGAAGGTAACCTTACTTTTGGCCTAATATAGATCTGAAGGTAGTTTTCTGTCAGAATGGTTGTCTGTGGCTCTACTGAGATTGCTTATCGACTTTCCTTCTTCCTAGTATTCATGTTTATAGCACATTCTTTGAATTTTTACTTAATGTTGCAGGTGTTTGGAAGTGTATATTTGTTTTTGCAGTTTTCATTCACCTGACTATTGTCTTCATTTTATAGCTGTGAAGTTTCCTACAAACATTTTTCTGTTAGTATATATATGAATCTCTTTGTTCTTCTGGGCTCCAAATGGTGAATGGCAGATTTAAGTCGAAGGGAAACGAAACAAGAAATCATGAAGTTTACCAAATCAAGGTCATTTGAACCAGAAGGTTCATTTTCTTTTAAAAGATGGGAAAAATGATGTAATTACCCTTAAATACAGCAGCTCGCACTAGTTTGTGTTCATTTAGGATTTAGATTTTTTAGCAGGGTTTTATTTGTAACTATCTTTGTTAGCTGCCTTAATGATTCTTTAGTTTTGTTCCCTATTTGTTAGTCTTTCAGTTTTGTTTTGTATGGGATGCGTGTGTTTCAGTTGAGAACTTGAGAGTGATTTTTCGTGCTGTTATTTGGAAACTCAGTAAATTAAAAAGAGGGGATGGATTAGCCGTGTTTCGTATGTTTCGTGGTGGACTGAAATTTTAATAAATGGTAGTCCTGTGAATCCATGGAATATTGTTATATATGGCTGTGTTGTGTCATTGTTACCCTGTGTTGTTCCTTATTATTATCTATGGCTGTGTTGTGTCATTTTTACCCTTTTTTAACTGATTGTTAGTTTGAATAGAGCATGTGCAGGCCACTTCTAAGGGTTGGCTACCTCAGTTTCAAAAAGACAACGAATAATAATCCCATTGTTTTGCTTTGTTTGTTCTAGTTTACCATTTGAATAGATTTGTAGGATTAAAGTATATAGATTTGTGTGTTAAATTTACAGGAATATAGGTTCATCTGCATCATAAGTTCTTTAGGCAAAAAAATTGAAACATTTATCTCAGGGATTAAAAAACTAGGACACACTTCGTCAATAATATTCTGAAATTGTTGCTTCACTTATTGTACAGCTTCAATGGCTGTAAAAATCTTGGACAGAACTGCTTGCTGAATATTGGATGAGCAGGGTCACCATGGAATGCTCCTAAATTTGAATTAGGCTGAAAATGTGAAGTTTTGAGTGAGCTCTATTGGTGTGTCAACTGTCAGTATGTCACTCGTAAGCTTTATATTCACTTATGGAATGGATGAGCACGTTATGTCACTAACTATAGTTACACTCTTGAGTAGATGTAGGTCATCCCCATCTAAAAAAATCTTGTTAGAAAGTTAGAAAAGCCTCCTCTTAGCTTGGAAAGCCACCTCTTGGTGTGTCAACTGTCAATATGTTGCTTGCAAGCTTTATATTCACTCGTGGAATGGATGATTGGGTTATGCCACTAACTGTAGTTACACTGTTACACTTTTGAGTAGATGTAGGTCATCCCCATCTAGCAAAAGTTTGTTGGGAAGTTAAAAAAAGGCCTCCTCTTATCTTGGAAAGCTCTTACGCAATGATCAACTATGAGAAGAAGATGATCATGTAGAGTTTTGTTGTTACACGCGCTTTCTCCATTGTTTTTGAGGGTTTTCTTTCCTTGGAATGTTGCCAAGAGACAAAAATGGAAATTTTGATGGGCATATTTGAAGTATTAGCCTATGTATCTTACCACAACCCTAAGAAAGGTTTAAATCCTTATAATAAGAAGAATAAATAAATAATGAAAGATAGAAAACCAAAATCTTTGAAACCAATAATATATTGGTTTGACATAATCTTTGCCAATTCCCAAATTCAAGGAAACTTAAAAAATTTGCTAGAAATTGTGCCCATTCTTAAAAAAATCTCATATCCTACTATATGTGCAGTTTAACTTTCTATTAATTCCATGTGCATATACACGATGCAGCTTGTTTCTTGGAATAATTTCTTTTCTTTTCTTTTCTTTATTTGTTACAATAACCTTTCTTACTCAAATTATTTATTTAGAATGCAATAATCAATATTTAACTCTTTCCTATGTAATGAGAGTTTTGTATACAACCAAATCAACCCTTAGAATAGTATGCCAATCTACTGGTTGTTCACTCTCTTATGGGTAACTATTTGGTGTATGATGTGAGCAAAGGTTGCTTGCACTATAACCTAGAAGACTTCTTTCTATCTTCCACCAAGAACCTGACACCTTCAGGGCTCTGATCAGACTTAGATCATTAACTAAGTCTTGCTCCAACTCTTGTCAATAGTTTTCTACCTTGTGCTTTACCTTTGGAAGATCAACACCTTCTTGCAACTGATTACTCTTCATTGGACTTAGAAGGATCTAAGTGCCAAATTTTCCATCTAACTTGAACTCTTTGCAGAGGAGTTAGAAGCTTTGTTTCCATGCATTTCACCACCAATGGAATACATCTTGGAGGTTCTATTGTCCTCAATCTACCCGATCTCAGGCTTTTGCTTTAAAGAGGCCTATTGTCTACTAGCCCTTACCAGTCCCTTTTTGGATTTTCTTGTTCAAATTTGACAAACAACCTAGCAATTAAAGGCACTTTCAAATACCCTTTTCAGTCCTTTAAATCTTGCACTTGATTTCAGACCTATATCTATTCCGTATAGTGGATTCCTATATTCTTGGATAGAAGTGCTAATTGACCTATTTTCTAGGGTTTCATTGCTTCCTCTTTCAAAACTACTACCAATGGATTGATTGAAGCTTCAATCATTTTTCCATGTGAAGATCTTGTCTAACCCTACCTGAGACCGTACTGTTTCGGTACAGTGGTACCTTTCCCCTGCCTAAGTTCTCAACTTTTCTCTATCAAACCCCTAACCGGGCAGTCCTAGCTTTCCTAGGGTTTGATTTCACAAATCATTGCTTGGCTCTCAAGGTTTCCTACTGCTAAATATTTACAAAGGTGTGGCTCCCCTTCCATATCCTGCTAGTCTCAGGAAAATCCTGTGGACATACTTTATGGGGGAGCCATGAGAAATCAGACTAGATTGTACAAAACAAAAAAAATCTCTACAACCTTAAACTATGAACACAAAACACTAAATCAACTCAAAGCCTCTTGACTACAAGATGAAATACACTCTAAGCTATTCTAAGAATACAAATTCAGTGATGAAACAGTATATCCAACACCTATGATAACTCTATTTTGCAAAACACACAGGTAACAGAAAAATACAGTCTTCTTCTATTCCTTCAAAGCCAAAAACTTAATTACAATGTGTATTCCTGCTCTCTACGAGCCATCATCCCTATTTTGATGCCTTTCCCACATTCAAAGGAAGTTGATCGAGCACTTACCCTAATTTCTAGGGATTCCCAATGACAAGTAAGTTGGATGCAACCTAACAATGTTGCCATGCAACTTTGCAACATTCTTGCAACTCTTTCCATCATCCTACATTCTAGGATCTCCAACTCCTTGCTTTGAACCAACAACTTCCTCAACTACCTCTTAGCATCTTCTAACAAGAAGGATATGATTAGCACACATTTACTGCCCTACATTGCAACATAGATTGTCTAAAGCTAATTTAAAGCAAAATGTAACAACATTGATTAAACTAGGATATCCTAAGTCCTAGTGACTAACTCATCACACAAATACAAGACCTTCTAAGGTCCAAATCAAACTCACAAACATCATGACTTGGCTAAGGTCAAGTACAAGCCAAAATTAAAGATAAACAAGGTGGAGGTCAGCCTAGGTGCTCCTGCACCATCCTCCCCAAAATAGAAGATTTCAATCCACCCTTGGATTGAGCAAGTTGAGATCAATGCCCAACTTTTTGAACTCTTCCTCCTTGACCCATACTACATCTACATCAGGTTGTCCATGCCTCCTAATCAGATGTTCTTTATACTCTTTGGTCCTAGTCCTCTTGTAGACCCTGGTATCTAAGATCTTATCAGCTTGCTTAATTGTAGCAGGGGGCAATTTGAGTTCTTCCACATCTTGGATGACTTCTTGGATGGTCTGATCCATGTTTGGTGGTGGTCCTTTGTAGTGTACAAGATCTGCAACATTAAAAACAGGGGACAGTCCACTATCATCTGGTAATTGCACTTTGAAAGCATTACTTCCATACTTCTCCAAGATAGGACAGGGACATATCCTCTTCATTTGCAACTTATTAGGGACTCCTTTCTGTAGTCTAGACTTGTTCAAATGCACCATCACCAAATCACCAACATTGAATTGAACTTCTTTCCTATGCTCATCCACCTTAATCTTATGTTTCATGGTGTTTTCTTCCAGTGTTTTTCTGACTATCTCATGAATCTCCTGCATTGCACAAGCAAAGTCATCAGCATATCCACTTCCCTTGACTCCATCCTTCAACTCTCTTAGCTCATAAACACCTCTAGGATGTAGACCATAAACAATTTCAAAGGGACTCTTCCCTGTTGATCTATTGGCAGTATCATTATAGGCATATTCAGCTTGCCCAATAATCTGATCCCATTGTTGACCATACTCCTTGATCAAGCATCTTAAGAGATTTCCAAGTGTCCTATTCACAACTTCGGTCTGATCATCAGTTTGGGGATGGTATGCAGATCCAAAGGATAAATTGGTGCCCATTCTTTTCCAAAGAGTCTTCCAAAAATGACTCATAAACTTAGTATCTCTGTCTGATACAATGATGATTGGTAAGCCATGAATCCTTACTATCTCCTTAAAGAAAAGAGAGGCTATTTGACTGGCATCATTGGTTGTTTTGCATGGGACAACGTGAGCCATTTTGTTGAATCTGTCTACAACAACATAAAAACTGTCCATACCTTGCCTTGTCTTGGGTAACCCAACTACAAAGTCCATACTCAAGCATTCCCATGGCCTAGTAGGAATAGGCAGTGGCTAGTATAGGCCTGCATTTGAAGATGTACCTTTGGCCTTTTGACACACCACACAACTCTCCACATACCTCCTGACATCTAGGTTCATTCTTGGCCAATAGTAAAACCTTTGAACCAGTTCCTGAGTTTTGGTGATCCCAAAATGACCACTCAATGCACCATTATGCTTTTCTTGTATCAAGTTTTCCCTAATAGAACCTCTAGGAACACAAAGTTGATTTCCTTTAAACAAAAGTTCACTTTGCAAGGTATATTCAACATATTTGCTATGGAAATGATTCTTGTATTCAGCACATACCTTATAAATGTCTGCAAAGTCTTCATCATCTGCATATAGATCTTTTAAATGATCTATCCCCATGCTTTTCAACTGAATTTCCTAAATTGTGAGGACTCTTCTGCTCAAGGCATCAGCCACTTTGTTGAGAGCTCCTTTCTTGTGCTTGATATTGAAGGTGTAAGCTTGTAAGTACTCCAACCATTTCATGTGCCTGTGACTCAACTTCTCTTGTGAATTCAGGAAACTAAGTGCTTGATTGTCTGAATATACTATGAATTCCTTGGGAAGCAAGTAATGCCTCCATTTCCTTAGAGCTTGGACCAATGCATACATTTCAAGGTCATAAGAAGAATACTTCTTCTTGGCTTCACTTAACTTCTCTGAATGAAAAGCCACCAGTCTGCCCTCTTGACTGAGAACAGCTCCAATAGCTACATTGCTTGCATCACATTCAATGGTGAATAGCTTCTCAAAACTTGGTAACACCAAAATAGGTTGGGTAGCTATCTTTTCCTTCAGCAACTCTAAACTCTTGTTAGCTTGCTCATTCCATACAAATTTGGTTTTCATTCCTCCTTTTATAGTATCCAACATAGGGGCACAAATAGCACTAAACTGTCTTATGAATTTTCTATAATACTGAGCAAGACCATGGAAGCTTCTTACCTCTATTGTTGTCTTTGGAGTAGGCCAATTGAGGATGGCTTCCACTTTGCTGCTATCCATCTTCAAGTTGCCATGTGATAGCACAAATCCAAGGTACACCAACTCTGTTTTGATGAACTCACACTTTTCCAAGTTGATCATCAGCTTCTCCTCCTGCAACTTCTTGAAAATCAACTCTATATGTTGGAGGTGCTCTTCTCTTGTTTTTCTATAGATTAGTATATCATCAAGATACACTACTACAAACTTGCCAATGTAGTCTTTGAGGATTTCATTCATCAGTCTCATGAATGTGGAGGGGGCATTAGAAAAGCCAAATGGCATAACTATCCACTCATAGAGACCCTCACTAGTTTTGAAGGTTGTTTTCCACTCATCTCCCTCATGTATCCTAATTTGGTGATAACCACTCTTTAAATCTATCTTGGTACAGTACCTAGCTTCACCTAGACAACCCATAAGATCTTCAATCCTAGGGATGGGAAACCTATACCTAGTGGTTATCTTGTTTATTTCCTTGGAATCAGTACAAAGCCTCCATTCTCCTCCTTTTTTAGGTGCTATGATAGTGGGAGCTGCACATGGACTAATGCTTTTCCTAATGAGACCTTGGTTGAGAAGTTCTTGAATCTGCTTGGCTATTTCCTCATTCTATTGAGCTGTCATCTTGTAAGCTGCTTTGTTTGGAAGGATGGCTCCTGGTATCAAGTCTATCCTATGACTTATGGCTCTTTTAGGAGATAATGTTGCTGGTTGACCACTACTTACTATACCTTCATAGGTCTGCAACAATTTTTGTATCTCCTCAGGTAACTCTTGCTTTTCAATTGCTTTCTCTTTGCTCACCTCTCTTGGCTTGATCATCACTGCATAGCCAACTCCTTCTCCTTCTTCCAATTCTTTTAAGAACTCTTTTTCACCAGTCATTAGCAGTTTAGAACCTTCTTTCCACACCTCTGTGTCTTCTAGCAATGAGTGAATCTTGAAGGTTACATTATCTTTCTTGAAAGTATATGAGTTATTTGCTCCATCATGCACAGCTTGGTGGTCAAATTTCCATGGCCTACCTAGGAGCAAGTGACATGCATCCATAGGTAACACATCACACAAAACTTTGTCCTTGTACTTACCAATTGAGAACTCCACCCATGCTTGTTCATTCACCAAGACATGCTGACCTTTATTGAGCCATGTGACCTTGTAAGGATTGTTGTTGGTTATCCTTGTCAACTTCAGCTTGCTGACTGCCTCCTCTGACACAATATTGTTAGTAGAACCTGAGTCAATGATGACCTTACCCACTTTCCCCATCATCTTGCACTTTATCCTAAACAAGGACCTCCTTTGGCTTGGTTCTTCTTTCACCGGTTCCTTGATCAAAGTCCTCATCATGAGGTTCTCACCTTCCTCTGAATTCAATGGAACTTCAGGATGCTTATCTATTGTAGTTGTCTCATCTTGAATCAGATTGGTTCTCTTATCTCCTCCATGAGAAGTGCTACCTTTCTCTAGACATCTATAGGCCAGGTGTCCCAATTGATTGGAGTGGTAGCATTTCATATTAGTGAAGTAGTTGCCTCTCCCTTGTCCACCACTTCTTCCTCTAGAGCTGTAACCTCTTCCTCTACCACCTCTACTAGATATTCCTTCTTGTTGCTCAGAGTATTTGACTTCTCCTTGGGCTCTTGGTTCTGAACTTCTTCCACTATAACCTCCTCTTTGTCCTCTGCTATCTTTCCCTTTACCTCTACCTTTGGGGTTTTGTTCTTGCTTCTTTTTACCTTTCTCCTCTATTTTCAAAGCCATTTGATAGCATTGGCAGACTGTTTTGAAGTTCACTAGGCTCATATCTTCTTGAATAGACCATTTGAGTCCATTTAAGTACCTTGCTAGCTTGATGCTCTCATCTTCAACCACCTTTGATCAAAGGCACAATTTTTGAAACTCCTCAGTGTATGTTTGGACATCCATATCTTTCTGCCTAAGATTGTGTCTTCTCCTATGCAACTAAACTTTATAATCATCAGGGAGATAGGTCTGCCTTATCTTAGTTACCATTCCTCTCCATGAAACTATGGGACCTTTGCCTTCTTTCTCTCTTTCAGATTGTACAAATTTCCACCATGTGAGAGTTGCTCCTCTCAACCTTGACTTGGCCACCTTTACCTTTTGGGCCTCTATTATGCCATCACATTCAAAGTGATTTTCAATGCTCTCAATCCAGTCTATAACTGAATCAAGGTCCATTTGTCCACTAAAAAGTGGCACACCCTCCAATGTTTAACCACTTAAGGCTTGCAATGCCTTCAAGAATGGTTCTTCAGCAAGAACAGGGTCAGGCTTTGGAGCTTTGTCCTCCAAATCCTCTTCTTTTTCCTTGGCTTCCTGCTCTTCCTTCTGCTTTATCTTGTCCTTCACATTATCTGTTGTCTCATGGACTTCATCCAAGAGCTTCTCCACTTGAGATAACCTCTCTCTTAGCAACCGGTTATCTTCCTCTTGCTCTTCTACCTTTTTGGCCAACTCTGCATTAGTCACCATGGTCCTTTCCTCTGGTGTGTTCTCTCCTACTGACTCAGTGGGCTGCAACATCAATCACAAGTCTTGAATCAAACGTTGCTCTGATACCAATATGGTGTATGATGTGACCAAAGGTTGCTTGCACTATAACCAAGAAGACTTCTCTCTGTCTTCCACCAAGAACCTAACACCTTCAGGGCTCTGATCAGACTTAGATCATTAACTAAGCCTTGCTCCAACTCTTCTCAAGAGTTTTCTACCTTGTGCTTTACCTTTGGAAGATCAACATCTTCTTGCAACTGATTACTCTTCCTTGGACTTAGAAGGATCTAAGTGCCAACTTCTCCATCTCACTTGAACTCTTTGCAGGGGAGTTAGAAGCTCTGTTTCCATGCATTTCACCACCAACGGAATACATTTTGGAGGTTCTATTGTCCTCAATCTACCCGATCTCAGGCTTTTGCTTTAAAGAGGCCTATTCTCTACTAGCCCTTACCAGTCCCTTTTTGGCTTTTCTCATTCAAATTTGACAAAGAACCTAGCAATTAAAAGGAACTTTCAGATACCCTTTTCAGTCCTTTAAATCTTGCACTTGATTTTAGACCTATATCTGTTCCGTACAGTGGATTCCTATATTCTTGGATAGAAGGGCTAATTGACCTATTTTCTAGGGTTTCATTGCTTCCTCTTTCAAAACTACTACCAATGGATTGATTGAAGCTTCAATCTTTTTTCATTGTAAAGATCTTGTCTAACCCTACCTGAGACTGTACTGTTTCCGTACAGTGGTACCTTTCCCCTGCCTAAGTTCTCAACTTTTCTCTATCAAACCCCTAACCGGGCAGTCCTAGCTCACGTAGGGTTTGATTTCACAAATCATTGCTTGGATCTCAAGGTTTCCTACTGCTAAATATTTACAAAGGTGTGGCTCCCCTTCCATATCCTGCTAGTCTCAGGAAAATCCTGTGGACATACTTTATGGGGGAGCCATGATAAATCAGACTAGACTGTACAAAACAAGAAAAATCTCTACAACCTTAAACTATGAACACAAAACACTAAATCAACTCAAAGCCTCTTGACTACAAGATGAAATACACTCTAAGCTATTCTAAGAATAAAAATTCAGTGATGAAACAGTATATCCAACGCCTATGATAACTCTGTTTTGCAAAACACATGGGTAACACAAAAAAATACAATCTTCTTCTATTCCTTCAAAGCCAAAAGCTTAATTACAATGCACATTCCTGCTCTCTACGAGCCATCATCCCTATTTTGATGCCTTTCCCACATTCAAAGGAAGTTGATCGAGCACTTACCCTGATTTCTAGGGATTCCCAATGACAAGTAAGTTGCATGCAACCTAATAATGTTGCCATGCAACTTTGCAACATTCTTGCAACTCTTTCCATCATCCTACATTTTAGGATCTCCAACTCCTTGCTTTGAACCAACAACTTCCTCAACTGCCTCTTGGCATCTTCTAACAACAAGGATATGATTAGCACACATTTACTGCCCTACATTGCAACATAGATTATCTAAAGCTAATTTAAAGCAAAATGTAACAACATTGATTAAACTAGGATGTCCTAAGTCCTAGTGACTAACTCATCACACAAATACAAGACCTTCTAAGGTACAAATCAAAATCACAAACATCCTGACTTGGCTAAGGTTAGGTACAAGACAAAATTGAAGACAAACAAGGTGGAGGTCAGCCTAGGTGCTCCCACACCACTATGAAGGAATTCTAATCAACCATCATCTATTGCAACCCCTCAATTGTTTGGCACAACTACTTTGCTTGTCTGCTTTGGTTACTTGTGGACAATAATTCAAAGCCGATCATGAGGCAATTTTTGATTTCAGCCCAACTTATCATTAGAAATCCATAAATATGATAAATGATCATAAATCTCAATTGGGTTTGCCAACCATTAATATTTTAGTTGCATTTCCTCGGGCTACTCTAGCCTCCAAATTTCCTTCTTGTGGTGAGTTCAGCCTCCATATTTATGTTTTATTTGTCTTCTCTTTTGGTTTGGATGGTAACATGTTGAAGAGTGAGTGAATTGATATGTATGTCCCCATACACAATAACCAAATGGATTCATAAAAAATAAATTTAGTTTCCTCTTCTATTTTAAAGAAAAATAAAATAAAATTATTTTTGTTAAATTCTTTTTCTCATGCTGAGTAATCCAATTAATATATATTTTTATCAGTTCAATGCCCAAATGGATTTAGTATACGAAAATGAAAATATAGTTTTCCTTTTTCCAATACTCAATATATTCAAGAAAGTTGGAATATATACCTTTAATTAGGCTCCATTACCAACAGGGTCATGTTATGTTTGTAGTAGAGAGAAAGGGAGAGATAGGGATAGAGGGAGCGATAGAGGGGTGAAGAGCGAGAGAGAGAGGGGGGGGAAGAGGGAGGTAAGGAGATATAGGAAAAAATAGAGTGAGGCTTAATGAACAAAGAGAGAGGACTTGAGAAAGAGAGGGTATACAAAGAGGAAGAGGGAGATAGAGAGACCAAGAGGCAAAGGGAGAGAGTGATAAGAGTGGTGAGATTGTCCACCTTGATTTGTATCGATGAGACGAGATGAGGAGATTTATATGAAAAATATTGTTTTCGAAGAGAGGTGTGGGAATTTTTGTGAAGAGCTTTCTTTTGTTTTGGGTTTCAAATAGAAAGATTCTTCAGTCTAGAGCATTGTTCTATGGGTTTCTATTTTGGGGAGCTTTCATTTGGGGATATCTTTTGGTGCTCATTTTCTATATCTCTGCTAAACTTTTGAGTATCCTTTCCATGTTATCACATTCATTCATCTGCTATTTATTTTTATGATAATAATTCTCTAATAATAATTTTGTGCCAACATAACAAGTTCTTTTCCTATATGCTTAAAGGCATTTTCCTTGCCTACTCATTTTCATAACTGGGCTACCTCTTATGTGAAGTTCTATAATTTGTCTTTGTGGGTCAAGGTGGATTATATTCAAAATAAGAAGCATCTAAAATATTT
This sequence comes from Sequoia sempervirens, assembly GCA_007258455.2. NCBI lineage: Eukaryota > Viridiplantae > Streptophyta > Pinopsida > Cupressales > Cupressaceae > Sequoia > Sequoia sempervirens. Next base: position 1,055,278,432 of record VDFB02271358.1, read on the forward strand.
ATTAATCTATATTATATTACATTGTTAATAGTTGGATAATATCTTGATTGCTATAAGATAGTGTTTCAGTTAATTGTGTTGTTTAAATATCTATGTTCATATATCATTGTGTTTAATATAAGTTAAATAAAATAAGATAGAAGATTGTAGATTTCTCACTTTAAAAAACAAAGCTTGTCTATTTTTTTTTTTTAAACGAGACTATGCATGAAATTTGACCACCTACACCTCTTTTGGTGTACCCATTGCACACCAAGGTGCAATTGCTAGTTTTATTACTATAAATATAATTTGAGTGGTAATATTGTTTGTTGGGCTTTTCTTGAAAGGATCTTCTAAACTAAATCTCATGTTATGTGTACTTTTTGTGATTGGAATACTTGATTCTATTTGTAGACACCTAAATTTGTTCATACGAGGCCACATTTGAATTTTCCCTATCCTGACCATTAATTAAATAAATAACCATTCATTCCTTCTCGAACTAAACCACTTAATTAATACCTATTTAATTAGTTGATTTAGACTAATTAATCTTCATTATCGTTTCCTCTAATATTTAAATCCACATCACCCTCAATCATTGTGCATCTAAGCCTAGCCATTATATCCATCTACATGGATCAAAATTCAAAATTTTCATCACTTGACATGCCTCCCTACCTCATTTATGCTCCCACATGTGTGATCATGAAAAGGTCATTTCATAGCCACCCTACCACTTACACTGTCATTTTCATAAACCATTTTATTATTTACACATGGTGTGCTCACATATGTGTGAGCATGTCAATTTCTTATGTACCTCTATTTGTCGCATGGCTAAGCCTTATGCCATGCCTTCATCTTCTTCAAATTCTATCCCTCCATTAACAAGACATCTTGGCCCTTGATTTTCCTCATGGAAGATCTATATATTGGAGTCACCCTTCATTTGATCATCCCTTCATATCCTAACTACATTATGTTACATTTTCTAATCATGCACCTCCAAACTATTATTATGCTATCATTTTTTTGATCTATCATCATAATCAAAACATCATGCTACTATTTTACTAAGAAACCACATTCCATCCACCAATCTATCACGAATCACAAAGAGCACATCAAGTGGATCTTTTGGGTGCACTCCATTACTATTCAATTGAAGGAAAGAAGAAGAAACAAGGCAAAAGGTCTCATTATTAATTAAGTTGTTATGCTAGGATTTTTTTCATTGTCTTCATTATTAACTTTTACAAATAGTATCCTGCTTAGATTAGTAGCATTATTTGCTATATTTGGTATCAATTTTAGCTTTAATTTGGTTGGTCAATGGAGAAAGGGTAATTTGGGGCATAGATTAATCTTGGTTCTAGGTCAGAGCATTTTGTATAGGTGAATAATTTTTTAGGTTCAAAGAAATGGCAAGCTCGCTTCAATAAAAATAGAGTTAACACGAATTGGTAGCATAAATTTTGAGCTTTAGAAACTCAAAATGGAAGCTTGATGGCAGATAGATGATACTTATAACAACACAAAAATTCTTCTCGAAAGTATGGATTAAGATTATTGGAATAAATTAGATAGAAACAAGCTAGATATTTTTTTTTTTGTGCTTTGTATATATTTATTGCTTTTAAATACTTGGAGAGAGAATTGTAAGGTCCACAAGAATTTGCGTCTTTCTCTTCATCTTCTAGTTATGTATTTGACTTATATGATACTATTTTGATATCTTGTTTTATATTGCTACTCTGATATCCATACCATCTATTTGTATATCTATGTTATTATTATTTTAAGATTTATCTTATGTAGTTCTTTCGATTTCATTGTTTTAGTAAATGATTAAATTGCATTTAATTGTCTATTTTTTCTCTATTAAGGTGATGTAATTATTTTATGATTACAAAAATATGAATAATAATGTTGGTCAATGTTAGTTGTGCTTTAGTAGTTGTTAAATTTTGGATAAATATGCATAATATTTTACTTAAGTGTGCAAGGATAGGTAAATTCCTAATGGTGGCTAATTAGAGATAAACTACATAGTTAGTTTTATATTGTTAAATCATTTGACTCCATGTAGATTAATAGGACTTGGACTATTGAAACCCATAAAATTATTATACAAATCATGTATAATTTTAGATTCTAATTTGGGATCCTTGATGCCTAAGACAAGTAGCCTGTCTTATTGGATTACATGATTTATTATTTATTGTAAGTGTTTATGATTTCTATACATAAAAAAAATTAAATTACTATAGAGAAATAATTTCATTGAAACGAAAAAATAATGGGAGGTGTTTAAGAAGAAAAAAATTCAAAGTGTTTAAATGACATATTATCTTTACTTAGAAAAAATCAAAGCAATTTATACATACATATAGTTAAAATATATTATCTTAAATTTTTTAGTGGAAGTGTGAAAAGAAATAGAGATAATTGATTTGAGGTTTTGACTATATATGTAAATAAAAAGGGAGTTTTTTTTTTTTTTTTCTCTGATCACTATTTGTGTGTCTATGCTCCCACATACATGCACACCTTGGGGTAGTTGTGACTTGTTATGAAGTAAAAGTGTTCTATTGTACCAAGTTTGGTAATTTTAGATAATTTTTTAAAAAGATGTTAGGGTGTGTATATAAAATTGAAATATCAAAAGAGGGTCAAAAGTGATCACTTTTTCTTGAAATTAATAAAAATTGAGCTAGGATGAGAAATTGAAGATAAAATATAACATAGCATCTGTGCACTGCTCATAAAATTTTATCTTTATAAAACTATTTTGTAGACCATTTTGGTTGAAAATCAGTTAACATAACATATTTTATGAATAATTTTTTTATTAATTTTTAATGCATATGTAATCTTTTTCTAATTATTAGAGTTACACAACCTAAAAAATTAAAAATTGAGTGTGCTCCCCCTACTTTTTGTGAAATCTAATTGAATCTCTTTTCTTTTATTGTGTGTAGAATAGAGTCTAGAATGTAAAAGTATAGTTTGTTTTAAATTTGGATGAATAAATAAAAAATGATACAAAAATAATACACATAAGTTTTTATTTTATTTTAGAATAATACACTAGCTAAAGAAATTGAAGATCAAAACTTTAATGGATTGGAAGTGTAGAAATTGGTTAGGAAGGTAAGAGATAGCTAGATATTATTATGACATTATTTTTAAATAATATCTTAAAATGTGCAATATTGATGGAGGGCATTGCTCAAAATTTATTTATTTTTCATATTTTACTTGTAAAAAATATCTTTGGCACCTTACATGTAGGCCCAACCCCTTAGCTCAAATATCTAAGCATATGAGTTATTTTTAATTAAATGTGTGTGCATTATGATGCATATTAGTTATGACATGTACTTGTTCTAAATTAAAAAAGAGATCATTTATTTAATAAGAAATAATGCTAGTGTATTATAATGTGAGCATGTTATAGCATGAATGTATTATAATATGAGCATATTATAGCATAAGTGCATTATTGCATGATCATGTTATAGAATAGGATTTTTAAAGCATCCCAAGATATAATACTAGGATATTATATGAACTCATGTTATATCCTATTTTCTTCAAACTAGTTTGTGGCCACTTTTCCCATCTTGATGCGCATACCCATTATCTTAAGGTATTAAGTGACAATGTGAAAAGAAAGGGGTCAATTGAATTGATTCTTTATCATATATGTAAAAAGTAAGTTAATTTTTAATGATATCAAGTTTCCACAATCCGCATTGTAGTGTTGTGTATTTTCTAGATTCCATTGTGTAGAATTCTTTTTTCATCAACATTTCAGATCACACTCTGTGATCCATCATCAGGATTAGAGAGCAAGAAGAGAAATTCTTTTGTCCATATATTTTCTCTTTCAAATTATTTATATAAAAATTCAAAAGAGAGGAAAATGGTTTGGTTGCATCTTAAGTTTTTGGAGAAGGAAACTTCTTAAAAGTAGAATTGAATTTGATTTTTAGTTCTTTATTAGGAAAATGATGAAGGTTTTGTTAATGAAATTGTTACAACTAATCTCATAAATATGTGCATCTCATGGCAGCTCCCACAAGAGGAATGGATCCACTTCCTCATACATGATATCTTTAGTTGGTTGTGATGTAACATCATTTAGCTATGAAACTTCTTCAGCATCAAGAGAACTAGTGCGCAAGAGGAATACAAGCTTTATCATATTGAGAACGCATATTCATGAGCTCTTCATGTTTTGCAGCTACCAATTGGGGTTCCAACTTTGCTATTTTCTCCATTTGTTTGTGTACTAGAGTGGTAGTTCCATTGATGGGATCCTTCACTCACACTTGCTTCATACACCATATTGTTTACTACACTTGCTCTTAGCTCATGCTCTACACCCTAAACAAACAATCACATAAATATGTAAGTTACACTATAAAATCAATACAAAACTATAATTTTTGAAGGTTACAAATTACTTGAAGTAGTTTGACAATATAGTTGGTTCCAAACACACTCTGCACAGTTGTGAACTTGTCTGGATCATCTCAAGGAAAATGAGGAGCCAAAATGCAAGATTGCATCCTTCTTTTTAAGGTCTTATCTGCAATCTAATTTAGTGAACGAAATACAAAAGACTGATATTACGTATAGAGCAATACCTTCCCCTCATTTCCCCTCTTTTTTAGGTCTTATTTGAAATCTAATTTTCACTTTCTCCTCTTTCTAATGATGGATCATTTAGTGTGATCTGAAATGTTGATTGAAACTCATACACAATTTAATCCAAAAGCTTTTTGCATTTTATCTTCATGAACTGTGGAAAACTCATATCAACTAGATCAATACCTAGTTGATACGGGTAAAAGTACAAGTTCAATGTGAGTTACCAAAACATTATCTTAGTTTTTATGAGAAGTTGGTATATGATAACAATAGAGATAACAAGACCAAAAAAAAAGACAATATGGCAATAATAAAGACCACAGTTAGGCATGATTGGCATAGGGTGTGTTGTACCTTTTTTAATAAGTAATAATTATATACAATAAATATTTATTTGTGGTGCATTGAAGATGTGTTTAATTGTATTTGGATTTACTTGTAAAATATAATAATATTGGTTAGAAATTTTATGTGAGAGACATAAGACAAATATCTAATATTTGTAGGAAATAGTTGATTTTGGGAGTCTAGGTTTGTGTTCTCTAGTTTTGAAGCACATAGTTTAGTCAATACCACTTTGTGGTTTTGTGTAAGTTTGATTTTGTAAAAGTAAACACTCTGTTTTGTGTTTTAGGTTAGTTGTCAAATTAACAAAGGCTGTGTTGTACCTTTTTTTATTAAGTAATAATTATATAAAATAAATATTTATTTGTGGTGAATGAAGATGTGTTTAATCATATTTGGATTTACTTGTAAAATATAATAATATTGGTCCGAAATTTTATGTGAGAGACATAAGACACATATCTAATATTTTTAGGAAATATTTAATTTTTTGAGTTGTAGGTTTGTGTTCTCATGGTTTTGAGGCACATAGTTTAGCCAATACCACTTTTTGGTTTTTTGTATAAGTTTGATTATGTAAAAGTAAACACCATGTTTTTTGTTTTAGGTTGGTTGTCACTCTTTTTAACTCTCTTGTGGAGTGCTTATGTGAAATATGACATGTGATGTGTGGTTGTAGGGTTATCCTTTATGCTTGGACACATGGAAGATGTATTGGAGGAGCTTGGTGCTTATGTCATGGAATAAGATTGTCTAGAGAGTGACAAGGATTTTCTAGAAGAACTAGATTTTTCTAGAAACTAGAAGCAACTAGAAGTTGATCCAAGAAAAATAACATTCCAATTTTAGAGTTCTCTAGAATATTAGAAGTTTTTAGATTTTAGAGTCTCCAAGTATAAATAGGAGGTTGTCCATTGTGAACAAAACTACTATTGTTATAATTTTTTGGATTGTATGTAATAAAAGCTAGATTGATATAATTTCCTTCAATAATTTCTCATTGTTTTATGCTCTATTTTTTTGTCCCATTTGTTATTGTTAGTTTATTATTTGGGCTTGTTTTTATATGGTATTAGAGTTAGAAATTCACTAACAAGGATGAGATAATTTTGGATTGATATTTGTTTAGAAAGATAAGCTTTGAGGTGGTTTAATCTATTTGTTTGAGAGTTATTTTTTTCTAACATGGGCTCTACAAACAAAAGTTTGTCAATATTTGATGGAATTGGTTTTGTAGATTAGAAGATTGTGGTCAAGAATTCTTTGAGAGAAAAGGAACTATCCTCAACAAAAAAGAAATAAAATGATTTATGGAAATGCAAGATGAAGCAAGCTAGAGTAATTATTGGTAAGGCTTTGAGTCTCAATCTCAATAGAAAATTTGTTGATGTTGATAATCCAATAGAACTATGGGAAAATTTAGAAAAATATTATAAAGATGCATATATTGCTAGTGTGTTTAACATGGAAAGAAAATGGTAAACATAGACCCAACTAATTTTGAAAAATGGCTAATTAATTTAATATTAGAAAACTAAATGGGCATATTTTGACAACTAATAACTTATGTTCTAAGGGATTGACTTGTGGCAGAAGTTTTGAAACTAAAAATATCATGCCTCTTTTTGTTGAGGAAAAATATTTAATAATATAAATGCCAAAATATCTAGGGAAAATACAAAATAATAACAAATAAATAACTTAGGAATTTCCAAGGTTGAGACACCTTCATTCTCAACATTTTTTAATTAATTTTTTGTTGGTATATAATTGTATGTTGGATTTTAGAGCATCCAATAATGTGATAACTATAGAAATCATAAATTAGTTAGCGTTACAAGTTTTAAAATATTATAACAAGTTCTTTGCCATGGATTCTAAAGTAGTAAGTATAATTGATATGGTGAATGATGTAGAACTGCAACATGCATCATACCAAGATAAGTGTTTTCATTGAAAATCATAATTATTTATTTTCCAACCAAGTGGGGTATGCTACTATTCAAGAAATGGGAAATTCCAATTGATGGTAGCATCTAAATTATTTTTCTTATTCTACTATACCACTACAAGAAAAAGAGTTCCGAATACATAAATAAAAGAAAATGCTCTGCATTATATAGAGTATAATTGAATTAAATAACAAAATATGTTACTTTGACATAGAACAAGGTTAGTTTATTATGTAATGTGATGATGATTTTAAAAATTAGATTGATCATATTTATTTTCCTCTACACCAATATGCTAAAAGTGGTGCATTTAGAATATGCATTTTGAAAATGCAAGTTCTAGAGATGAAAATGGTGTAAGAGTTGTATTGGTGTTAGCTAATGGCATAAATTGTAAGTTTTCCTTCCATTTAAAATTTGAATGCACCATTCTTCTGGTGTTTTTTGCCAATATTGGCATGGTGTGATGGCTGAGTTGCTATGCGTTATTCTTTCCATCAAGGTTCAAACCCCATTGGGGTGGAAATTGTTGAGCATTTATCTTGGGGATGAAATCCCCCATTTGTGACCTCACCAGTTCATAGCTTCGGGTCAAAAGAATTTACCCCTCTTTAAGAAAAAATATGAATGCACCAATAAAATGGCTTAATATTAAGCTTTTCTATTAGGCTTAAACATTGTTTCCAAATATAGAATCAAATGTATAAAATTGCATGGTGATTCAAAACGTGTATTGTCTCAAGTTATAGAAATATATGTTTCTAAGGAGAAGAGGTTATAAATGTATAAGAGTGCTATGTGGGATAAAATTGATATGTTTCATGTCTTTGACATCTATTGTGTTGAAAGAGAAAATAATGAAATATTTTTTTCCCTTGCTATATTAGCTTCAAAATTTTATACTTCCCTAACAACTATCCATGGAAAATATGACATTAAAATTATTAGTAGGTCTTGAATTTATGATAATATCCATATTTTGTAAGTCTTCAATGATGACCAATAAATTTATGGATTCTTAAATTGTATCCAAAAACTATAGTTCCACAATCCTACAAAATATTCTCATCTATAGGGTCAAGGGGTTGTCTTCAATAAGGTAATAGGGGAGTTCATCAATAGATTAAGGGTGCTTGATGGCCTACAATGAGTGTAAGTAATCTCTCTAGTTCTTTAACTCAAGTTAAAATTAATAGGGTGTTCCTAGAGGTATCCTCAATAGGTTTTGACATCAAATCAAATTTAACATAATAGTAACAATTAATATCTATATCCAAATATACCCTTGACCCCAAACTCTATCACTAAGTCTAGATCAACTAGCTACATATGACTTCTATATAGTTGATAACACATTACAATGTATACACCTATAGGTAACAAAATAGTTTCAATCGCTTAACATGATTTCTCTTATTAATTTTAATACATTGGAAATGTGTAATATGCATGTGCAAAGATTATCTAATAACTTAACAGTTGTATTCCACTTAATATTTATCCTTATTTTATAAAAATAAATGTTGAACAACTTGCACAAAGCTAATATAAATCTAACCCAAGATTACAATTAAATAGAGTGGATTTTTTTAAAAAGAGTTCCAACAAACCTAGTGTTGACATAGATGGAGGGTCTAGAGGTGGGACTATCCAATCATGTAATCAAGAGTTAACAAAGGAAAAATATGATAAACACAAAAAAAAATCTCACTAATTCAAAGTAATATGATTGCATAATGGTTATTTTCTTGTTACATGCAAATTACATATTAAAGAAAAATTTAGCGTATGTAATAATGAAGATGGTTTTCTTTCTATTTTCCACTTAATTTACATAATAATGCTATAAAATGGTTTCATATATTTGATATTTGTTATTTTTTTGTTTATGAGCTTATAGTTGCTTTTATAGGCTATTTTTTAGGTCATTTATCTTATTCTTACAACACTTTGTTGTAATTCCTCCCTTCCTTAAAACATTAATTCATTAGACATATGTTTAAATATATTGATGGAACTTATTTTGAGTTACCAAAATCAACCCATCTCCCTACTCATTCTCAAAGCCTAATTAATCACAATTCACCCATCACCTCAAATCCTTTGTATACTTCTCCTAGAGTCATAATTAATATAAGTCTTCCAATTCCATTATCTAATATACTATATTTTTCTCCCATTATAGTAGGAGGTCTCCCTATTGCAAGTATGTGCAATTGGTATTGCCATTGCTATTATGTGTTATTATTGGTATCAACTATATAAGGAGTTTGTTTCAAGGATGTGCAATTGGTATTAAGTTGGTGTTGTTGCTGATGTTACTTTGATTGGTTGCATTATTTTGTCATTAGTAATATACTAGTGTCAACGTCTAATGTTGCTAGATAATAAGATTTTGTTTATGGATGTGTGGTTGAGTTGCTATGTTGAAGTTGGCTTGGTGGTGATGAGAAAGTTTTGAAGATGTTGACAATGTGTCTCTAGTGCTTGGTTTCCAAGTTCTTTTCAGAAAATTTGAATCAAAAGAGGAAATAGTGTGTTGCAATGGTGTTTTGTGTTATATAGTAACATTTTGATTTTTCTCCATATTTCCTATGGGTTAAAGATATTCCTATACACTTTAGATATGTTACTCAGAGGTGTTTAGTGGTGTTATATTTAAAATTTGGTGTGCTAGATCATTGTGTATAAGAAGTTGTGTTCACTAGTGTCTGAACTATGTATCTCAAAGGTGTCTGTGATAAATGGTTTTGCTCCACTTTTCTCCACAAAGTGGTTTTAGGTCTTATGGATCTGGAAGTATGTTGACAGTGTGTGTATATTTCTTCAGTTGAATGTGTTCAAGATTTGGTGCTTTGAAAGTCAGTTTCTTAAGTTACAGTGTATGACAGGATTGTCTTACTATATTGGGTGTTTATATTCTTCAAGTGAAAGTTGTTGCGAAGGATTTTTTTGGATTTCAAGGTGTTAGTGGAATATTCTAGATTTTGTTCAAGTGAAATTTTTTGTTCATGAATTTTCTTTGGATCAAAGGAAGCATGTGCTCAAATGTTAATGGTGTTAACACAAGTTTGGCTGAGCTTCAGTGTTTACAATACTTGTGAAGTTGCTTCGGTGTTTTTGGAATTGCGTTGTGGCATGTATGGATGGATTTAGATCCTAGCTAAGGTGTGTGGTGGTCCACCTTCATTTCTTTCCACCACAAGAATGTTTTTGTATTGACCTAATTTGAATTTACACAATTGAGGTGCATAGCCCACCTTGGAGAATGTTTTCAAGGTAAGAGATGGTATAAATAAGTGATGAGTTCTTGAGGGATGATAAAATAGAAGTGTGATATGTGAATTGAAAATTTGTAAGGTGCAAATTTTTGAAGTGAAAAATGAGGTTTCATGTGTTAGATTATTGAATGCAGTCAGCATAAGGTGTTTACAATTTTTCAATGAGATTGTGAAGGTGTTGGTCATGCTATGGTGGATATCTCTATTGCATTGAGATGGATTTCTCATTGTAACACTATTCTCTATCTTCTTTTCTATTTTTGCAGTGATCCTTTCTTTCTTTTGGGTAGCGATCCCCTTGTAATCGGTATTGATATTACCTTATAAATTGTGAGCTAATCTTGACTGTGGCTTTTCCCATCTTGGGTTTTCCTTGTAAATCTGGTGTTTCATTGTGTATGGTATTGCATTGATTGTGTTTTTGTTACCTACTTTCATAATAAATCATTCTAATAGATTAAGGGATAATTGAATTAATGTGGATTTGAAAGTTTATAAGGGTTTTGAAATTTTAAGATACAACTAATTTACCCCCTCTCAATTGTCTTGTGCATTCAACAATTGGTATCAGAGCAAGGTTCCTTTGAAGAAATCTTAATCGTTTGAGGTAGATCTAGTATGACACACAAGAAAGATGTTCCTATGTTTGATGGATTAGATTATGCATTCTATAAGACAAAGATGAAATTTTTTCTAGTTTCTCTTGGATTTGATATCTAGAAGTATGTTGAGAAAGGATATACTATGCTTGCAAATGGTCTGAGTATTGATGATGAGATCAAGGCCAATGAAAATAATGGTAAACCAAGGTATGCTCTTTTGAGTGTTCTTGCTAATTTTGAATTAGTGAAAGATATGAATATGAAATCTTCTAGAGAAAGTTGGGTAAAGTTAGAAATCATTTATGAAGGAGATGAAAAGATCAAACAAGCTAAGATGCAGAATATGAGGATCATTTTTGAAACCATGAAATTTTTTGAAGATGAAAACATCATAAGCTACTTGCAGAAGGTGGACGAAGTTGTTAATAGTATCAGAGGTCTTGGTGGAGAACTAAAAGAAGTGGTAAGAAGGTACTCAAAAATCTTCCTAAAGGTCATATTCATAAAGTTTCTACTATTGAGGAATTACCAAATTTGAATCAATATACGAAAGATGAGAGAATTTGGTAGAAATAATACAAAAGTTGAGACTACTTTTAAGGCTAGAAAATTAGACAAGACCATGGAATTAGACTAGGAGGATATTGATGACGTGGAATCAAAATTTGTGAGGATGAAAAGGGTACTAGTAAGTATAGAGGTAAGTTTCCTTTCAAATGTTTCAGTTGTGGAAAGATAGGTCATTAGGCTTCAACATGTCTAAAAAGAGCTTTGAATGAAAAAAATAAGGAGAACAAAGGTAAGATGACTAAGAAAAATTATCATGTTAGAGAAGATGCAAGTATATCTGATTATGGGGATGACGATGATGGTGAATGCTTGTTCATGGCTTTAAAAGATGAAACTAATTCTACTAACTCTAAGAGATTTATGAAAGAAAGTGCTTCGAAAGCAAGTGATAATAGTAAAGCCACCTTGGTGTCTTCTTTTCATGCTAGAAAAGAGAAGGATTATTGGATCATTGATAGTGGATGATCTAATCATATGACCGGTGATAAGAGTAAGTTTGTTAAACTTGAAAAATATGAAGGACTTGTTAGGTTTAATGATGATACATCTACTAAGATATGTGGAAAATGTTCAATCTATTTGGATGGGAACCATAACATTAATGATGTTTTTTATGTTAAGGGCTTAATACATAGCCTATTGAGTGTTGGAAAAATATGTAGCAAAGGATACAATCTCATGTTTTACGGTGATGGTTGTGAGATCATAAAAGACTAGAATTGTGATTACTGGTAGAAGGACATATGGAAATATCTATCAGCTCAAAGGTGATGACGATTATTTTTTCATGAATTAGATCAATGAGAGTTGGATATGGCATAGAATAATGTGTCACATAAATTTTGATAGCCTAGTGAGAATAAGTTCAATTCAAACAATGAGAGATCTACCAAAGCTTACAAAGACTATCAATGTTGTCTGTAATGAATATCAAGTTAGAAAGCAAATAAGAATAAGCTTCAAATTCAAAGAACAATATACTACTAGAGTATTGGAATTGTGCATACAGATCTTTATGGTCCTATCATAGTAAGAATTATTCAAGGTGACAGGTATTTCATACTATTGATTGACGATTATTCTAGAATGGCATGGGTTACATTTCTCAAAGAAAAATCAGAAGCTCTAGAGAATTTTAAAGCATTCAAGGTTATGGTTGAGTATAATGCAACAACATCTTACAGTTGTATCCAAGTGTTGTGGATGAGGGAAACATTAAAGTATATCAAAGTGGTATATGATGAACCAATTTCTATCTTCTATGATAATACAAGTGTTATAAATATTTCAAAGAATCTGGTAATGCCTTCAAGGACAAAGTAGATCTCAATCTGGTATCACTTTTTGAGAGAGAAGGTTCTAGAGAATGAAATTAAGCTTGAATGTGTGCCTATGAAGGATCAGGTTGTTAATATATTTATTAAGGCCCTTTCTAAGGATACTTTTTATAATCTCCATGGGAAGTTGGGGGTTATTACCCCTTGTACTTTGAACTAGATGCATAAGGAGATGCATCGATCTAGTGGATCTCAAGATTCATTCTTTGATGTAGACTAATGTTTGTGGCTACCTCTTAGGGGGGAGTAGGTAGTGGCATTATTGATTGTTAAAATTTGGTGTGTGCTCCTAAGGTGGAGTATGTAGAGCAGTAAAGGAAAGGAATTTGCAGCTCGCAATGGTGAATAGTGTGATTTATGTCAAAGGGGGAGAGAATCATGTGAAAAAGAAGATAGTTAAGGGGGAGAAAGAATAATGTGAAAAATGTTCATTTGAGGAGAGAAAACTATAGCTAAAATAAATTCATGTGAAGAAGATGCCAAGGGAGAGAGAACTGAGCTAGTTGAACAATTGGTATGGAGCAAGAGTATCATTAGAGTTGTTGTGTTTGTTGATATTTTTTCACATCATGGGTAAGTGCATGGATCTGTGACACAATTTTGGCTCTTAAGATTCCACTTTTTTTTTGAAATCAACAAAATATGATTTGCATGAGAAAATGAAGATAGTTACGCTCAAAATTTCAAGATGCATCAAGAACAAAAGTTGAAGTTCTCTGAGTCTAGTTTCTAAGCTACTATTTTTTTTTGAAATTAATGAATATTAAGGGTCTCAAAAAGGGGGGGGGGAAAAAATTCCTTTTTTGTCAAAAGAAATAGCATAGTGCCTGAGGGCTCCCCCATTTTTGATTAACTTTGTTTTAGAATTTCAAAAATCCTAATGGTGAGAAATTAGCTAACACCATGTAGTTTATTCTCATTCTTTCAGATATTTTTTTAATGAATATATAATATTTTATGAATATTCAAAGTGGACACATCTTGAAAAGCTAAAATTTGAGCGTGCTCCCCCCTAAATTTTTTGAAAACTAAAAAAAAATTAATTAATTTTTTTCATTATGTGTAGAATAGAGTCTAGTTTCAAGAAATGTAATTTGTTTCACATTTCGATGAACAAGTAAAAATCTATCCTAAAACTAGCACATGTTTATTTTTTTTTTAAATGGAGGCATTTACAATAGAAGCCATGGATCAAAACCTTAACTAAATAAAAATGAAAAAATAATTATATATTTAGATAGCTAAGAGAGGTCAATTCTATCATAGTTTTTTTTATAAACTTGCATTGAAAGACATGCAAATGAGATGGGGAGCACAGATGAAAATATGAGGAAATTTGGAAAATCTTGTCAATTAACACGTCCAAAGTAGTCATTTGGCGAGTGCCACATTTGGCACTCGCCAAATGGCACATCACATTTTGTGAGTGCCAAATTTGGCATGCGCCAAATGTGATGTGTCATTTGGAGAGTGCAAAATTTGGTGCTCACCAAATGACCTGCTTTGAACAAAACTTGAAATTCCCCTCTCTTTGGTCAACAACTTTGATAATTCTTAATGCTTAGAGTGCACAGTTTATGAGTGTAGATGGGTAGTTGAGGTTTTACCTTTCATACACTCTCTAACTTGTTACCCTAATTGGATAACTCTTTATCCCTCTAAAGTCTCTCTCTCTCAGGTCTCACTCCCTCCCATGTGACCTAGACTACTCTCTCTCAATCCAATCCCCTCTCTC
>VDFB02271358.1:1055298710-1055373710 GCA_007258455.2 Sequoia sempervirens
GAGTGTGTAGAGTTGAGAGAGGGGTGTAGGTTGATAGAGAGAGGAAGCAGGGTATAAGGCTGAGAGAGAGAGGGGTTGAGGTTTTAGGGTTTTAGGGTTTAGGGTTTATGGTTTAAGTTTTTTAGGGTTTACGGTTTATGGTTTAAGGGTAGAGGGTGTAGGGTTGAGAGAGAAAGATAGGGGTTGATGGTTTTAGGGTTTTAGGGTTTACAATTTACGGTTTAAGGGTTTTAGTGTTGTGGTTAGAGGGTAGAGGGTTGAGGTTTGAGAGAGAGAAAGAGTGTTGAGGGTTTTAGGGTTTATGGTTTAAGGGTTTACGGTTATAATTTTAAGGGTATAGGGTAGACAAATCTATTTAACTCCAACCCCTCTCCCATGGTGAGGTCTTTTCCCCCACCCTAACTAGATATCTCTCTATCCCTCTCAAGTCTCTATTGCTCTTAGGTTTTAGTCCCTACCACGTTACTATTACTAATCTCTCTCACTCATATCCCCTCTCCCTCTATCTCAAGTCTCACTCCCTTCCTATTGATATTGTGAAATCATTTCAAAGCACCATATTTGACTAGCACCAAATTTGGTGCACTCCAAATTTTGTGAGTGCCAAATGTGTTTTTAACCTTGAAATGGTAAAATAGGGGTACACTCTATGATTTTGACCCACATGCTTCTAATTTTGTCTTGTTTAAGGCTTAATCCGACAAAGAAATTCCCTTTTTATGTAGTTGACTCCCTGCTATACCAATCTATGCTTGATCCATCACCTTTTTGCCACCAATTTGCATGCAGACAACGTAGATTAAGATATTGTGAAGTTTCTACATCATTTTACATTATCTTGGGTAATATATTCATTTTTGGTAATATTGAAATGTTTGTATTTAGTATGTTTGTTTATTTTTGACAATAATCTAAATTCCTTTAGTGATTTTATTAATCATAACAATTTGACATAGAATTCAACATTGAATTATATGAGAGTTGCATAAAAAAGTTTAATTTTTATGACTTTGAAGAAAAAAATGAAAACCATGACATAATTTAGATGAATTCATGATTAATTTTTTTGTGCCATAAAGAATTCACCTTCATCATGTGCTTAGATAATTTCAAGTGACTCGAGATAGTTGGTTTAATGCAAGTTTTTATTCATTCATACAATTTTCCATTCTTCCTTGGTAGATTTATGTATGAAAAATGTTGTAGGATATAGACATGTTTGATAATTCCAAAAAACTCACAACCTTCTTTCATAAAATGCTTTGGTGTGTTCAATAAAATGCAATGTAATCGACATTATCAATATGTTTCATAAAATGCATTACTTAATTTTGTTCTATGTGTGATTGTGAATATGCATCATTCAACATCATGTCGAGGAAATGACCAAAGCCTCTAACACCAAAATAACATGCAGTAAAAAATGTAAGGAGAAGAGAATAAAAAATTGCAGCTCATGAAGCAAAAGAATTGCAGCCCATGCAACCAGAAATTCTAGTGCAATCTAAGACAGATGTACAATTGGAAAAACAAAGGGCACGAATGGAAAAAGTTTTTGGAAGGACACAAATGGATCCCCATGTTGGAGGCACATCATTAGCCATAGGTGAAGTTCAATGCACATCTCCAGTTGAAGACACACCAGCAACATGTGGTCTTCCAAGTACATTGGAAATCACATCTACAGTTGAAGACATACCAGCAACAACATTGTGTTTCAAAAGTACATCAAAAAACATGCCTCTATTTGTAGTCACTCCAAAAATGACATCTCAAGTTGGAGGTACAACATCATTTACATGTCAATCTCAAGGTATGTCATCAATTGTACCTCTGATTGAAGGTAAGCAAACTATCCCCGATGTTGTTGACATTCCTAATGTTGACACAAATTTACATTTGAGAACTCCTCCTAGAGTTTTGAAAAGAAAACCTAGTTTTTTGATTGATATTGATTCCAATGTTTTGAAATGGATGCTTGATAAGATGTCAAAATGTACACGTCAAAGAGTTGCATAGAGGATATGGAGTTTTTCTTTTAGAAGCTAAGTGAGGGTGGAAGATGCCAACTATTTGTTGAAATGATGAGGAAAATAAAATTTAGGCCCACCATGAAGGCTCTTGGGCTAATATTTTTGAATGAATCAAGTGAAAATTCCATTGTAAAGAACTTGATGAGTGCATATGAGAGCATGGGTTCTACCTCAGATAGGAAGGATAGTTGTGCCACAACATGTGTGATGACAACAACACTGTTAAGCAGTCAAACAAGGAACAAGGTGAACCTTACAGAGGAAATAAAGTCTTTGAAAATAAGTAGATAATCTCTAATGAGATCCAAAGGAAGGCATGAAAGATTGGAGGAACCAAATATCAATGAGTTATGGGAATTCACAGGTAGAGTGCCACGAAAAGATAAAAGAATTGCTCAAGGTTTGAGATCTTTAATAGTAGATTATTGGAAGGATAAAACAAGGACCTCTCCTAATCAAAGAGATGTTGTAAGAAGGAGAATTGGTATTAAAATATGTGAGCCACATCCAAAGCATTATTTGGATACCATTCAAACCCAATTTTTTGCTGATTTTGTACAAAAGTTTCCTAAAATTAAAATATGTCAAAGGTATTTTGAAATTCTAAAGCCTTTTTATGTCAAAATAAATCACACACACACTACTTCTTGTTGTAAAATACAGATTTATTTTTCTAACCATTATGATGTTTATCGACGTCTATGTGTAGATATGCATACTAACAATGTTTTGCAGGAATGTAACATAAGGTCTCCACCTAAATCCTCAAGGGAATTCTTATATTCCATTTTATGTGAAAGAGAGGATGATAAATTTTTTTACAAGTCATGTTTGGATGACACATGTCATCATTGTGGTGGCATGCAACATTTTCTAATTTTCCAACACATGGCTAGTACACACACAATTGGAGACAAAATTCTTGAATTTGGAAAATAAAAGACAATGGCCTACAGTCTAAAAGATGGGAAAGAAGAAAATAAGTGTGATTAGGTCATTGATAAGATTCTAGTATATTAGTTTATGGGAATTTTTCATGATAAGGTGGTCTATGAGTATGCAAGGCATACACATAGAGCTCAATGGTTGGAATCATAGTTCAAGTTATGCAAGGATATGTTTCCACTTCATAGCATCGTTTTAGTTGTCAAATTTGTGGAGAACTACACACTACATCCATAGAACGAGGTGCAATCACAGTACTACAACTTGTTGATGGTGTTTTCTGCACAGCAACAACTCAGACAGAATATAATATCCTATCTCTCTTGAAAGGTAATCTTCAATAATATATCACTGAAAATCACCCCAAGGTCTCTCAGGTGTTAGGTCATAACAGTGCATAAACAGCTCAGATAATTATGTGAAAATGCTGGTAATCACAAAGGGACCTTACTACAAGCAAACTGTATCTTTCAACTTATCAGATCTGACAATATGATGATCTTAACTCCTAAATCTAACCAAATAATAAAGAAACAACAAAAGGTAGGGATGCAAGGAAGTGATAAGATCTAAACTACTGCTAGGACAAGCAATGTAAATGACATATATCTGGAATGGACCTATCTCAAATAACTAGTTCTTATTCGACCCACAATGCAATCTTACAAGAACGGTGCAATCTTCTGAGGAATACAGATTTTCAAATCATAGACATTCATCTACAATCGAACTTAAGCACATTTGAATGTACGGTCCAGGTTGACTTTACCAGCCTACTACAATCAGATAGTTACTGGGAGTATAGACCAGAGATAGCTACAAACATTCCAAATATGAAATCATAAACATCATTTATCAAACTGAAACTAATTTATTTCTGAATACTAAACCCTAAATCTTCAAGCAATTTGAAAGATAGAACAAAGGAACCATGCAAGATGGAATAACACAAGAGATTGCACCAGGAAAACCACAATGTCTTTAATTGTATTAATCACCAAAATACTGCAACAATTCAACTGTTCTGATACAATATTTGCTTCAAGGAAATCAAAATACTCTAACTCTTGCTCTTTAATTTCTAATGTCCTCTTGCTAATGTCTAGCCCTTTACAATGAGGCAAAAATGCCTATTAATAGCAAATCCCAAGGTATGTCGGCCCAGCCAAACATTTTACAAAATAATAAAAACTGCCAAAACAGGTCGGCCAAGGAAAAACAAAGGCACACATTAAATTCCCTTCACCATCAAGGTCGGACTTGACACAGTCCCCAATGAAGTCTGGTCCATTGCATGCCCTATGATAATAGGGAAGCACAAATCTCGAATTGAGCATTAACTGCTACTTCCTTTATCTTTCCTCTGAACTGATGACCCTTGGACCCTCAAGAATACCCCATCCAACTCAGTGACAGGTGGCAAAGGCAAAACCTTGAGCCGACATTTAATTGAATTAATTTCCTCCTTGGACTGATCAACAATTTTGTTCCAATCCTCCCTGTTGGCCATATACTTATCTATCACTGCCAGGTAGGTGGCTGCATCATCAAGCTGGTGGCCGGTAACAACTCCTTCTATATCTGGGGCATAAACTTCATGCCACCACTCCTTTAGTTGTTCCAAGCTTAGATATTTAGGAGCTATCTTCTTCCTAACTGTCGTTATCTCAAAGAAGGCGATGCATCTGTCATATACTGCAGTAAGCTCACTGTCAATTGATTTCCTTCGTTTATGTATCTTATTCAAAGCCTTCTGCCTAATTTGCAGAGCCTCAAACCACTCCCAAGGTTCATCCAATTTGGAGGAAGGAAGGATACCATCCTTGGCCAGTTGTTCTCTCCCATGTCCCATGATAACCCTTGACTTCTGCAACAGGAGATCCATGTCATTCTTGTCCTGAGACAGTAT
Organism: Sequoia sempervirens; assembly: GCA_007258455.2. Taxonomy (NCBI): domain Eukaryota; kingdom Viridiplantae; phylum Streptophyta; class Pinopsida; order Cupressales; family Cupressaceae; genus Sequoia; species Sequoia sempervirens. The sequence goes on from VDFB02271358.1 coordinate 1,055,303,598, forward strand.
ATGCTCTAATGGCTCCTTAGCCCGGACTACATCCTTTCCAACTAAGAGAATGTCCCTAATGGTATCATCTCCTTTAGTTTGTACACTCATTAACCAATCTATGGCGGCCTGAGCTGAGGCTTTCAACTTCTCAATTTCGGAGATGGTCTCTTTAGGCAGAAAACCGGGAGAAGCAGATGAAGAAGGGTGAAGGGACTGCAAAGGTTTCATGACCTTTTCCAAACATTTCCTTAACCTTTCATTTTCCTTCTTCAGTTCATGTTTGGTTTGGGTCTCCTTCTTCAACCTGTCAACAATTACTGCACTGGACCCTTCAAATTCCTCAATATCCTGCTCCATGGAGGCTAGCCCAAGGTTGATAGTCTGAACATTATAATCCTAACTTGTAACATCTTCTCTCATTTTGTACGGGGCTGGAGTAGCAATGTGGATAACCCTGTTATGGGTTTTATCTGTTTCCACCCTTGAGATCACCTTTGCTGCCTTCTTTTTCTTTCCTTTACCGATCTTGGAAAGCATTTCATCCCAGTCTAAGGGTGTATCCTCAACAACCACCTGCTTCTTTCTTGCAAGCTCTTTCTCTAGCCAATCCGAGGCTACAAGGTTAATCCAGATTTCTTCTGTCCCAATTTCTTCCAGTTCTTCTATCGGTTTCTCTTCTTCTGCAGTTGCTACCTTATCATCCTCCTTCTCCAAAAGCTGCTCACCTTGATCAACTTCTTCAAGTTCTGCCTCTTGCTGCACTGGTGATGGTGTCTTGGTAGGAATATTTTCTTTCTCTTCAGGGGATCCGCTACCCTGGCCATTCTCCAGAGAATCTTCATACTGCACAAGGGGAGAAGGAAGCTTCTCAACCTCCACTGCTTTGAGCTCCGCTGCCTCACCAAAGAAAGTTCCCTCCTTGAAGGTTTCTGCCTCTCCGCTGGTTTCCTGTTCCTCCGAAATTTTCTCTTCATGTATTCTCGGTGGAGGAGAAACAGACTTAGATGGCTCCTCAACTGGTAACCTTGGGGGAGAGTCCTTCTCCATAGTATCCTTTGGAGAGGGAGTTCTTGATTTCCTCATATAGACTTTTGTTTTCTCCCCTCCTGAGCTTTCCACATCAACAATTGGAGGTTCATCACTTGAAGCACCCTGAACTTTCTTCTTTGTAGGCCTTGTTGTTATTGTCTTCTTCGGTGGTGGAGGAGCATCCTCCTCTTCTGCCTTTTCCATTTCCTCCTCATCAGAGGACTTGCTAATTGTCAGAGTCTTCCATCTTCTCTTTCCCTTCGGCTTCATCTTCGTTTCTGGTTCAGCTCCCTCCTTAGGACCTCTGACTTTTATCTTGAATGGTGAGTTTTTCATAGCTTTCCCTTTGGGGTCATCTTCCCCAGATTCCTCAGAAGTTGACATGGGATTGAGATTTCCCATCAAGCCAAAAGTACAAGTTACCTTTGCACTTTCCAATTCCCAAATTTTATGTTTTATCCAAGAAGAAGTGAACTTCATGACAGGAGCCATCAAGTCTTCCGACTCTGTAACTTCATTCTCATTCTAATCGATATCCCCGACTGGCCTGTCCTTTATAGCTTCGTAGGCATGGTCCTGAACCAGTTTTCTGTCATCATCTAGTTGATCTGGAATCAGCTTGATGTTGTATTGCCTAATTGCCTCCATAGGGAGCCTAGAGTATCTCTTCTTTCTCGCCTCTAGGTCATCTTTGATATTGACCCAATAATCTTCCAAGTCATCTTTGTGCCTGTACTCCCTAGTGGCTTTCTTCTGTGCTTCTCCTGTGATATCAAAATTCATCCTTTTAGAATGGAAGGAGAAATCATATGCTGCCAGTTCTTCTCCTGTGGTGTGAGCTGATTGAATAGAGGGGCACATCTTTGCCACACCGATCCCGAGAGGGAAGTCTCCTCCGAAGCCTGTCTTGTGCTTCTCCCTCTTCACCACAGCATCAAATTCACATATTTGTCTCACAACTTCCAATAGCACAATGTGGTCTATAGGGTACTGGGGTAACCTGTAAGGAGCAACTGGGCATCCATCTATCCTGAGGTAGGTGAAGGTGGGGAACTAGATGAACCAGGATCCATAGTTCTTTACTAGCCCCTTGGCTCTGTCGGATAATCTCATGTGTTCTGCATTCTGGAGCGTCCAGGTGATATGCATTACAAATGCATCATTGGCCCTTTTGTAATCCTTATGCCCAAGATGCAGTTCTAGATACACTTCATAGATTATATCCTGTCCTACTGTTCCCCGCGGGTTTAAACCTTTGTATGGGTAGGAGATGGCCAACACATACATTATATATGAAGACATAGTGAACTTCTTGGCCTCCAGGACATTCCTCAATTGCTTGTCAATTTCAGCACTAATGAGCCCTGCCCAGTGATAATTGGTCCCTTGTCCAATTTTAGTGATCACATGGACCATCCAACTCTCCAACACTCCTGCACTTTTCAATCCTACCACCCTGCTCAGAAATGTGATGGCATCATATACATCTGACCTGAACTTAACCCTATGCAACTGCTTGGGCAACTTAGAATGGTGAGATTTTAGCTTCTCTAGCCATGAATTGATTATCTGCTGAGCTTTGACTAGCTCATTCTCATAGTAGGTTCTGGCGGTGTCTATGTTTAGAGCACACACTGAAGGAAGATCAGGCATGCTAAAAGCCTGTGCAATAGAGGCTGGACTGAAGTTGCCCAGGACCCTTCCCTCGGTGTTGATCACCCTCTGTGTATCAAAGTCATACTATCTGGCACACTCCAAGATTAACTCATAACACTTAACTGCCGGAGGGAATCTTGCCACATCGACTAGTCCAGAGTTTATCATCCCCTGCCTCAGGGCCGACTGATCCTTCTCGGTCGTTATCTGCTTAAACTCCTCATATCTCCAGGCCCCAACATTGGTATCAGATACCTCGGCCCACACAGATGATACCTTGCTTTTGGGGAGCTGGTTCTTCATGTTCAGTCTCAGTCGCTCTGCCTCTGAAATGGATGACGCTCCTGTGCTACCCTTGGACTTCCCAGCAGCAGCCTTACTCGATTCGGCCTGCACATCCAAAAATCATCATTAGTATTCAATTGTTGTTCATATTCCAATCCAAAAGGTTAGCACAAATCATATAAATCAACCAAAATCCATTGCCAACTGCTAATCCTTTGAGATCCGGAGAAATCAGATAGTCCAGGAAAATATGCAAACCCGAAAAATACCGTCGTGGCAGAATTTTGGAGAAATCCGACCCATATGGATTCCTGCTGCCAAATCATCATTAGTCAAATAGATCGTTAGTACGGATAAAAGATCAAAGGATAATCATGGAATTCAGTCATTAGCAACAAGAAATAAGCATTAAACAATCATGCCATTAATCCTATCATTGAAACATCAAAAAGGACACAACCAGACAGGAAATCTGGAAAAATCCGAATGGAACGGATTTTCGCGGATGACTTAAAATGTTCCGGTAATAACCCCAGTCCGTGGAATAAGCCCAAACCAGGAAAATCCGAAAGCAGCGGAATTCCGCGAGGACCTCAAAAACCCGAAAAATGACGAAACACGAACCAAAATTCAAATGACCATGAGATCTACTCTACCTGAGTTCTAATGGTTTCAAAACTGACAATAATCAACAAAACTCAGGACGCAAAGGATTTCAACCTCTCAAAAGCACTCAAAGGATGAATCCCTATATCAAAACAATGATGCCCTAATCTGAATAACCAGACCTCCGCCATTAATATCAGAGCAAGCTTTAAGGTTTAAAGTATCAGCTAAGGATTTACCCAAAGCACTCAAATTTTCACAAGATGGGGAAGTCAACGTGATATAGGGACAAAATTGCCCAAACATAATGAAATCCCCGTTCTGGGCCAAACACCGAGGAAAACCCTAACTTCCCCCAATAGCAAATTTCGCACTAAAAGAGCAAGCAATCTAATCCAGAACCCCGCCTAATGGATACATATGCCATCTAATGGATAGATAAATCTCATAAGACACAGATGATAGGGTTCTATAATAAAACGGGTCAAACCTCGACTCTTTAAATATGAAATTAAAATCAAGCAAGGGCCGACCCAAAATTAACAATACCCAGTGCAAAAACCCTCAATCACCGCACAAGCAAACGAAAGGGTGATGATAACATACCATGGATCGATGCGGATGAAATTCGAGCCTGAAAAGATGACCACGCAGCAAACAAACATTTCCAAGCAACGAAAACCCAGACACTTGCACCCAAACAATCCTCACGCACACGGGTAAAGATCAATCCACAAAGCTCAGATGGAAATTCGCAATCGCCAGAGCAAAACAAAGGAGCAATGAAATTAGAATGTTATTGAAAATTCCCTAAATCCGCCCTTATACTTGTCTGAGCAAAGGTACCTCAACCATTAATGCGCGACAAGACATTTCTGACAAGTCCGAAAACCCGAGCCCGAGGCGGAATTTCAAAAAATCTGAGAATACGCGGAAATCCAAATTTCACGGAAATGCAGAAACCGGGGAAATGAAGAAGATCAGGATTTTAGAGCAAACCGGGAAAATCCGCCAAGACCGGAAAATCCCGAAGTCAGGCAGAAACCCAGATTCGAAGAATCCGGCCAGAAACGGACACAGGGCCAGGGCCCGGGAAAATCCGCCAGAGCTGGAAAATCCTGGATCCAGGTGAAAACCCAGAGTTTTCCTAGGACTCAATTTTAATCAATTCCTTCCTCAAAGCAAGGTCAAAGCTAGCAAGACTAACATGTCAAGACCCTAAAATGATAAGTCCAATAAAACCAAGGTCAAAAGACACCAGAAAAGAGGGTCCCCACTCTAAGTGGGGCGTGTGTGCAAAAACTGCACAACAAATGGTGACTCTGCTGGGGAAATGCTCCTGAGCATTTTGATGACAAACTAGAATCAAGAACCCAAAACTCATGGTGTCAACTCAGGTACCCAGCCACCACCCTAAGTCAAAACAAAGAAACTCCCAGCCATTCAAACATTCCTATACCAGGGTCTAAGTGTGTGCACATGCATATATTACCTACCCTCAGTTGCAAGAAGAACCAGACTTAGTATGAACAAGCTACGTAAAGATTCATACTCTAAAAGTAACCTGGATAGAGCCTCGCTACCAGTCAGGCATCCATAGCCCCGACGAGGTTATCGCTGTGATCCTCCTGAATATAGCTCTTCTGCCAGCCAGGTGTCTATAGCCCTGGTAGAGATATTCAGATCCCCCTGATAAGTTGAATTCAAACCTCATGATTTTCAATATTATCTTTTCTTCTTTTTTTTTTTCTGTTATTTCTTTTCTTTTCACTCACTTTATTCAACCTGCGAATAGTGAAGTCCACACTCAGGGCTGAGAACCACAGTGGCACTAGAGCATAAAAGGATTTTTCACCTGATCAGACCTTATAAGGATCTTTTACAACTTCAGATATATTAAGGATTAAAATTATAAGACCCCAATATATTCCTATTCAGACTTACTAGAAAACCTTTGCCTCATCATAACGAGGAATGACATAGGTTAAAGAGTTCATACCATGGTGTTCTAGAAAAATGATCAAATTTTGCAAGGGAGATACCAAGAACATTAGACCTACTTTGCCACCACTACCATATAGATGCACCCACAATCCCCAAAGAGAAAGGACCAAAAGCAAGAGCAACGCAAACCAAAACAAACAAAGCAACCTAAACTAACTATTTACAAAGCAAAGAGCTGAAAACAACTCAAGACTGGAAATAATGTTTCAGATACTGCCCATTGACAGGCAGTGGTATGTCTTCTCCCGTGAGAGTCCTCAGACGGAAGGCATTATCTCCTAGTATTTCAGCAATCTGATATGGGCCAAGCCATAATTTATCAAATTTTCCATGACTTCCTTTCCGATCATGAGGTTTATCCCAGTATAGGACAAGGTCAGAAATCTTGAAAGCTTTGACTTTAGCTCTCTTATCAAACCATCTCTTAACTACCCCCTGATGTTTGGCAAAATTCTCCAGGGCATTGTCTCATTTTTCCTCAAGGTGCAATAATTCTGTTAACCTAGCCTCCCTTCTGTCCCCTTCATCCTAAAACTGATTTATAAACTGTAGAGTTGGGATCTTGAGTTGGATAAGGAAAACTGGTTCCAGACCATACACTAAATGATAAGGAGATGTTCCAATGGAGGACTTGAGTCTGGTACGATCTGCCCAAAGAGCAAACTGAAGCTGGGTATGCCAGTCTTTTGGATTCCTCTCTAACAAATTATGAATGACAGTCAACAGGTTTTTATTAGAGGATTCTGCTATGCCATTTCCCTGGGGATAATAATTGGATGCAAACTTTACAATAATACCATGATCAAAGGCCCAGTTTGAGAATTTCAAAGATGCAAAGGCAGGACCATTATCACAAACAACAGCAACAGGACATCCGAACTGATTAAGAATGGATGATTCTAAAAAATCAATTACTACCTCTGACATACATTGCCTACAAGAAAAATCTTCAGTCCACCTTGTAAAATAATCAGTGATGGTGAGAATGTACATGTGTCCTGTAGAGGATGGTGGGTTGATGGGGCCTATGAAATCCATACCCCATTAAGTGAAAGGTTTTACCTCTGTGACAGATTGGAGAGGAAGTGCTGCACACCTTTCTCTTGTTATAGTCTGGAAAGTGTGATAGGTTTGTACATGTTCATGAACATCTTTGAATAGTGTAGGCCAGTAATACCCTGCCCTCAAAATATAATTTGTAGTAGCAATGGTAGAACCATGACCAGTACCATATTTCTCATGAAACTCATTCATTACCCTTTCAGCTTCTTGTTTCCCAAGACACCTCAAATAAATACCTTCATGATTTTTCTTGTACAGAACAGCTCCCTTCAGCATGAAACCGTCACTTTTCAACCTTAAGGCTCGCCTCTGTACTGCATTGAGGTGAGTTGGAGGTCGTTGATTCAACAGGTAATACACTATATCATTATACCAACCATCTAGGGAAACCTCTTCAACATTATAGTTCTGAACAGACAATTCGGGGCCTATCTCTGCCATAGTCTGGGTGAGTCCTTGCCCTCTTACCAGCTTCATGGGCTAGATTTCAATGTCATACTCCTGGATCATGGTCACCCATTTAGCTCTGCGCTCACCTAGTTCATTCAGCATCAGCAGTAACTTAACTGCAGAATCAGAAACAATTGCAAACACCTTATTTCTGAGGATATAATGCCTGAATTTTTTTACTGCTTGAACAAGGGCATATGCTTGCTTTTCCACACTTAGGTATTTCAACTCATCATCCTTTAATGGTGCACTCATGAAAGCAATGGGATGCTCATTCCCCTCATCAGACTTTTGTGTCAGTATTCTAGCACATGAATGGTCTGAAGCGAATGAATAGATATAAAAGGGTTTGCTATAATCTGGGCTCACCAATACTGGAGCATCGACAATGGCTCTCTTAATCTCTACAAAGGCCTCCTTCACTTATGTAGTCCATTCGATCTTGGCATCTTGTTTCAACATGGAATTTAATGGCTTCACAATTTTAGCAAATCCAGTGATGAATTTCCTGACAAAGTTAATCTTACCAAAGAAAGACTTCATCTCCTTTTTGCTGGAAGGCGGCTGAATCTTTAACATGGCCTCCACTCTTTCTGGATCTATAGCAATTCCTTTTTCTGATATGACATGCCCTAATAGCTTTCCTTCTGTCACTCCAAAAATACACTTATTAGGATTCAAGGATATGCCAAATTCTCTGCACTTTTGGAACACTTTGCGTAAATCTGAGATGTGATCCCCTCTATTTTTGGAGAAAACAGTCAGGTCATCCATATAAATGATGATGCATTTCCCTATGATGTCTTTGAAGGCAATGTCCATAGCCCTTTGGAATGTAGCTCTAGCATTGATGAGTCCAAATGGCATCCTCCTGTAGGCGAAGGTACCCCACTTAGTTATGAAAGTTGTCTTGTGTCTGTCCTCATACTGGACCATCACTTGATTGTATCCTGAATAACCGTCCAGAAAGGACATCATTTGAGAACCATTGACCACTTGAAGCACCTCGTCCAAAGAGGGAACTGGATAGTTATCTTTTTCTGATGATCTGTTCAGATTTTTGAAGTCAACACAGAGCCTAATTTCACCATTCTTCTTTCTTACTAGAACCAGATTGGCCACCCACATTGAATGCCTGACAGGAAATATGATTCTAGCAAAAAGCAATTTCTGAACTTCCTTCTGTATTAGTGGTTCCAGTAATGCATTGATAGGTCTCTACCTCTGTCTGAAAGGCTTAGCACCTGGCTTCAGAGGTATAGTATGAGTTATGATGGATGTGTCGTAGGTCTTCAAGTCCTCATAACCCTAGACTACTATATATGGAAAGTTGTGTAGGGCTCTGATTATTCTGTGTCTTTCTTCTAGGGTGCATACCTTGTCGATGAAAATATTCTTAATATTGTCCTCGGTTCCCACATTGTGAGGGTAACATTGTCCACTGATGGACTCCTTCTTGGACTCTTGTTATTGATCTCTGATCTTGTCCATATCAAAAAATCTCTCCAATTGTACCATTCCCCTTGGAATAGTGTTGGACTTCACATTCAGCACACCTTCTAAATCCAATTTTGCTTCCTGAAGTTCTGTTTCATCAATGATCTGTGAAGCAAAAACATCTGTATTTGTGATAAAGTCAAGGATATGTTTATCATCCTCAAACACCTAAAAATTAGTCACATTGTCTGGGACTGATGGCACAGGGGTTAATTCAACAGTAAACTTCTTCAATCCTGACAGAGATAGAGGCTGCAGAGTGCTAGCTGCTTGAGCCAGAGAATTAGCAGTTTGATTCTTCTTCTGTGGGATCAGTTGGATATTAAAAATGTCAAATACCTCAATGAGGTCCCACACTCTATGCCTATAATTGGTCATTCTCCTATCGTGACATGAATATTGCTTTCTTACTTGTGTGACTACTAATTCTGAATCACCAAAAACTTGCAGAACCTTGACCTTTTTCTTGAGTGCCATAAGGATCCCATGAATTAATGCTTCATATTCTACTACATTATTGGTGCAATGAAATTGGAGCCTATGGGCTGCAAATAAGTTTTTTTCCTTTTGGACTGATCAGCTCAAACCCTGCTCTGGCTCCATGCTTGGATTTTGATCCATCAAATTTGAGAGTCCAGCATTCCACAGTGGTATTTTTCTTCATTCTATCTTTTGGCTTATCAGTGTGGTGTGATTCCTTAGACGATACAGGTATCTGGCTTTTGCATTCTTCTTGAAGATTTTGCTCATCTGCCTTAACTGCCTGAGTTGGATTCATGTATTTCTGTACTCGTTCTACTACTGTCTGACACAAACAACACTCCAACTCTGAGTGAGAAGCATTGTGGAATCTACACCAATTTGGTAAGAGTAACTCCCTAAAGCTTGTCTTCTTTCCTAGGTGAGTCTAGTTCTCCATACACTGCTTGATGAATTCCTGAAAATTGTCCAATAAGCTGATCTGATTGTCTTCCGGTTCTTCTTCTTCTTCAACTGATTTTATCAAAACTTCAACAAGACTGGACCTTGTTTCAACATCAGTTGGCATCATATGCAACATCAATACCTCTTCTGCATCTGATTCTTCATATTGAGTTGATAACATGTAATTTCCTATTCCAGCTTCTGATATGAGGACCTCTACTGAAGTCTTTTGGTATTCTGTAATCATGTACTTCATTCTAGGCTCTCTCTCAATCCTAATCTGATTGGGCACTCCTTTCCAGGGAAGCCACATGTGAGAGTGATTAGTGGACACATATCCATTCAAAGCCTTAGTGAAATCCCTTCCTAGGATCAAACCATATGCATCAGGAATATCGGCTACCTGGATGTTGATAACCTGTTGGATCCTTGGATTTGAAGCTATCTGCATGTGAATCATATTTAACTCTCCCACCACATTTACTTCAGTTCTATCTAATTGAGTCACCTTCTTTTGAGAATCAGTAGGCATAATCCCTAGAGCTCTACAAACTCCAAATGGCATCACATTGGTGGAAGCACCAGAATCTAACAAACAATTATGGAGATTCTTACCAAATATTCGCACAGAGATCAGAAACGGTGGGGTTTCTGTCTTTCCTTGAAACAAAGTGGGCTGGGTATCCACTTGGGCCACCTGAGTCCTGTCCTTTTCCTTTCCTTTGTCTCCAAGGGGCGGGTTGGTCCTAATTTGGGTCTAATTTTGGGTATTCACAGACTAAAAACTGGAAGTCTGGCTGACATGCTCACCAGAAGACTTATCCAATGACTTTGAATTTGCATCATAGGTGCCTAAGATAGCCTTCCTAATTGCAGGAAACCTTAACAACTCAAATGCAGAAAGGTTTACTTTTAGTTTCTTGAATTCCTCTGCAACATATGAAGCCATCTGCTCTTCACTCATATCCGTAGAGACTTCCTTAGAAGGTTCTTCTGCCTTAGCCTTGCCAGCTTGAACAACCTTTTCTTTCTGTGGTTCAGTTTGAGCCTGTCTATCCTTCGAAAGGTACTGCTTGGAGACATGTAGATAAGACAGGTTGTTACTAGCATTATGATCTGGAGGAGTACTGAAGTTGTTAGGAGGAATGGAAGTGGTGAAGGGTCCTCCAGGTACGGACGCCTATGAGGAATATCTCTCAAGCCTTACCTCTGAAACATCTGTACTTCTTCAACATAAGCTTCCTCCTGATCGAGGGGGCCATTGTCATTCATTGTTTCTTCATTGAACAACCGAGCAACCTCATCTCCATTACAAATCTGATCTATTTCATCTTCCTGGGAATTAGGTTCTTCTGGTACATTTTCTTTGCTAGCTGGAAAAGGAGCATGATTTAATACCAGCACAGGAGAATCATATGAGTTGGAAGGAACAATCACCTGTCCATTCACATTGTTCTCTACCTCATAGTGAAAAATAGAGGCAGTAGTTTGGACATTCCAATTCCGAATGCTGGCTCATCTTATGGAGTCTGCACCATCCTGATAAAGCTGCTTCTGCTAGATACACACCAGTAGGAGGTTTTTCTTGACCGACTGGCTGGTTTGCAGATTGATTAACAATCTAATTAACAGGCTGATCCAATGGGGTGGGGACTCCTCTATTATTGGGCCCTGTGTTCCAAGTTCTGTTATGTCCTTGTGATGGCCTTTTATCAACTCCTGATCCACTTCCTTGGCCTCTATCAAAGTTTTTCCTCCTATCATTATTGAAACCTCTATCATTATTGTAACCTCTATCCTAATTATACCCCCTGTCATTATAGAATTCTCTGTCATTATGCTGTCCCCTGTCAAAATTTTGCCCTTGTGAAAACTCTCTATTCTGATTAGATTGCATTCCCTTCTGGGCAGCTTGCAGTTGACTGTTCTGATTTCTTAAGTAAGTCACCTCTAGATTTAGCTTCTTTATTTGTTCAGCCATTTCATCAATCCTCTCCCTATTTGGATCTCGATAGGGAGGCTGATTTGAGTTACTCTGAGGAGGAACAGGCATTGTGGCAGATCCCAAAGACTGATGCAACACCTCAGAATTTTGTAGATAAGCAGGGAAGCTATTCGGTTGGGACTGGTATATAGGCTGATTAACCTACTATTGAGGGAAGTTTGCCACAGGAGAGATCTGGCTCATGGGGTGACCAGGGTGTGGTACCATGGGTAATTGAGGAATTAGATTCATGATCGGGGTATGATTGGTGAGAGCCTGATTTACTGCCTGAATCTGGTTGGGATGTGCAACTGGTCCCAGAGAAGGTAGTGGTCCAGTCAGGTGTTGTCTCAGATATGTACTAAGCTTGACAGCCTCTGTATAAGCATTAGTCAGGGTACCTGGAGGGTTGGGTCTCCATTTCAAAAAGGTTGTTGTTAGACTATCCAGAGCTTCATAATAGACTCCTAGGGCCGTACCATCATCTAAAACATATGGGTCTTGTAATCTGGTGAATGCTCGGTGGAACCTATTATTGAAACTGGCTATGGGTTCATTAACCTCTCTCTTAACTTTGATGAATTGCAGGTATAACTCATTGGCATTGATAGGTATTCTAAATTTCTATAAAAAGGCCTTTTCAAGGTCATTCCAATTAAGAATCAAACTAGCAGGGAGATGGTTGTACCAGTAAAAGGATTCTTCTCCTAGTGAATAGGGAAACAACCTATAGGAAACATCCTCATAGACAATCCCTCGATCTTTGAGACAAGTTTGGAAAATCCTTATGTCTTCTTCCACAGTCTTATTTGGGTCATTAACATGGAATTTTGAACAAAAATGCTCAGGGTTTTTGGGCATTACATTGTAAGCCTGGAAGAACAATGGTGATGGATTATTAGCAAGGAAAGCCATTGGTAAGAGTGGGGGTGGTGGTTGATTATTGACAGGCTGAGGCTACTGGATGGGAACGGCTTCAGGAATGGGTATAGCCTCAACTTCAGGATGTGAAGATATGGATAATGTTGGTGAAGGGATGGGCGATGATGATTCTCCCCTTTCTCGAGTCCTTCTTGACCTAGTGGGGAACTGTAGCTCCTCTAAATCTTCCTCTCCTGTGGTAGATCTGGTATTTCTCCTATATCTCTCTGGAGAGATGGCAATCAAGAAATGATCCAGTGTGCTCATTCAGGCCCTCCTTCTAGCCCCAATCTGTTGATGGTGTTTTCTGCACAGCAACAACTCAGACAAAATATAATATCCTATCTCTCTTGAAAGGTAATCTTCAATAATATATCACTGAAAATCACCCCAAGGTCTCTCGGGTGTTAGGTCATAACAGTGCATAAACAGCTTAGATAATTATGTGAAAATGCTAGTAATCACAAAGGGACCTTACTACAAGCAAACTGTATCTTTCAACTTATCAGATCTGACAATATGATGATCTTAAATCCTAAATCTAATCGAATAATAAAGAAACAGAAAAAGGTAGGGATGCAAGGAAGTGATAAGATCTAAACTACTGCTAGGACAAGCAATGTAAATGACATATATCTAGAATGGACCTATCTCAAATAACTAGTTCTTATTCGACCCACAATGCAATCTTACAAGAATGGTGCAATCTTCTGAGGAATACAGATTTTCAAATCATAGACATTCATCTACAATTGAACTTAAGCACATTTGAATATATGGTCCAGGTTGACTTTACCAGCCTACTACAATCAGATAGTTACTGGGAGTATAGACCAGAGATAGCTACAAACATTCCAAATATGAAATCATAAACATCATTTATCAAATTGAAACTAATTTATTTATGAATACTAAACCCTAAATCTTCAAGCAATTTGAAAGATAGAACAAAGGAACCATGCAAGATGGAATAACACAAGAGATTGCACCAGGAAAACCACAATGTCTTCAATTGTATTAATCACCAAAATGTTGCAACAATTCAACTGTTCTGATACAATATTTGCTTCAAGGAAATCAAAATACTCTAACTCTTGCTCTTTAATTTCTAATGTCCTCTTGCTAATGTCTAACCCTTTACAATGAGGCAAAAATGTCTATTAATAGCAAATCCCAAGGTATGTCGCCCCAGCCAAACATTTTACAAAATAATAAAAACTGCCAAAACAGGTCGGCCAAGGAAAAACAAACTAAGGCACACATTAAATGCCCTTCACCATCAAGGTTGGCCTTGACACAATCCCCAATGAATTCTAGTCCAATGCATGCCCTATGATAATAGGGAAGCACAAATCTTGAACTAAGCATTAACTGCTACTTCCTTTATCTTTCCTCTGAACTGATGACCCTTGGACCCTCAAGAATACCCCATCCAACTCAGTGATAGGTGGCAAAGGAAAAACCTTGAGCCGACATTTAATTGAATTAATTTTCTCCTTGGACTGATCAACAATTTTGTTCCAATCCTCCCTGTTGGCCATATACTTATCTATCACTACCAGGTAGGTGGCTGCATCATCGAGCTAGTGGCTGGTAACAACTTCTTCTATATCTGGGGCATAAACTTCATGCCACCACTCCTTCAGTTGTTCCAAGCTCAGCTATTTAGGAGCTATCTTCTTCCTACCTGTCTTTATCTCAAAGAAGGTGATGCATTCGTCATATACTGCAGTAAGCTCACTACCAATTGATTTCCTTCATTTCTGTATCTTCTTCAAAGCCTTCTGCCTAATTTGCAGAGCCTCAAACCACTCCCAAGGTTCATCCAATTTGGAGGAAGGAAGGATACCATCCTTGGCCAGTTGTTCTCTCCCATATCCCATGATAACCCTTGACTTCTGCAACAGGAGATCCATGTCATTCTTGTCCTAAGACAGTATATTCTCTAATAGCTCCTTAGCTCGGACTGCATCCTTTCCAACTGAGAGAATGTACCTGATGGTATCATCTCCTTTAGTTTGTACACTCATTAACCAATCTATGGCAGCCTAAGCTGAGGCTTTCAACTTCTCAATTCCGCAGATGGTCTCTTTAGGTAGAAAACTGGGAGTAGCAGATGAAGAAGGGTGAAGGGACTGCAAAGGTTTCATGACCTCTTCCAAACATTTCCTTAACCTTTCATTTTCCTTCTTCAGTTCATGTTTGGTTTGGGTCTCCTTCTTACACCTGTCAACAATTATTGCACTCGACCCTTCAAATTCCTCAATATCTTGCTCCATGGAGGCTGGCCCGAGGTTGATAGTCTGAACATTATAATCCTGACTTGTAACATCTTCTCTCATTTTGTCCGGGGCTAGAGTAGCAATGTGGATAAACCTGTTATGGGTTTCATCCCTTTCCACCCTTGAGATCACCTTTGCTACCTTCTTTTTCTTTCCTTTACCGATCTTGGACAACATTTCATCCCAGTCTAAGGGCGTATCCTCAACAACCACCTGCTTCTTTCTTGCAATCTCTTTCTCTAGCCAATCCGGGGCTACAGGGTCAATCTAGATTTCTTCAGTTCCAATTTCTTTCGGTTCTTCTGTCGGTTTCTCTTCTTCTATAGTTGATACCTTATCATCCTCCTCTAGAAGCTGCTCACCTTGATCAACTTCTTCAAGTTCTGCCTCTTGCTGCACTGGTGATGGAGTCTTGGTAGGGATATTTTCTTTCTGTTCAGGGGATCCGCTACCCCGGCTATTCTCCGGAGAATCTTCATACTGTACAAGGGGAGAAGGAAGCTTCTCAACCTCCACTACTTCGAGCTCCATTGCCTCACCAAAGAGAGTTCCCTCCTTGAAGGGTTCTGCCTCTCCACTGGTTTCCTGTTCCTCCAGAATTTTCTCTTCATGTATGCTCGGTGGAGGAGAAACAGACTTAGATGGCTCCTCAACTGGTAACCTTGAGGGAGAGTCCTTCTTCTGCATAGTATCCTTTGGAGAGGTATTTCTCGATTTCCTCGTATAGACTTTTTTTTTCTCCCCTCCTGAGCTTTCCACATCAAGAATTGGAGGCTCATCACTTGAAGCACCCTGACCTTTCTTCTTTGCAGGCCTTGTTGTTCTTGTCTTCTTTGGTGGTGGAGAAGCATCCTCCTCTTCTGCCTTTTCCATTTCCTCCTCATCAGAGGACTTGCTAATTGTCAGAGTCTTCCATCTTCTCTTTCCCTTCGACTTCATCTTCATTTCTGGTTCAGCTCCCTCCTTAGGACCTCTAAATTTTATCTTGAATGGTGAGGTTTTCACAACTTTCCCTTTGGGGTCATCTTCCCCGGATTCCTCAGAAGTTGACATGGGATTGAGATTTCCCATCAAGTCAAAAGTACAAGTTACCTTTGCACTTTTCAATTCCCAAATTTTATGTTTTATCCAAGAAGAAGTGAACTTCATGATAGGATCCATCAAGTCTTCCAACTCTGTAACTTCATTCTCATTCCAATCGATATCCCCGACTGGCCTGTCCTTTATAGCTTCGTAGGCATGGTCCTGAACCAGTTTTCTGTCATCATCTAGTTGATCTGGAATCAGCTTGACGTTGTATTGCCTAATTGCCTCCACAGGGAGCCTGGAGTATCTCTTCTTTCTTGCCTCTAGGTCATCTTTGATATTGACCTAATAATCTTCCAAGTCATCTTTGTGCCTGTACTCCCTAGTGGCTTTCTTCTGTGCTTCTCCTGTTATATCAAAATTCATCCTTTTAGAATGGAAAGAGAATCCATATGCTGCCAGTTCTTCTCGTGCGGTGTGAGCTGATTGAATAGAAGGGCACATCTCTGCCACACCGATCCCAAGAGGGAAGTCTCCTCCGAAGCCTGTCTTGTGCTTCTCCCTCTTCACCACAGCATCAAATTCACAGATTTGTCTCACAACTTCCAATAGCACAATGTGGTCTGTAGGATACCGAGGTAACCTGTAAGGAGCAACTGGGCATCCATAAATCCTGAGGTAGGTGAAGGTGGGGAACTAGATGAACCAGGCTCTGTAGTTCTTTACTAGCCCCTTGGCTCCTTCAGATAATCTCATGTGTTCTGCATTATGGAGTGTCTAGGTGATATGCATTGTAAATGCATCATTGGCCCTTCTGTAATCCTTATGCCCAAGATGCAGTTCCAGATACACCTCATAGATTATATCCTGTCCTACTGTTCCCCGCGGGTTTAAACCTTTGTATGGGTAGGAGATGGCCAACACATACATTATATATGAAGACATATGAACTTCTTGGCCTCTAGGACATTCCTCAATTGCTTGTCAATTTCAGCACTGATGAGCCCTGCCCAGTGATAATTGGTCCCTTGTCCAATTTTGGTGATCACATGGACCATCCAACTCTCCAACACTCCTGCACTTTTCAATCCTACCACCCTGCTCAGAAGTGTGATGGCATCATATACATATGACCTGAACTTAACCCTATGCAGCTGCTTGGGCAACTTAGAATGGTGAGATTTTGGCTTCTCTAGCCATGAATTGATTATCTGCTGAGCTTTGACTGGCTCATTCTCATAGTAGGTTCTAGCGGTGTCTATATTCAGAGCACACACTAAAGGAAGAACAGGCATGCTAAAATCCTATGCAATAGAGGCTGGACTAAAGTTGGCCAGGACCGTTCCCTCGATGCTGATCACCCTCTATGTATGAAAGTCGTATTGTCTGGTGCACTCCAAGATTAACTCGTAACACTGAAGTGCCGGAGGGAATCCTGCAACATGGACTAGTCTAGAGTTCATCATCCCCTGCCTCAGGGCCAACTGATCCTTCTCGGCCGTTCTCTGCTTAAACTCCTCATATCTCCAGGCCCCAACATTGGTATTAGATACCTCGGCCCACACAGATGATACCTTACTTTCGGGGAGCTGGTTCTTCATGTCCAGTCTCAGTCGCTCTGCCTCCGAAATGGATGATGCCCCTGTGCTACCCTTGGACTTCCCAGCAGCAGCCTTACTTGATTCGGCCTGCACATCCAAAAATCATCATTAGTATTCAATTGTTGTTCATATTCCAATCCAAAAGGTTAGCACAAATCATATAAGTCAACCAAAATCCATTGCCAACTGCTAATCCTTTGAGATCCAGAGAAATCAGATAGTCCAAGAAAATCATGCAAACTGGCAAAATACCGTCGGGCCAGAATTTTGGAGAAATCCGACCCAGATGGATTCCTGCTGCCAAATCAGCATTAGTCAAATAGATCGTTAGTACGGATAAAAGATCAAAGGATAATCATGGAATTCAGTCATTGGAAACAAGAAATAAGCATTAAACAATCATGCCATTAATCCTATCATTGAAACATCAAAAAGGACACAACCAGACAGGAAATCCGAAAAAATGCGGATGGAACAAATTTTCGTGGATGACTTAAAATGTTCCGGTAATAACCCTAGTCCGTGGAATAAGCCCAAACTGGGAAAATTCGAATGCAGCGGAATTCCGCGAGGACCTCAAAAACCCAAAAAATGACGAAACGCGAACCAAAATTCAAATGACCACGGGATCTACTCTACCTGATTTCTAATGGTTTTGAAACTAACAATAATCAACAAAACTCAGGATGCAAAGGATTTCAACCTCTCAAAAGCACTCAAAGGATGAATCCCTATATCAAAACAATGATGCCCTAATCTGAATAACTAGACCTCCGCCATTAATATCAGAGCAAGCTTTAAGGTTTAAAGTATCAGCTAAGGATTTACCCAAAGCACTCAAATTTTCGCAAGACGGGGAAGTCAATGTGATACAGGGACAAAATCGCCCAAACATAACGAAATCCCTGTTCTGGGCCGAACACTGAGGAAAACCCTAACTTCGCCCAATAGCAAATTTCGCGCTAAAAGAGCAAGCAATCTAACCCAGAACCCTGCCTAATGGATACATATGCCATCTAATTGATAGATAAAGCTCACAGGACATGGATGATAGGGTTCTATAATAAAACGGGTCAAACCTCGACTCTTTAAATATGAAATTAAAATCAAGCAAGGGCCGACCCAAAATTAACAATACCCAATGCAAAAACCCTCAATCACCGCACAAGCAAACAAAAGGGCGATGATAACATACCATGGATTGATGCGGATGAAGTTCGGGCCTGAAAAGATGACCACACAGCAAACGAACACATCCAAGCATTGAAAACCCAGACACTTGCACCCAAACAATCCTCATGGACACGGGTAAAGATCAATCCGCAAAGCTCAGATGGAAATTCGCAATCGCCAGAGCAAAACAAAGGAGCAATGAAATTAGAATGTTGTTTAAAATGCCCTAAATCCGCTCTTATACCCGTCTGAGCAAAGGTACCTCGACCATTAATGCGTGACAAGACATTTATGACAAGTCTGGAAACCCGAGCCCGAGGCAGAATTTCAGAAAATCTGAGAATACGCAGAAATCCAGATTTTGCGGAAATGCAGAAACTGGGGAAATGAAGAAGATCGGGATTTTAGAGCAAACCGGGAAAATCTGCCAAGACCAAAAAATCCTGAAGTCAAGCAGAAACCTGGATTCAGAGAATCCGGCCAGAAATGGACACAGGGCCAGGGCCCGAGAAAATCCGCCAGAGTTGGAAAATCCCAGATCCAATTGAAAACCCAGAGTTTGCCTAGGACTCAATTTCAATCAATTCCTTCCTTAAAGCAAGGTCAAAGCCAGCAAGACTAACATGTCAAGACCCTAAAATGATAAGTCCAATAAAACCAAGGTCAAAAGACACCAAAAAAGAGGGTCCCCACTCTAAGTGGGGCGTGTGTGCAAAAACTGCACAACACAACTCCACACAGGTTGCTATATTTGTGCATATATAATTCATTCATGCAAATGATAGTACAGAGGATAATAGGAAAGCATTGAGGGAGTATCACTTTTACATCAGTGATGATCACACACATTCTACTAGGTTTGTGCAAGGTTGCTTTCAGATGTTATATACTGATCTAGCTAGCAAGGGCATATCATTTAGTCAACATATCATATGGTCTGATAACTATACATCGCAATTCAAGAACACTTGAATGTTTTATTGGTTGAGCAGGATGCATAGGATCAGTGGTGTTCAACATATGTGGAACTTCTCAGAGGTCGGGCATGGAAAGGAGGAGCATGATGTAGTGGGTGCATGTATCAAAATATCCCTTGGACGAGAAGAGTTAAAGTACAAAGATAGTGTAAAGTTGACAGATGTAAGATCAATTGTCGAGTGGTGCAATCATGCAATGGGTCTAGGTAGTCAAGGTAATTCTTTAGTTTGTAGATTTTTTCATATAGTAGATGATACTAACATTGCAAAATATGAGGATTGTTGTACACTAATAGCATCAAGCAAGCTACACTCTTTTAGAAGTTCCAATGCATGTACATGGACTATCCATACATGGAAGATGGCATGCTTTTGTTCTACATGTACACTTCGACCATGGAATGAATGCAATTCAACAGAGTGCATTGATGAATGGTTTGTATGAAGTCTAACCCCACTTGACACTTATCAACTCCTGACGGCTCTACAAATCATGAAGATGCAATCATCCATTGACTTTGATCATGTATCAGACCTTGTTGAACGAGGTAATATATCTTAGTTTCAGGTTTTATTTTGATGTTAATTAAATAAATCTAACAAGATGAACATATCAATGCAGGGCACGTATATGCAGTGGTTGCAAATGGAGACAATGAAGAGGGTAAAAATTATTACCTATGTTATTGTATTGAGGCAAAAAATAAATTAGAGGCCCCAGTTATAGATGAAGAAAACATAGAATATCCTATAGGTTTGGTGGTTGTTATTGGAACATGGATTAGAAGGTACCCAGTTAAGAATGTTTTAGTTTTGTTGTTTGAAGACTTTGACATGCATGGGAAGATTCTTCACTACTCGAACCTTTTTGTCGCCACCAACATTCATTTGATCAAATATAAGGGAAAACCTGTGAACAAGAACTTATGGAAAGTGTGTGAGTCTTACCACGAGGAAATACTTGACACAATAAATAGTAGAGAAGACCTAGATGGTTCCCTAGATTGATTGGTAAGTATGCACATTCATTTTGTAAAGTCATGTTATTGATCATTGCTTTATTTCAAGTGTTTAAGTTTGATTGTATAAGGGTTTTCAAAATTGTATTAATGTAGATATGCAAAATGATGGTTATATGTTACTCTCTATTTGATGTGGTCCTAGGAGGCCCAAACTCACTCAAAGTGTCAACCTGCCTTCAAGATGCATCTAACAAGATTAAAAGGGCCTATTAGACCAATCCAAAAAACTCCCAAAGTTTGAAAAAAACAAGAATTAGAATTTCCCACATTCACCCTTGTAACCCTAGTAGCAGTGCAAACAATAACCTCTCTCAATTTTCACTATCTTGGAGGCATTTTCTTATGGCGACGAGATTTTGCTTGAAGAAAAAATTGTCAAATGCAAGGAGTGCAAAGTTGCAAAGTGGTGCAACTTTTGTTCCACAACTTGTGTGACCAAAATAATAGTTCCAACACATCCGAGCGGGTATGTTTATGCTAGGCATAGTCCTCTTTCGCATCCAAATGCTCTGAATCACTCTGAGGTACATTCAACTGGCTGAATCCCTTAAGAGTCTGCAGTGTAAAATAGCTACAAACTTTAGCATGACATTACTTAGACACTATGACACTTAGAAAATTCTTTTATGAGCCTATGGGATCGTGTTTTGCCCCTCTACAATAATCTCTCTCTATTTTTTGCTATCTTGGAGGTGCTTTTCTGTAGCGGCGAGATTTCGCTTGGGGAAAAAGTTGTTAAATACAAGTAGTGCAAAGTTGCAAAGTGGTGCAACTTTTGTTCTAAAACTCATCTGACCAAAATAGCTACTCAAATGCATCCAAGTGGGTACATTTATGCTATTCATGTTCCTCTTTTGCACCCAAATTCCCTGAATTGCTCTGAGCTATGTTCAACTGACTAAATCTCCTAAGAGTTTGAAGTGTAAACTGGCTACAAATTTTACCATGACATTACTGAGACACTATGATGCTTATAAACATCTCGTCTAAGCATATGAGATTTTATTTTGCCCCTATACAATAACCTCTCTTGGTTTTTGCTATCTTAGAGGCATTTTCCTGTGGTGGCGAGATTTCGCTTGGGGAAAAATTTGTCAAATGCAAGTAGTACAAAGTTGCAAAGTGGTGCAACTTTCGTTCTGCAATTCATGTGACCAAACTAATTGTTCCAACTCATCTAATTGGGTATGTTTACACTAGGAATGGTCTTTATTCACACCCAAACATGCCAAATCTCTCTGAGCTACCTTCAATTGACTAAATCCCTTAAGAATCTGAAGTGCAAAATGGCTGAAAACTTCAACATAATGTTACTAAGACACCATGACACTTAGAAACTTCTCGTCTAAGCCTATGGGATCATGTTTTTCCCCTCTACAATAACCTCTCCCATTTTATTCTATCTCAAAGGAATTTTTCTGTGGTAGTGAGATTTCACTTGGGGAAAAAATTGTCAAATGCATGTAGTGCAAAGTTGCAAAGTGGTGCAACTTTCATTATGCAATTCATGTAACCAAACTAACTATTCCAACATGTCTGAGTGGGTATGTTTATGCTATGAATGGTCCTCTTTCACACCCAAATGTTTTGAACTACTCTGAGCTACGTTCAACCAGCTGAAACCCTTAAGAGTTTGAAGTGCAAAATGGCTACAAACTTCAGCATGAGGTTACTCAGACATTGTGATGCTTAGAAAATTATTTTCTGAGCCAATGGGATCATTTTTTTCCCCTCTACAATAACCTCTTAGTTTTCTCTTTGAAGGAAAATAAGCATGTCTAATTCAATAGCAAGTTTGCTCAGTCTTGGCAAAGCACAAGCAAAGTTCGCCATGCCCATGGTCAAGGAAAATGTCCAAGATGATGCAAATTCTTCTTGGGAAAGAAAAGGTATGTCCAAACTACTATCAATTCCACCCTTAGCTTGAATAATTCTTGTCCAAGACAAAGGCAAAGTCTATCCAACTCAAAGCATACATGGGAAAGACATCGTAAAGTCAGCCTAGCTCAAAGCATACATGGAAAAGACAACTTAAAGTTTGCCCCAAGTAGAAAATAAGAGATGGAAAACATATCTTGAAGTCCACCTTAGGCCAAGATCAAAGGGGAGATCCAACACCCTGAGATGGTGCCTCGTCATCTTCCAACCAATCAAATTGTTCCAAGCTACCATGTCTAGGTTCAATGAACCTGACACTTCATAATGCAACAACTTTTTATTGTTGGTTTATATTTAGCAGAAGGACAAGTGTCTCCAAATGTAATTTTCAAATTGTTTGAGACTTAGTTAGTTGTGACAAACCCTAATTATGGTTTTAATTTGTAATCTTGGTCATTGATTCAAAACCAATCTTGTCTATTGAATTGTATTCGAGGAGCCTATAAATTGAGTCACCCCTCATTTGTAAAATATGGGAGCATCCATCACATACTACCAGTTCACTACCTTGTGTATTCTTTCCCTTACTATTATATGCTTTGATATAATTTTTCCAAGCATCCATTGCTTGTTCGAAATCACTTGTTGTGGGCTCTTTAGCCATAGTAGCAAGACAGTGAACTATTTGATAAAATGCTTTGGTAGATATGTATGAAAACTGTGGTAGCATAGACAAGGTAGTAAACTATTTGAAATAATTCCTCAAAGAAATGTGGTCTCATGGTGATGGAATTCCATGACAATCTAGGGAATTTGTTTGTCATGTAATTCCATTACCATGAGACCACATTTGTTTGAGGCATTTTTTCAAATAGTTCGCTACCTTGTCTATGCTATTACTTACTATTACGCTTTGATGGTTATTTTCCAAGCATCATATAGCTTGTTCAAAAGCACCTGTTTTAAACTTTTAGCCATAGTAGCAAGGCAGTGAATTGATTAATAAAATGCTTTGGTAGACATGTATGAAAAATGTAGTAGCATAGAAAAGGCAATGAACTATTTGAAAAAAAATCCTCAAATAAATGTGTTCTCTTGGTGATGGAATACCATGGCAAGCACATTGAGACCACATTTCTTTGAGGTAGTTTTTTGAATAGTTCACTACCTTGTTGGTGCAGAAGCACCAAGCCTCCTAATATGGTACTGAATGGTCATAAATGGAATTGCGGTTAAGATAGGAGAGTTTGTGTTTTTTTTTGTTTCAACAAGGTCTACTTAGACCATTCTCATGTTTCCAAAATGATTTGAAGTTTTCATTTGATAATTTGGCCATAACTTGTATGATAGGTCAAATCTATGTGCTAGAAAATGAGCAACAAATAAAGTAATACAAAAACACTAAAAACAACCCACACCTCAAGATTAGCCTAGTTGAATTCAACACAATATAAAAAAAACAAATGAAACCTTTTACCTTGTGTCGAATCGATCCTTTGGTTGGCCCTTCGATCTTCGGTTTTGTGTGCTCCTTGGATGGCAAGAGATTCAAGCTAGATGGTGATATGAAGGTGGATGCAAGTGAGTGCAAGCATGAAAATGCCTAGGTATGGATTCTAGGAAAAATTTGCAATAGTTTGGCTACAATGAATGATCTCTCCAAAATGAGAGAAAAAAGGGGGTATTTATAGAGATTTTGGAAATCCCTAGGGAAATGGATGGTCAAGATTGAGCCACTAAGATCAAGATGTAGGGCCAAGGTCAGTTGAGAACTCACAAGTCCTCAAATCTTGACATGTGGCATGTGATATGGTTTAAAAGGGGTGATGTTTACATGAGGTGGAAGGATAGTACATGACATGGAGGGGGTACATAGTACCTTGGGATTGGGACAAGATCTCCTCATAAAGGAGGTACTTGTCCCCATGTGGGTGAGAGGACAAGTGGGGAATTAAAAATTTCTTAAATATTCTCATGGGGATGAGAGAAGGAATTTAAAATTCCTTTAATTGCATTGGGGGATTAAATGTTAATTAAAATTTCACATGGGGAATGGAGATGCCTTGTTCAAAAAGAGAAAGTTTTTAATGAAGTTGACTAAGGACACATTCCATAAATGATATGGGGATTAGAGATGACCTAATTAGGTGATTAAGGTTGTGCAAGTACTTGATTAGACTAATTAATGACTCATTAGAGGCAAGTGGGAAATTATGGAGGATGATATCCTAATGATGATTAGGGGTGTGCACATCTTAATCATAAATTAATTATGACTAAGAAAGAGGGTTAGATTGCCAAGAGAGATTAAAGGCCAACTTGCAAAAGTTGGAGGATGTGACAATGAGAGAGAAAATAGGGAATTTAAAAGTAAATTTAAAATTCTAAAAGATAATATGACTAAATTAAATAAAGTGATGCATTTATTTAATTTAGAGAGGAAATAGGGGAAAAGTATTTATTAAATTAGATACCTTGAGAAACCTTATGCAAGGAACATAATATTAATTAATGATTTAATTAATACCGACAAAGAGGATGATTTTTAAAATAGAAAAAGGATGATTAAGAATATGACTTTTACCATATGGAAGTAGTCAAATTTGGATGTCTACATTTTTCTCCTCTTTGAAACATTACTAGAATAATAGGGTTTCGAAGAAAAATAAAATACATACGACTTTATGGAAGAACTGACTGGAAAGGAGATGCCTCAGCATGGGAGAGAGATTATGAGCTACCCAAACAGAGGAAAATTAAAGGGGATGCCTCGGTCTCACAAGGGGAGGCTTATGACAAAATATTGAGGGAGAATGGTAGGGTATGCCCCCTCGAGAAGGGGACAAGGACGAAAAAGGGGGTCCTAGGAAACTTCTCGAAAGGATAAAGTGGTATATGTCGATGGAAAGAGTACAAAAAATTGAGAAGATTGGTGCTAGAACAGAGGAAAATGGGTTCACAAAGTGGAAATGGTGGCCTCGAGAAGACAAGGGGGGAGGGAATTAATTGAGGCCCAAAAAAGTTAAATAAAAGGAAAAAATTCCTTTCATTTAAAAAGTGAAAAAGGGAGGGAAAAAACTATAAAAGGTAAGTGAGGGGGTTATTTCTTCTCATTTTGACAACTATCAAGTGAGGAGAGGAGGAAGAAAAAGAGAGCAGACAAGGAGGAGACACGATGCCAGAGTACAATTCAAAGATCATTCATCAGGGAGATGAGAGATGACAATTTTTTGAGGAGTATGCGGTGCCACGTCAGGCGAGTTCGAAACCCCATCTAGTGATTTCATTCAATTTGGCTAACTTTTGAAAAAAAACAAGAATATGGGTTTGATGAGGGGGGGTTGAAATGGGTTAGGGGGAAAAAAAATTGGCTATTTGTTTTGCCCTTTTGGTGGGTTTTAGGTTAGGTGGGATGGGGGTGGGGGTTTGCATCGAGCCAAGCTCGGGCAGGCGGGTCCGCCCATCCAAGCGGGCGGGTCCACCCAACTAGGCGGGTGGGTCCGCCCAGCCAAGTGGGCCTGCCCAGCCAGGTGGGCTTGCCCAGCCGACCTGGGTGGGTTCACTTGAGCTCGGCAGAGCATCGCTCAGCTGGCTTGGGCGGGTCCACCGGGGCGTGGGGCAGGGCCGCCCAAGGGGCTAGAGCGAAGTCAGGAAGACCAGAGAAGGGAAAAAGGCATAGATAGAAAAGGGGAAGGGGCAAGGGGAAACTTGGGGGGTGGGAGAGTGGGGTGGTTAAAAACCATAGGACAAGATGAAATGAGGAAAAAGAACTTACAAGCTACTGTTGTGATGGATGTAGAAAGTGGAGAGTTTTTGGACACGAGAGAGACGGTCCCAGGTTTTGGTGAGATGCATGACACAAATGATAGGCATGGAGCACCAGAGACTATCAGAGGTAGGACTATTGCATATGTTGTCCTATCCAACGATGAAGGCCCATAGGGGCATGCTGACAGTGCTGATAAAGCACTGGGACTCAGAGACATTGACATTCCATCTACCGACGGGGGAGATGATGGTTACCTTGGAGGATGTTTGGTAGATTTTGAGGCTCCCTATAGCAGGGCTTCCGATTAGTGAGTGCTAGTCAGAGGACGATGCACTAGATGAGTCTGTGCATGTTGTTTTCGGTAGTGATGATCTACTGGTTCAGTGGGGGCAACTGAACGTGGATAAGATGCTGTCCTACAGGGTATTGGTTTTGTCTTTGTACTTAGCAGGACTAATTAGTGGGATCCTGGTGCCAGACTAGAGCAGTTGATTCCTTCATCTTAGATTTTTTGAAGTGATTCGACATATCATCAAGGGTCGAGAGGGGTAGTTCATGTGGGGGACATGCATGTTGGCACAACTATACCAGGACATGCACCGGGTATGCTATCGAAGAGCGTTGAGTGTGGCCCATGTCACACTACTATAGATTTCGGCATGGGAGCACATCAGGGTGACTAGACCGATCATGCATAGATTAGAAGAGCAAGATGATAGAGAGGTCGTGGCCTAGGGATGGGGAACAGAGGCAGGAGCAATACTGAGGTATCGAGATGTGAGAGATGTGGATATGTGGAGGAGGAGATGATTGTGTGGCATCCCTATATGCTATGGTGCTTCAAGGGCTGGAGGGATGATGAGGAGACACACAACGGTTACTTCTTCACTCATTGTTATCTAATTGGGAGGATTCTCATTATAGTGTAACAACACAAGCTGGACCGGGTGACATGACAATTTGGAGTGAGGCAGGACATTCCTATGGCACAAGTGAGATTCTGACGACTATCACAGGAGTGGCCATGGGGGGATTAGCTAAACCTGGAGGCAGTGTGAGAGGATCTGGAGACATTACAGATGGGAGGGGCAGAGGGATGTAGGGGCGATGGATCGGTATCGGCAGTGGTTCAGGTGACATCCACCACTATGGATTACCCTAGTAGTACCTATTGAGGGAGCACTAGGGTTCAGGTCAGAGGATGAGAGATGGTTGAGGGTGGTGGAACTAGCACATTGAGGGTGATAGAGAGGAGATCAGGCAAGGGGAGGACAACAGGTGGTGGGAGTAGCTGAGGAGCTAGTGAGGGCAGCTAGGAGGAGGAGAGAGGAGGTTGTTGGAGCAGCCAAGGAGCTAGCTAGGGCAGCCAGGAGGAGGAGAGGATGATGCAAATTTGGATGGGATAGAGCGGATGAGGGAGAGGATGTGGTCAAGATTGCAGTATAGTAGGATAGGGGGTCAGAGGTCCAGGGAGAGAGGAGCCAGGAATAGGAGAGAGGGGAGGAGGCTGAGACTAGCAGAGAGCGGGAGGGACATGAGCTAGACATGGCTATAGGAGGGTATCAGGGACAGAGACAGGAGTAGGGTGAGGCTAGCAGAGCATACGAGAGGATGACAAGGAGAGAGGGAGCCCCTTCGGTGGTAGACATGGATGCGATAGATGCGTCAACTGAGAGCGAGCGGTATGAGCCATGAGAGATGGATATTGACACGGATGTGTACAACCTCTGACCACTGTCGACACTACCAGCCAAAGGAGAGGACCTCGTAGTGGTGCTGAGAGGGACTGTAGAGAGACTGCACCTCAATGAGTAGCAGTTACAATAGACAGAGGCAGAGCAGGTCAGGCTAGAGGTAGTGCTGAGCGAGCTACATACATGATTCACCCAGGGTGAGAGAGATTATTCAGCCTTGGCCACACTAGTGTTAGATGTAGAGTGGAGATTAACGAGAGAGAGAGATGAGGCATGGGATGAGGCTATTGACCTGCGAGCAAAGATAGAGGGGTTACGAGTGGAGGTGGCTAGGGAGCATGAGGGAGATTTCATGACATGGGAGCGAGAACGCTTGGTGGCAGAGGTGGTGATACGACAAACTATTGGAGGGATGATAGGGGAGGAGCCATCAGAGGCTGGGTTAGGGACTGTTGGAGATATAGAGGGTCTACAAAGACAGCTAGAGTGATTGTGGAGAGAGAGAGAGAGAGTAGATTGGCACCAAGAGCAGGCTGAGCTTAGAGATAGGGTGGACTGTTTAAAGCAGACAGTTGGGGACATGGGGCTAATGCAGCAAAGGGAGGAGGAGATGAGGAGAGAGATGTGCATGTTGTGGTTAGAGATAGATGTGGCATAAGTACATGTGCAAGTCTTAGAGGGAGACATGGATTTGGCACATGCATGGACTCAGGTGGCTGAGAGTGATAGGCTAGTGGCAGAGTCAGAGGTTTTAGAACTGTAAAATTTTGAAATTTTTACAATCTATTGCATTCAAGAATTCCAACATTGAGTCCTCATCATAAGAATGAAAGTCCCTCTTTGTATTGTCTTGCTTAATTTCTATCATAAAATCCATTGGGTCCATTAAGTCCTTCATTTTTCATTAAAAAAACCCAAATCAACAAGACATAGTAGAAGTCTCCCTGACCTGATTTTTCACTAATATATGTTTGTTGCAAACTATCGATAGGATGATTTTCTTGTTTCGGCGAAAAAAGGAGTCATTTCAGCAAAGGGAATCATTGTCGAAGTGAAGTCATGGCGAATACATTGTGTTTCACCGACTGCTACATGTGAAAGTATATCGGTCAAGCTAAAGGCATTCAGGATAATGTTTCAGTGAATTATTTTTTCTTACTGATAGGCAACTATAAAAAATATATCGGCATATGTTGGGGCATCGGTGTAATGTCAGGGTGAATGTCATATGTCATACTGACTAATGCAAAAAAGGGGTTTGTTTTGGCCAGATCAATTGGTATCGGCATGAACTCATAATGAAATCATCTTGTTTTGCTGAATGACTTGCAAAAAATGTCTCGGTAAGACTTGTGTGTATCGGAGAAGGTCTTAGTGAAGTGATTATTGTTTCACCGAACCAAGTTCAAGGATATTCAAAAGTTATCAGAGAGAAGTTATAGAGTCTTGTCGAGTTAGAACTTATATCGATCGAGATTTGCATTGCTGGGAGAGGAATTTTTCGGTATAGGTTTCACCAAAGTATGAATATTATACTGATAGGTAATTCGGGGTGAGTTTGACTGAATAGGAGTAATATGAAGTAGTTATTTTGGTAAGACATTTGGTGTCAATATGTGTCTTCTCGAGGATTCATTGTCTTGCTGAGAGTATTGTTTCATTGCTTGGGTTTATTTCTTCGGTAAGAGAACTTGGTGGACACGCCGAAATAAGAATTCATTGGTGAAAGGGTGAAATTGTCTTAGCAAATGAAAATACATTGAAAAATACATATTGGTAAGACGCAAAGATATCTGCATAACATCTTCCCAACTTTGAAAGTCATAGTGAAGCGGGTGAAATGAAGATTGCATCGACAAGAGTACAAATTTTTCTTGGTGACCCAATGTAAATAAAGACTTTCGGTGAAACAAGATGAAGTCTGCAAGAGGTTTCCCCAACATTTTTAGGTTATAGCAAAGAACATAAAGATAAAGGATTCAGTAGGTGTGAAGAACATTAATGTCTTACTGATTGGAAAATGCTTTGAAGAATACATATCGGTATTGTTCCATGATATCTATGAGACATTTCCCCAACTTTGAATTGTCACAGCGACATGAAAAGAAAAATTATTAGTCATCAAGTTGATTCTAGGTGTCAGTAAGACCATAGAGTGTCTTAGCAAATGATGAAATAAACGTTGAAAAGGGATTTTTCCCTAGATTTGAATTTTTCTCATCGAAAGGACATTTGATGCGATAGTGCCAGTTTCAAAGGTGGCTTCATTCGTGCTTCATTAATGGTGTGATGGGATAAAATAGTAATTTTTTAATCAATTCCTCATTTTCAAATTGATTGCTAGTGAATTAGCATGTTGAACAGAGAACTGAGACATTTTTTCAATTTGAGGAGCTCAAGTAGAATACTATAAGTAATTGCTTCTCTGTTTTTCACATTTTGATTTTGTAAGTTTGAAAATGGAGTCTTTTGGTTCTGGAAAGGGTAAGGGTAGAAAGCCCGGTGAGAGTAGTCAGTCAAAAGGAAGGAAACAAAGGACTGATATAGAGCACAAAGACACTGAAAGGAAACTAAACCAAGACCTCATTGATCAACTACCTGGTGTAGGGCCTAAAGCTAGGAGGTCCAAACAGCTTAGGGTAGAAGTTGACAACCTGGATGACAAATGCAAGTTCATAGGTTATGTCTGGACTGTTGTAAGAGGGTATGAGCTTTTCAATTTCCACTATCATAGGAGGAATCATTTTGAGCCAGTCTGTAATCCATGGAAGTTGAATGTAGGGAAATTAGTGTGCCCTAATGTATTTGTTAATGCTGAATTGGTAAAATTGCTTGCTGATCATTATGATCCAAAGCATAAAGCAATATGTGATCCTTCTGGAAAAACCACAGACACATGTGTCAAAAGAAGGAATTGGTGAGGTTTTCAAATTGGAAGGGTTTTGTGATGAGGAAATCAATTGTGAAGAGTTGCAAAAGGAATTTTCCAGAATGGATACAAGTTACAAGGGTTGGAGGTTACCAATTCATAGGGTTAAACAGGGTAATAAGACAGAACCTCTGGAAGATAGTGAGTGTTCTCCCTATCATGTAGATTTGTTAGAACCCTATATGAAATATACATATTTTTTAGTGTTTCAATTGTTGGGGATGGATGCCCCAGAATTCATGTCAACAGTGCCAATAGTCATTGCAGTAGACATTCAATATCACAACTCTAGGCTATTTGATTATGCTTCATATATTTCTAAGGAGCTTGACTCAGGATTGATGGCTATAAAGGGTGGAGCTTCCATTGTTCACCTCATAAACTATTCATTATTGATGCAATTAGTGCTATACTTTGGACAAGAGCTAGGGGTGTGGCCTCCAGAAATGAGAATTTCTCAGATTGGTAAGGAGGGTGAAGCATTGCCTGTTCAATTGTGGACTGCCATTTGGGATAGCAGGTTTGCCGGTTCTACTTTTATTCATTTTCAGGAGTATTTTGTAAAGACATTGTATAGATTGTATCATTATCCTTGTAACTATTCATTGACTGATGAGATCAAAAGATTCCTTCGGCCTAAAGACTTCAATGGGCCAATTGACCATAATTGGGGAGACTAGTATTGTTTAGAGGGAGCTACAGTAATCAAAGTGTATGGATTTTAATATGCTCCTTTCATTCTGCCAAGGATAGTTCCAAACAGGGTTGCATACTTGGAAATTTTCAAACAAATGGATTACAGTAGTGTGATGCATTTTAGCTCATTTGGTAAGCAAGCATTTATGCCTAGTACTTTATGTTTTGGAGATTTCACTGTGTTGGCTCAAGAGGGATATAATTCAATTCTTGACAGATTGTTTCACTGTAACATGAAAAGAGGACCAACTAGGAAACAATTTGACCCTGAAGGATATATCAATTCAGCCAAGGAAAGGATTAATTTTGGAGGGTATCAAGATGTACCCTATCTTTTTGATGATATGATCAGAAATCTGGATGAAGATGAAGTAGAAAGGGTAGTTGAAAGGTATAACCAAGGGCTACAAGATACTAAGTTGTTGTCTTTTGGAGATGAAGGAGCAACAAGAGCTAATGTGCCATAAGGTAGGACTGAAAAGGTATCCAGGATGAGGACTCAACAATATGTTTTCCTAGTGAGAGAACAAAGTATTGAAAGTGGTGATGTTGATACAAGGCACATGGAGTACATATAATTTGTTTTTGATGATGATTTTATACATTCCCTTGAGTTCAAAGCATTCTTGTATAAGCAGAAGGGGAAGGAGATAAGAGAGAATGTTGATGCTATCACTTTTGGAAATGAGGAACAATTGTTGGCTCAATTGAGAAGATGTGTGGATGAGGAAATGATAAATATGACTCCTGAAGTGGGGAGGAAAATGTTGGAGGATGCTGGCGTCATGATATTTCTTGGCCTTGATTTGAATTCTGCATTGGTCTTTGATAGTTTCTTGAAGGGTAGTAATGCTACTCATAAGCTTGATAAGGAAAAGGTGATAGAAGTGTATACGGGCTCCAAATATAATACTGATGAGGGATCAATGTTGATATGGGCTTTGTACCCACCCCACAAGAAATCAGTGGTACTTGATACAAAGAAGGCATTTGGCCATGTCTTGACTGTAAAGGCTGGAGAAGCTGATCTTGTTGCTACTATAGATATTGGGGTAAATGTTGCAAAATTGAATAAAGTACAAATTCAGCTATTGATAAAAGAAAGAGAAGTATATAAAGCAAATAATGAGAAATTGCTGAGAGAAAATGATAGACTCAAAGACTTGGTTGGTGTTTCAATGGGGACAACCAAAAGGATCACTCAAAGAGAAAGCTCTTAGGCAAAAGACCACTAGGTAGGGTCAAGTGCTTATTCTCAGGGAAAGCATGATGCTATTGCTACAATTGTCAAGAAGAGGTAGGATCATTTGACATCCTAGTTGAATAAATTGTGGGGAAAATACTCTCATACTCTTGCTGCATTGAAGGAGCACACAAGGATGGATGGAAAAATCATGGAGAAATTTCATGAGTTGGCTTAAAGTGATGAAGCTGGCAGTTCTACACTTGAAGCTGCAAATCATATAATCAATCGCCATCAAAATTTATATGATGAATTGCAAGGGGATGAGCAGGGGTTAATTGCAACTGCTGAGAAAATTGTAATTCCATTTTTTGATGATAATGGGGATTTGAAAGAGGCCACCAAATGGAAAAATGAATGTGAGTCAATACTGAGTGAGATTATGAAGATAGCTTCTACAGAGGATACATCATTGGAAGAAGTGAGTAAGCAAAATGAGGAAATGGTCAAAATGGAAGTTATGGTCTTGAATGTTGTTGGAGATGTGGACATGCATGAGTGCCAAGATTATTTGGACCACCTCAACAAGACTCACTTATGGCTAAATAGAGCCTAGTTATTCTCTATCTTTTGTTTTATAATATGTATTTTCTATTTTTGAAAGGATGCATCCTTTCATATTCTCAATGTATAAATATCCATTTTGAAAACAATATGGGATATAGATAGAATAGGATAGAGAATAGGGGATACAGTAGAATGCCATGTTTCACATGGTTGAGACTCTGATGTATGTTTTGAAGCTATGGAGATATCAATGAAAATCAGCTGATTTATTGGCGTATTCTGGTGTTAATTTTTGTGTTGTTCCTATTGAAAGAATTATTTGAGTTGTCTCTAAAATTGATGTTTCTTGGTTGTTTAGATCAACATAACAAGTTTATGTATAGTTTATCAGTGAGTATTTTTTGTATCTGTGTGATTGGTTGATAGGTTCTTTCAAGGAAGGATTAAATCCTTTTGATTAATCACAGTAATCAAGGAATTTCATTTAGATCACTAAGAAGAACTTAATAATCACAATCTTGCATGTTTATACTAGTTATAAACAAAATATGCCAAACAATTTGAATAACCTCCAGAAAGAAGTTAGTTGTTTAAGGTTTCATTTGACTCCATATATTATATAAGGCACTGGTCTCACTATTTCCATCATTTTATTTCATTCATACTTTTTACATCTGTTAACTGAGCATATTAGGGTTTAGTTTTGAAAGCTGGTATACAACATATACCAAATTTGTTTTATTTTGTCCATTTCAATTTTCCACTTTGGACAAATCATGGCATGAAGATAGGATCAATAGTCAAGTCTGCTTCATTTATTATAGGCACACCTGCCTAGGTCTAGCAACACCTAGAGAGTAGAAGGTTTAATTCTTTCAAACCTTGTTATGTTACCCTAAAATGTTGTGAAAGTTTGGTAAATTTTCATGGTTCAAACCTACATTTTTGAGAGCTAACAAATTGGTGACTCTAATGGGGATAACAAAGAATCTTCGCCTTAATCATAGAGTCAGAATTCCTATATATAGACTCTACTGGGAATACCAAGTAACAATGTTTTGCTCACTTTCAAGAAAGTGAGTGGTGACTCTGATTAAACGTTGCAATATGAATGAAAGAAGATGTCAATTTAGGGGAGGTCATTCTGGAGCTCCTCCTGGCAATAGTAAGTGGACACATAAAGATGATAAGATTGACAAGGGTAAAGGGAAAAGTGAGGACATGTGCTTAACAAACAAAGATAAATCATCGATACCTTTTGGTGAGAATTGTTTTGATACATGGAAAGATAATTCATCTAAAGAGCCCTGTACCCTGGAAGATCAGAGAAATCCTTTTTACAACCCTAAGAAAAATGTTGAATTTGAAGTTAGAAAATAGGCTGAGTTTGAGGCTGGACTTGAAGCTGAAAGACTCAAAATTCATTATGAATATGACAAAAAAATGGAAGGTGACCAGAGTGGACCTGCTAATCAGGATGTTCATCAAGAAGATTTTGAATCTTTAAGTTATGAGGAAGTCAAGGAACGGTATGAATCTCATAGAAAGGAGAGGGAAGAGCAGGAAAAGGAAAAAATGATTCAAGCAATGATAGAATTCAAACTATAGAAGGCTCAAAATATTCCTCATACATCTGGTTTTCCCCCAAAATATGTACCACCCCATAAATAGGGTAATCATGGTGCTGGGCATTCTGAACCACCAAGGATTCCTCACCATCAAATTGGGAATCAATATAGACAACCAAATCATCCACCTTATGTTCCCACACAAAATCCAAATAATTATCCACCTCCTGGTCAACATCATGTGCCACAACAAAATATGCAGTACAATAATCCTATGTATCAATATCAGCACCCACCTAATCCTCTTCCTTATCAATATACAACCATGATTAGATAATTTGATCTAGCAGGGTTTCAATTATACCCTTATCCCATGGAAAGTAGTTGGAGAGGTTTAGTACCCAAGTTTATAGGAAGTAATGCAATCATTGTTGAGGATCACTTAAGGAATTTCAATGCTTTCATTCAGGATTTGGATGTACCTTATGAAGATTTGCATATGAGATTATTCATGATGTCTCTTATTGAGGAAGCTAGGGATTAGTTCAATAGCCTAGTAACAGCTTCTATTTATTTTCTTCAGATATTTTAGGATCAATTCCTTGAACAATTTGGGAATCTAAGTGCACCAGACACTACTCTCCATGAATTAATGTGAATTCAGAAAGGTCAAAATGATTCAATCTTTTATTTTAATAGAAGATTCAATAAAATATAGAATAGAATACCTCCAGGATCAAAGTTACTTATGTAGAACCAACATATGGCATATGGCTGAGCAGCATGTTTTTTCTGACTCTGAGGATGATTATGTAGAACTGCAATCTATTGAGGTGCCTGCTCACAATAATGTGAGGAGACTTACTGAAGAAGAGATAGAAAAATTGAATGTTGCCGCAGTAGAAGAAGCTAAGAATAAGTGCTAGTTGAGGAACCAAATAGTAAATGAGAAGGAAGGTGTCCCTAGGGGTATTTTTATGAAAGATTAGAAAGTTGTACAAGGAGTTTCAAAGAAAATTGAAAACAAACAATGTGAGGAAAACAAACAGAATCCTATCCAAAAGGATGCAGTCAAAGAGCTACATAGAGAAATTCAAAAAACTGATCAGTTAGGAAGAAGAGAAAAAGAAGTGAACAAAGGAAAAACATTAGAACAAAAGAAAGTAATTAAGGCAGAAGGTTCTTCTTTTGATTTTACTCAAGCCTTGTGTCAAGT
Source organism: Sequoia sempervirens (assembly GCA_007258455.2). Classification (NCBI taxonomy): domain Eukaryota; kingdom Viridiplantae; phylum Streptophyta; class Pinopsida; order Cupressales; family Cupressaceae; genus Sequoia; species Sequoia sempervirens. The sequence continues at coordinate 1,055,339,579 of VDFB02271358.1, forward strand.
AAAGATGTCTGTCCCACTTCTAAAAATGATGAAAATTAAGGAGTACAGGGACAGTGCAGTGCAATTGATAACAAATGAAAGTGAAAAACATGTAAGTACTAAAAATAAAATGGTTACAAAAAATAAGCAAGATAAAGTAAACATCCCAAAAATCTGCTTGAGTAATGTATTGACAAGTCTGCCATAGGTTGATCCTTTCTTTATCACATTACTCATAAATAATAAATTATTTAAGAATTGTATGATAGATTCTGGTGCCGCCATGAATATTATTCCAGTAGGAGTGATGAAACAACTAGGCATGTGGGTGGATACATATGAAGGAAAGTGTTATGCAATGGATAACCAACCTGTTCCTATGGTTGGTATAATGAAAGATGTAGAAGTCAAGTTAGCTGCCTACCCTCAAGTAGCTTACAATACTGATATAATAGTTATAGACACCCCTCCTCAATTTGGTATGCTTTTATCAAGGAAATGGATGGTGGCTATTGGTGGAAATGTCCAGTTCGATCTGTCTTATGCAACCATTCCTATAAACGGCCAAGAAGTGAAATTGTATAGGGAGTCGAGGATGAATTATCTCATTGATTCTGTGCCACAAGACCAAATCAATTGCTTTTGTGATGTTGATCTTGAGAGTTTCAAAATAGAACCAGCACAACCAGAATTGACTAATAGTGATCCTATTAAGAAGCATGCTACAAGGAACCACAATGGTGTGTGGAAGATGTATTTCGATGGAGCCTACAACCAAGAAGGAAATGGAGCTGGGATAGTATTTGTTTCACCTGAAGGTAATGCATTTAAGTATTCATTCTTGTTAACTTTTGAATGCATGAATAATGTGGCAGAGTACGAAGCTTTGTTAACTAGATTGAATATAGCGGTGAAATATAAAATAAAGTTGTTGGCTATTCTAGGAGATTCAAAGTTAGTTGTCTCAAAAATTAAGGCAAAGTATATAGCAAAAAAAAAAGACTAAAGCAATATAGAAATGTTGTATGGGATACGATAGAGTTGTTTGATGCTTTTTCAATTGAGTGGGTAGATAGATCAAAGAATATAATGACATATTTTCTAGCTAATATAGTGTTGAAGAGAGATGATGTTACATTGGCTGGAGTGTCCCAAATTGAATTTAAGATAAGGCCTGTTGTGCCTGATAATGTGTATAGCTGGCAAGTCTTTAATGATGACACTGATCTTTTAAAATTCCTTCACTGTATAGACTAGTATGAGGCTCAGGAGATCGACTTCAATACCTTTGTTGAAGAAGTTGATGGAAAAGAGATCTTGCAGCTTAAAACAAATAAGATTCCTAAAGACTTGGTGGCATTAGAGAGGGTATATGATGGAACTGATCGGACTTTAATGAAGCAAACACCAGTTGGGAGGGATGGCATTGAAGAAGTTAATTTGGGAACTGAGATGGCACCAAAAAAGGTGTACATAGGTAAAAAGATCAGTCTTACGATTAGAAAAATGCTGATTGAATTGTTGAGAAAGTATAAACATGTATTTGCTTGGTCTTATGAAGGTCTGAAAGCATATAGAGAAGACCTGTTTTAGCATGAAATACCATTGAAGCCAGATGCTAAACCATTCAAACAAAAGCAAAGGCCAATAAATCCAACTCTAGAACCTAAAATGTAGGAGGAGTTGGCGAAGCTTAGAGATGGTGAAATCATTAAACCAATTAGACATTCAACATGGGTATCAAATCTGGTGCCTGTTAGAAAGAAAAATGGAGACATCAAATTATGTGTAGATTTTAGAAATCTAAATGTAGTGTCCCTCAAAGATAATTATCCTTTGCCTAACATGGAGGCCATATTGCATAAGGTGACAGGCTGTGAATTGTTGTCCATGATGGATGGATTTTCAGGGTATAACCAGGTCAAGGTTAAAGAGTCTGAGCAATACAAAACAACATTCACAACCCCTTGGGGAACATATGTTTATATGAGGATGCCATTTGGTCTCACTAATGCAGGGGCGACTTTTCAAAGAGCCATGGATGTGGCTTTTGATGATTTGATCAATGTTCTCATGGTGGTGTATCAGGATGATCTCACTACTTATTCTAAGAAGGCTGAAGATCATGTTTATCATTTGGAAAAGGTATTTATAAAAGCCCTTGAATATGGTATTATCTTAAACCCCAAGAAATGTAATTTTGCTATCACAGAGGGTAAGCTTTTGGGGAATATTGTTTCAAAGGAAGGGATTAGGATAGACCCTGAAAGGGTAGAGGCTATTGATAAGATCCCTGTCCCTAAGACTGTTAAGGCCATACAATCATTTTTTGGATAGATTAACTTTGTTAGAAGGTTTGTTTCTAACTTTGCTGAGATTGTCAAACCAATATAAAAAATGTTAAAGAAAGGACAAAAGATAGAATGGACTGCAGAAGCTTTGGAAGCTTTTGTGTCTATAAAACAAGCCATCAAGGAGGCTCACGTTCTTAAGTCACCTAACTTTTCAAAACCTTTCCAGATCTTTTCATTTTCCTCAATGCATACTGTTGCAGCTATCATGCTATAGAAGAATGAAGACGGTCATGAATAGCCTATATCTTTTTTCAGTAAGTCATTATAGGGTTCTGAACTAAAGTATGATATAATGGAAAAGCAAGCATTTGCACTGGTGAAAGCTGTAAAAGTTTTCAGGCCATATCTTGTTGGAGCAAAGGTAGTTGCATATGTTCCTCATGTAGCTGTCAAGGATATCCTGACACAATCTGAAGTAACAGGTAAAAGATGCAAGTGGATCAACAAAATTCAAGAATTTGACTTGGAGATTCAAATTACTAAACTAGTCAGAGGTTAGGGTTTGGCTAAACTAATGGCAGAGGTAAATATTGAAGCAAATAAGATTTGCAATATAGAAGAAGAAGAAGATGTAATTACAAGCATTGAGCATACTCAATCGTATACAGATGTCATGCATTATCTTAAACATATGAAGTGTCCAGAAGGAATGAGTGGCACCAAGAGAAGAATGCTGAAGTTGCAAGCATCTAAATATGTTTTTATGGATGGAGATTTATTTTGGAAAAACAAGGATGGTGTATTATTGTTGTGTCTGGATGAATTTCAATCTAAACATGTTTTGAGTGAAATGCACGAAGGAGTATGTGGAGGAAATTACTCAGCAAAGACAACAGTGCATAAAATTCTCAGGGCAGGCTATTATTGGCCTAAGATTTTTAATGACTCTTTTTCATATGTGAGAAAATGTGAAGCTTGCCAGAAGTTCTCTGGAAAATTGAAGTATCAGGGAGCTTTTCCATTATGACCTTTATAGGCTGATGTCCCTTTTCATCAATGGGGAATTGATTTCATCAGAGAGATACAATAGAAATCAAGTGGTGGACATAGGTGGATATTCGTGGCCACTAATTACTTTACCAAATGGGTAGAGACCATCCCAACAAAACAAGCTACAAGTAAGGTGGTGACATAGTTCTTGATGGATAATATTATTACCAAATTTGGTACGCCATTGAGGTTGATCACTGATAATGGAATGTGTTTTAGATCAGATGAATTCAGAGGCTTCTGCAACACATATGGTATTACCATTTTGTATGCAGCCCCTTGTCATCCACAGGCTAATGGAAAAGCAAAATCTAGCAATAAGAGTCTTCTGAAGATTATAAGAAGGATGCTAGGTCAGAATAAGAAGGCTTGGGACTCGAAATTAAGATTGGTTGTATGGGCTAATAGAATTATGGTGAAGAAGGAAATTAGGAAGTCCCCATTTGAGTTAGTGTATGGAACACAGGCCAGGATGCCTTTGCAGAACTTGTTACTAGTTTACAAGTTTGTTCTTCAGGATGATTTGGATATTCTTGAACCCATGGAGGAGAGAATGGAGCAGTTAGCTGAATTGGATGAAGTAAGGAGAGTGGCTCAAAATCAAAACATAAAGTTGCAGACACAGATGAAATATATATTTGACAAAAAAGCAAAGGATAGGAAATTTGGAGAAAGTGATCTAGTACTGATGTGGAATGCAAGGTTCCAGGAAAAGGGAAAACATGGGAAGTTTGAAGCCTTATGGTTGGGGCCTTTCATGGTGGTTGGAAAGAAGGGTGAAGACTCGTACTATTTGCAGAATATGGCTGGTGAGGATGAGGAATTGCCTGTACATGGGAAATTTTTGAAACATTTTTTCTCCTAAAGTAACATAGAGGATTAAGGGTTTCCAGTGCATGGACAACTCTTGATGGTCCTCTTTGAAATTCTTTCCATGCATAGTAGTTTAGGAAATAAAAGGAACAGGATTTGCAAGTACATGGACAATCCTGATTTTCCTTCTTTTGAAATAAATTCTTCCATTTACAGTAGTGTAGGGTCTCATTCATTACTATTGTCATGTGTTCCAACCTGCTCACATGTTCCATCACTTTGAGTTTGGTCTACTCACCCAGAAATTTTAATCCTTGTAATGAACTCACTATCATTCATCCCCAGATGGAGCCATTGTTAGAACTATAAAATTTTGAAATTTTTATAGTCTATTGCATTCAAGAATTCTGGCATTGAGTTCTCATCATAAGCATGAAATTCCCTCTTTGTATTGTCTTTCTTATTTTCTATTATAAAATCCATTGGGTCCATTAAGTCCTTCATTTTTCATTAAAAAAACCCAAATCGGCAAGACATAGTAGAAGTCTCCCTAACCTGATTTTTCACTAATATATGTTTGTTGCAGACTATCGACAGGATGATTTTCTTGTTTCGGTGACAAAAGGAGTCATTTTAGCAAAGGGAATCATTGTTAGAGTGAAGTCATGGTGAATACATTGTGTTTCGCCGACCGTTGCATGTGAAAGTATATCGGTCTAGCTAAAGGCATTTGGGATAATGTTTTAGTGAATTATTTTTTCTTGCTGACAGGCAACTATAAAAAATATATTGGCATATGTTGGGGCATCGATGTAATGTCAGGGCGAATGTCATATGTCATATCGACTAATGCACAAAAGAGGTTTGTTTCAGCTAGACCGATTGGTATCGACATGAACTCATAACGAAATCATTTTATTTTATCAAATGAATTGCAAACAGATGTCTCGGTAAGACTTGTGTGTATCGGGGAAGGTCTTAGCGAAGTGATTATTGTTTCGCCGAACCAAGTTCAAGGATATTCAAAATTTATTGGAGAGAAGTTATAGAGTCTTGCCAAGTTAGAACTTATGCCGATAGAGATTTGCATTGTTGGGAGAGGAAATTTTTGGTATAGGTTTCACTGAAGTATGAATATTATACTGACAGGTAATTCAGGGTGAGTTTTTCCGAATAGGAGTAATATGGAGTAGTGAATTCGGTAAGACATTTGGTGTTGGTATGTGTCTTCTCGAGGGTTCATTGTCTTACCAAGAGTATTGTTTCATTGCTTGGGTTTATTTCTTTGGTGCGAGAACTTGGTGGACACACTGAAATGAGAATTCATCGATGAAAGGGTGAAATTGTCTTAGCGAATGAAAATACATTGAAAAGTAAATATTGGTAAGACACAAAGATATCTGCATAACATCTTCCCAACTTTGAAAGTCACAGTGAAGCGGGTGAAATGAAGATTGCATCGGCAAGAGTACAAATTTGTCTTGGTGACCCAATGTAAATAAAGACTTTTGGTGAAACAAGATGAAGTCTGCGAGAGGTTTCCCCGACATTTGTAGGTTATAGCGAAGAACATAAAGATAAAGGATTTCAGTCGGTGTGAAGAAAATTAATGTCTTAGCGATTGGAAAATGCTTTGAAGAATACATATCGGTATTGTTCCATGATATCTATGAGACATTTCCACGAATTTGAATTGTCACAGTGACATGAAAAGTAGAAGCATTAGTCATCAAGTTGATTCTAGGTATCAGTAGGACCACAGAGTGTCTTAGTGAATGATGAAATAAACGTTGAAAAGGGATTTCACCTTAGATTTGAATTTTTCTCATCAAAAGGACATTTGATGCGATAGTTCTAGTTTCAAAGGTGGCTTCATTCATGCTTCATTAATGGCACAATGGGATAAAACAATAATGTTTTAATCAATTCCTCATTTCTAAATTGATTGTTGGTGAATTGGCGTGTTGAACAGAGAACTGAGACATTTTTTTGGTATAAGGAGCTCAAGTAGAATACTATAAGTAATTGCTTCTTTGTTTTTCACATTTTGATTTTGTAAGTTTGAAAATGGTGTCTTCTAGTTTTGGAAAGGGTAAGGGTAGAAAGCCTGGTGAGAGTAGTCAGTCAAAGGGAAAGAAACAAAGGATTGATACAGAGCACGAAGACACTGAAAGGAAACTAAACCAAGACCTTATTGATTAACTACCTGGTTTGCCTAAAGCTAGGAGGTCCGCACAACTAAGGGTAGAAGTTGACAAGCTGGATGACAAATGCAAGTTCATAGGTGATGTATGGACTGTTGTAAGAGGGTATGAGCTTTTCAATTTCCACTATCATAGGAGGAATCATTTTGAGCCAGTCTGTAATCCATGGAAGTTGAATGTAGGGAAATTGGTGTGCCCTAATGTATTTGTTAATGTTGAATTAGTAAAATTGCTTGTTGATCATTATGATCCAAAGCATAAAGCAATATGTGATCCTTCTAGAAAACCATAGATACATGTGTCAAAAGAAGGAATTGGTGAGGTTTTCAAATTGGAAGGGTTTTGTGATGAGGAAATCAATTGTGACGAGTTGCAGAAGGAATTTTTGAGAATCAATACAAGTTACAAGGGTTAGAGGTTACCAATTCATAGGGTTAAACAGGATAACAAGCCAAAACCTCTAGAAGATAGTGGGAGGCCTCCCTATCATGTAGATTTGTTTGAACCCTATATGAAATATACATATTTTTCAGTGTTTCAGCTATTGGGGATGGATGCCCCAAAATTCATGTCAATGGTGCCAATGGTCATTGTAGCAGACATTCAATATCACAAATCTAGGCTATTTGATTATGCTTCATATATTTCTAAGGAGCTTGACTCAAGATTGATGGCTATAAAGGTTGGATCTTCCATTGTTCACCTCATAAACTATTCATTATTGATGCACTTAGTGCTATACTCCGGACAAGAGCTAGGGGTGTGGCCTCCAGAAATGAGAATTTCTCAAATTGGTAAGGAGGGTGAAGCATTGCTTATTCAGTTGTGGACTACCATTTGGGATAGCAGGTTTGTTGGTTCTAATTTTATTCATTTTGAGGAGTATTTTGTAAAGAAATTATATAGATTGTATCATTATCCTTGTAACTATTCATTGACTGATGAGATAAAAAGATTCCTTCAGCCTAAATACTTCAATGGGCCAATTGAACATAATTGGGGAGACTAGTATTGTTTAGAGGGAGCTACAGTAATCAAAGTGTATGGATTTGAAGATGCTCCTTTCATTCTGCCAAGGATAGTTCCAAACAAGGTTTCATACTTGGAAATTGTCAGACAAATGGATTATAGTAGTGTGATGCATTTTAGTTATTTTGGGAAGCAGGCTTTTATGCCTAGTATTTTATGTTTTGGAGATTTCATTGTGTTGGCTAAAGAGGGATATAATTCAATTCTTGACAGATTGTTGCACTATAACATGAAAAGAGGAACAACTAGGAAAAAAATTTACCCTAAGGGATATATCAATTCAGCCAAGGAAAGGATTAATTTTGGAGGGTATCAGCATGTACCCTATCTTTTTGATGATATGATAAGAAATATTGATGAAGATGAAGCAGAAAGGGTAGCTGAAAGGTATAACCAAGGGCTACAAGATACTGAGTTGTTGTCTTCTGGGGATGAAGAAGCACTAAGAGCTAATGTGCCATAGGGTAGGACTGAAAAGGTATCCAGGATGAGGACTCAGGAATATGTTTTCCTAGTGAGATAACAAATTATTGAAAGTGGTGATGTTGATACAAGGAATATGGAGTACAGATCATTTGTTTCTAATGATGAGTTTATCCATTCCCTTGAGTTCAAAGCATTCTTGTACAAGCAAAAGGGGAAGGAGATAAGAGAGAATGTTGATGATATCACTTCTAGAAATGAGGAACAATTGCTAGCTCAATTGAGAAGATGTGTGGATGAGGAAATGATAAATATGACTCCTGAAGTGGGGAGGAAAATGTTGGAGGATGCTGGTGTCATGATATTTCCTAGCCTTGATTTGAATTCTGCATTGGTCTTTGATAGTTTCTTGAAGGGTAGTAACACTACTCATAAGCTGGATAAGGAAAAGGTGATAGAAGTGTATACGGGCTCCAAATATAATACTGATGAGGGATCAATGTTGATATGGGTTTTGTACCCACCCCACAAGAAATTAGTGGTACTTGATACAGAGAAGGCATTTGGCCATGTCTTGACTATAAAGGCTGGAGAAGCTGATCCTGTTGCTACTGCAGATATTAGGGTAAATGTTGCAAAATTGAATAAAGCACAAATTCAGCTATTGATAAAAGAAAGAGAAGTATATAAAGCAAATAATGAGAAATTGCTAAGAGAAAATTATGGACTCAAAGACTTGGTTGGTGTTTCAATGGGGACAACCAAAAGGATCACTCAAGGAGAAAGCTCCAAGGAAAAAGACCATTGGGTAGGGTCAAGTACTTATTCTCAGGGAAAACATGATGCTATTGTTGCAATTGTCAAGAAAAGGGAGGATCATTTGACATCCTGGTTGAATAAATTGTGGGGAAAATACTCTCATACTCTTGCTACATTGAAGGAGCACACAAGGATGGATGGATGAATCATGGAGAAATTTCATGAGTTGGCTCAAAGTGATGAAGCTAGCAGTTCTACACTTGAAGCTGCAAATCATATAATCAATCGCCATCAAAATTTCTACGATGAATTGCAAGAGGATGAGTAGGGGTTAATTGCAACTACTGAGAAAATTGTAATTCCATTTTCTAATGATTATGGGGATTTGAAAGAGGCCACCAGATGGAAAAATGAATGTGAGTCAATGCTGAGTAAAATTATGAAGATAGCTTCTACAGAGGATACAACATTGGAAGAAGTGAGTATGAAAAATGAGGAAATGGTCAAAATGGAAGTTACAGTCTGGAATGTTGTTTGAGATGCGGACACATATGAGTGCCAAGATTATTTGGACCTCCTCAACAAGACTCACTTATGGCTAAATAGAGCCTAGTTATTCTCTATCTTTTGTTTTATAATATGCATTTTCTATTTCCAAAAGGATGCGTCCTTTCATATTCTCAATGTATAAATATCCATTTTGAAAACAATATAGGATATAGATAGAATAGGATAGAGAATAGGGGATACAATGGAATGCCATGTTTCACAGGGTTGAGACTCTGATGTATGTTTTGAAGCTATGGAGATATCAATGAAAATCATCTGATTTGCTGGCATATTCTGGTGTTAATTGTTGTGTTGTGCCTATTGAAAGAATTATTTGAGTTGTCTCTAAAATTGATGATTCTTGGTTGTTTAGATCAACATAACAAGTTTATTTCTAGTTTATCAATATGTATTTTCTTTATCTGTGTGATTGGTTGATAGGTTCTTTGAAGGAAGGATTAAATCCTTTTGATTAATAATAGTAATCAAGGAATTTCATTTAGATCAGTAAGAAGAACTTAATAATCACAATCTTGCATGTTTATACTAGTTATAAACAAAATATGCCAAACAATTTGAATAACCTCCAGAAAGAAGTTAGTTGTTTAAGGTTTCATTTGACTCCATATATTATATAAGGCACTGGTCTCACCATTTCCTTCATTTTATTTCATTCATACTTTTTACATCTGTTAACTAAGCATATTAGTGTTTAGTTTTGAAAGTTGGTATACAACATATACCAAATTTGCTTTATTTTGTCCATTTCAATTTTCCATCATGGACAAATCATGGCATGAAGATAGGATCAATAGTCAAGTCTACTTCATTTATTATAGGCACACTCACCTAGGTCTAGCAATGCCTAGAGAGTAGAAGGTTTAATTCTTTCAAACCTTGTTATGTTACCCTAAAATGTTGTTAAAGTTTGGCAACCTTTGGTGGTTCAAACCTGCATTTTTGAGAGCTAACAAGAGGTTCAGTATCTCTAGAGAGAGAGGGATGCAATGGTGTCACAGGTGTCAGGTCTCCGACAAGAGTGAGATTCTACCAAGTTGAGACTGTAAGCACTTCAGAGGGACAAGGATGCACCAGAGGCTCAGGCACAGACCATAGAGAGAGAGAGAGATGTTGTGATAGGGAAAAACACACAGGGATCATAGGGGGAGAGGGATGTTGCAGTGGCTAGGGCAGTGGCTGCTGAGGAGATGAGAGATTGGGTTTAGGCAGAGATGGCACAGTTATGACTATCCTAGGAGGCCTAGGAGCAGGAGAGGAGATTGATCTCGAGAGATCAGGACAGGTATCATCAGGAGTGAAATTCCACTCGGGTTCAGGTTGCTGAGCGAGAGGAGAATACGAGGGAGGCAAGATTTTAGATGGCCGCATACTACCACGTAGTTCTAGACCCAACTCAATGGTTGTTTTAGTATATCTGACATACACCATAGATGCCAGCACCATCTCAGTCATTGGGGACATGGACCCAAGGTTACAGTGATTCACTAGGTGTCACCCCAGGTAGGAGATCGGTATCTGATTCACCACAGAGATCAGATGTGGGTAGCTCATTCAGGAGATGACAATATACCAGTTTTTGATAGATGTAGGGTGGAGCGTGTAGTACTTATGGATAGAGATTAGAGATGCTCTACATTTCTAGATTTTGTTCCTTATTTGATGATGTATGAGAGCTATGTGATGGATACATGATAGATTTTAATGTATGATGGACCTATGACGTACATTGTATTATTTTGATTATGATATGGGATAGTCCTTATTGACACTATGCAGTATGTTTCCTTTTGTGATGGGTGATCCAATTTTTATATGCACATGTATATGATATTTCCTATTTATGTAGATGGATACTTTGGTTTATTTATGCACATGTTTATGATACTACATGCTTATGTGGATGATTGGGTATATGATATTTGTGGAATATGGATAATTTTATTAATGTAGATATTCACTTGATGATATGATGTATGCATATGTTGCATCTATGATGACTTATGTGTATGGATGTCGAGTTGATCTATTGACATGTATGTATATGTGTAGGATGGATTTTGTATGAATATTTTATATATGCAGGATGTGATGTGTTATGAGTCTAACGCGTTGTGATGCAGGTGGTGATGCATGTGTGGTGAATAGAATGAACCTAATATCTTGTATCATTAATTTATAGTGAATTAATGATGAAAGGAAAGAACACATGGTCATAAGTGTCAATAAGAATTGACATGATAATGGGAGATGGGTATGTAATGGTTGTGAAAAATGGGTGTAATTTGTCACCTGTCAAAACTTTTAGTATCATGAGAAGAATGGGAGAGAGCAGGATAAAGTATTTGCACAACCAAAATCATAGGGTGAATGCAATGCAAAAAATGATGAAATGCAATCCTAAAATGAGTTGCCATCTTTGGAGCACTGATTTTTGCTATAGCATAAGATACCAGATACCCCGATATATAAGACCAAGGTGAGTCAACATCCAATGCATGAAAAAAACACATCTAACAAAAAGGATACCCCAACACCCCAAGATCATGATGACCTTGGTCAGGCCAGGTATTGGGATAACCACAAACACACAAGGATTCCCCAGTGTAACACAAGACCTTAGGGATCTTGGTGGGTACTACATGGGACAACCAAGAAGACAACAACAAAGAAAAAGACAAAAATAAGCCCCTATGTAGACAAGTCAAAGCACGCCATGATATGATGGATCAAGGTGACCATGATAAGTGTTGATAGTGAGCTTAAACGATAGAGAAATTCCAAAACATCAAAAGATCACAATCAATTTCAAAACGTCCTTTTCCATAGGATCAAAGGGATGGATAGGATTGATGAGGTCTATAAGGAAGGATGCATCTTGTTGAGACTGATGATGGATACTAAACTAGAATGACCTAGTTTGATGCCAGATATTTTTTTATTAACCAGATCTTTTGATAATAGGTGGGTTGTTTATTTGAGAATAACGAGGTAGAAAAGGACATAGACTAACATACCCTACAAAACTAGGGGCTCGGGGGCCGATCAAAGATTAGCCTTGCCTACGTGAAAGTACAGAGCCCTCGTAGTTCATGAAAAGACTGTGGAAAAAGAGGAAAGAGGATGGTGAAGGTAGATGATAGAAAACCAACACAGGATGGTTAGAATACCCCATGGGTAGGTCAAATGATCAACCTTGCCTACGTGATAGCACAGGGGCAACATAGTTCGACAGGTGGCATGATAGGATGAGACCTAGATAAAGATCGAAACAATGGATGATCCTATGTAATAACATAGACCGAATGACAATGAGATGAATGACATAAGCTCAAAGTGGGATACTATAAAGCTCAGAATGGGGGGGATAGGTTAGACAGCTCGTCCAATTCTCAATCAAAATATACCAAGTGGCCAAGGATGGGATGTGTGAGGACAATAGTGCAGATGAAAGCATAGAATAACTAGGATGCTAGGTAGATAATGATTAAGCCCTCTACGGATGATGCCTATTACTAGGTTTTCACCATCCATACTTATCCTAGATGCCACCAAAAAGTGGTTTTCACCATAGGACGAACTTACTTCTCTTTACTACTTTTTTTTTTTTTTGATTTTTTTGTTTTTTGATAGGTGGGGTTATCAAGCAGACTTAGGCGTAAAACTTCTTTAGATGCATGATGTTGATGGGTTCTTCGAGGGGACCCCCTTTAAGATTAGTCAATCTGTATGCCCCAGATCCATATTTAGCGGCTATGATAAAGGGCCCCAACCAATTTGCCTCAAATTTTCCCTTCTTGTTTTGGTCTTGTTGAGTACACTGATTCTCTTTGAGGACAAGATCACCTACCTGAAACTGTCGAGGGTGAACCTTCTTGTTTTAGTGATGCTTCAGGTGGTTCTGGTATGCTTGTAGGTGATTGTAAGCTTTGATTCTTCTTTCATCAAGTAACTCCAGTTGTGTAAGTCATGCAACATGAGCATCCTCCTCACTGATAAGATTTTTTAGCGAAATTCTCAGCGATGGGATCTCAACTTTGATTGGAAAGATGGCTTCGGTGCCATAGACTAAGGAATAGGGAGTGGCCCTTGTAGGGATGTGGATGGAGGTGTGGTATGCCCAGAGGGTAGGATGAATATGGAGGTGTCAATCTCGAAAGGTGTTATTGACAACCTTTTTGAGGATGCGAATGAGGGTCTTGTTGGTTGCTTCTTCCTGACCATTACCCTAGGGGTGATAAGGCATTGATCAATGATGCTAGATGTGAAAGGTGTCATAGAGGTGTTTCATGGCTTGGTTTTTGAAGGGTTTTCCATTATCAGAAAGGATGGTGGATGGGATACCATATCTGTAGAGAATATCATAAAGGATGAACTTTGAGATCTGAATACTGGTGATCTGTGAGAGTGGCATGGCTTCCACCCACCTAGTGAAGTATTTAGTGGTAGTGATTATGAATGTATGGCCATCAGATGATGGTGGGTAAATCTTTCCAATCAATTCAAAACCCCATTGAGAGAAGGGCCGCGGTGCTAGGAGGGGCTAAAGATCTTGTGGTGGAGCATGAATCAAATCTGTGTGTTGTTGGCATGGAAGAAACTTCTTCACAAATTCACAAGAATCATGCTCTAGTGTAGGTCAATAATATCTGGCTAGAGAATTCTTTTGACCAGGGCCATACCATTTGAGTGAGCTCCACAAAAACCTCCATGTACTTCTGTTAGTGTTGTGCAGGCTTCGGTCTCACTCAAACACCTAAGGAGGATTCCATCATATGCGCGACGATAAAGCATATCACCGACAATGATGTATCAGGAAGAGCGATGAACATAGGATTTGTGTTGATTATGTGTAAGTTTTGGGGGTATTATATTATCATGGAGATAGGTATATATGTCCTGGTACTAGGGGAGGCGAGACCTATGATATTGCACACCATATTAGTCTCAGGAAAATCATATGCTGGGATTAAAAGTTTTTTGACAAGGAACTCACATTCCGTCCAATGCTTAGGCATGTCAATCAGGGAACTGATAGTGGCCATTGCATCTGCTACTTTATTCTGTACTTGAGGAATTTGGTCAAATTGTATGAAGGTGAAATATTTCTTGAAATCATCCACCATGTGCTTATAGGGTAACAACTTATCATCCTTTATGAGGAATTCATCATTAACTTGCTTGATGACTAATAATGAAACACCAAAGACTTTCAGATGAGTTATATGCCACTGTTTTGCAATTCAGAGGCCGGTGAGGAGGGCCTTGTACTTTATGATCTTGTTGGTACATGGAAATGCTATCTTGAATGGTTTTGGAATGTAGTCACCTTGAGGGGTAATTAATAAAATACCTGCACCTGATCCATTATGAGTGTATGAGCCATCAAAATATAGCGTCCAAGTTGGTGCTTTTGTAACTGTGTAGACTTCTTCATCCAGGAATTCAGTGTCTAGAGGGTAAGCATCTACTAATGGTGCCTCGACCAACTGATCAGCTATGACCTGTCCCTTTATGTATTTTTTCTCCACATACTCTATGTCAAATTCACTTAGGAGCATGACCCACTTGGCCATGTGGCCAATCAAAGTAGTTCTACATAAAAAATACTTCAATGGATCAATTTTAGCAATTAATTTGACTAGATGGCTAAGCATGTAATATCATAATTTCTGTGTGTTGAAGACTAGTGCGAGGCAGGCCTTTTCTATGGGAGAGTAGTTTAATTCATATTCGACCAACATATGATTGATGTAGTAGATCGCCCTCTCTTTCGATGATTCATCATGTTGTGCCAACAATGGCCCCAGCGTGACTGAAGTGGCAGCGACATAAAACAAGAGGGGTTTCCCAGGAATAGGGGGCATCAAGATCAGAGGATGAGCTAAGTATTCTTTGATCTTATCGAAACCTATTTGACACTATTGGTTCCATTGGAAGGCAGAGTCTTTCTTCTGGAGATGAGTGAATGGCTAACACTTGTCCACTAGTTGGGCTATGAACTGATAGATGGATTGCATCTTCCCTTGGAGGCTTCTTAACTGATTCAGATTGCATGGGGGTGGCATGTCCAAAATAGCCTTCACCTTGGTGGGATCAACTTCAATGCCCCTTCGGGAGACTATAAAACCAAAAAGTTTTCCTAACGTAATCCCGAAGACACACTTTTTTGGATTTAGTTGTAGCTTGTAATGCTCTAACCATTCAAAGATCTTTTTCAAGATGGTAGGATGTTCTGCTCATGTTTTGGATTTCCCTAACAAGTTTTTGACATAATCCTCCATGATGATATGGATGAGGTCATGGAAGATGACTGTCATTGCCCTCTGATATGTTGCCCCTACATTTTTGAGACCAAAGGGCATAACATTATAACAGAAAGTACCCCAAGGTGTTGTGAAGGTGGTCTTGTGTTGGTCCTCAGGTGCAATTCAAATCTGATTATAACCAAAGAAGCCATCCATAAGGGATAGCATCTCATGTCCTGCTGTGAGGTCGACCAACATGTCAATGTTGGGCAGAGGGAAGTCATCTTTTGGGTAGGCCTAGTTAAGATCCCTGAAGTCTGTGTAGATCCAAATGTCTCCATTTGGTTTGGAAATTGGTACTATATTGGAGATCCACTCAGAATAGTCAATTGGTTTGATAAAACCTACAGCTAGTAACTTCTCCAATTCCTTCTTGACTAATAATGCGACTTGTGGATGCATCTTGTGGAACTTCTGTTTGACAAGCTTGGCATCTGGGTGAACGTCTAGATGATGAACCACTAAGGCGGGGTCTAAGCCTGACATGTCTGAATATGACCAAGCAAAGTTAATGATTCCCTCTTGAAGTAACTACATAATGACTAAATACTTCTTGCTCTGAGAGTGACTTAGCAACATAGGTGATCTTAGGATTTTTAGAAGTACCTAGATTAACTTCTTGAGTATCTTCAATTATAATACATGATCGAGTAGATAACTGAGTTCCCACAAGGGGAAGATGAATATCTCCACCTTCTAGCACCTCCTTGAGGTTTTTGCCATTAGATGCGTCCTTTATTTTTACTTTTTCAAGGTCAGGAAGTGCCTTAGGGAGGTTTTCACTAGATGACCACTTTTTATTTTTCTTATTCTTCTTTTTGCGACTGGAGTGTTCATTTTCCCCCAATCCCATGAGGTTGACATATGTATCCACAAACATATTGATAGGTGTGCTATTATGCAGGTCCCAATCAATGAGGTCAGGGTGGTGAAGGGATAGGGTAATAGTGCAGATGGATAGGCATTCGAACATGGATGATAGGTCAATGTGATCAACATCATCATATGTGTGTATGATGGATTCCTCCTCGAGTATGTCTTCCAATGAGTCATTGTCCACGGTGACACTATTGGAGGTATTAGACGATGTTGCAGGGCCTTTCTTCTTTTTATCATATCTGATGCCTATGTTCTTCGGCAACTTTGATGTATCAATAGGTTGCAACCGCCCCTATTCTTCTTTACCTAGGCCCCTAACTTGGTAGTTATACTTTTCTGTAAACTTAGTTGACAAAGGATATGCTTCTTGAAAATATTCCTTTAGAGGGGGATCTGGTTGGGGTTCTTCTCGGTATACCCATTGACTTATATCCTCTTCTAGTGCATCTATCTTAATACTAGGGGACTTGAAAGTGGTTGTAGGGATGTTTTTACCACTGAAGGTGATAGTCTTGTCTTCCTTTGGAGTAGCATGTGAAGGCTGGCCATACTCGTGTGGTGATAGGGGCATGGTTGCTATATTAAGGGTAGTATGCATTTCGTATTCTCCACACCCCTTGTTAATGATATGGACTTTCGTGACTGTAGGATCAGTGGTGGAAGATGGAGTGGTTGTCGTGATGGAGGGTGAATTAGTGGATGATGACCGGGATTCCCCCATTTTGACCCCAGGATAATAATGTAAATGGGGGAAGGACGTTTCTAAAGTGTAGAAATATTTAAATGGTTGGGGGTTAGCATAGATGGTGACTTCCTATCCATTGACTGGGAATTTTTGGCACTAATTGTACATGGAAGGAACAACTTGCATAGCATGGAGCCATGGGCGGCCAAGGAGGAGATTATATGGCAAGTCCAGATCAAGGACATGATAGGTAGTGTACTAAACCATGGGTCCCACTTGGATAGGAAGACTGATAATTCCCTCTAAATTCCTTTCTGCATTATCATAGACCTTGATGGTGATGATCTGATTACTTATATCTGCTTGAGTATACCCCACCTATTTTATGAATTTCAGAGTACATAAACTGAGGGTAGAGCCATTATCTACCAAGACCCTTTTTATATTATGACAGGCAACCATGACTTTGATATGTAAGGGGCGATTATGATTGACATCGATGTTTGGCATGCCATTTTGGCTGAAGTGCAATTGATAAGATAAATCTAGGTGACCTACCAAAGCTTGGAATAATGTAGGATCAATGTCATTAGGTGCATGGGTTTCCTGTAGGGCTCTGTTGAGGATTTCTTGATGTACAGGAGAAGACTTAAGCAAATCCAAAATGGAGATATGAGCAGGGGTCTTTCCTAAGTGATCAAGGATGTTGTATTGGGAGGTTATAGGAGTTGGTTGGGTGGGTTAGGAGGTTGTGGGGACAGTGATGAGGGCTCGTCGTGTAGTAACAACACACTGGGGGTCTTTGGCTTTGACATGTATCATGGATACCCGAGGCTCTACCTGCTCAATGTAATGAATAATACCATCGTAATTGAGGGGTACATTCTTATAGCTCACATTATTTGTGTTGTTGTCCTATGGATTACTGTTGGATGTGCTTGGGCCTTGATTATGGTTGGGAAAGGCATTTTGATATATTTGCAACTGAGCATTAGATGACAAAGTTTGACTGGCGTCAACCTTGATATCTCCTTGATTAATGAGGTCTTGGATATAGTTTTTTAGACCCTGGTACTTATTCAAAGAGTGTCCTTTAATTTTATGGAACTCACAATATTCATTTTCCCTAAACCATGCGGGCTTGGGCTTGGATTCGTCAAGTGGCTTGGTGATAGGATATGTGATTGGATAATTGATTTGTAACAATTTATTGAAGACAACACTCAGGGGTTCTCCTACTTGAGCATACTGACATTTAGCATTCCCCTAGTTGTTCTAATTTGACTATTGAGAAGGGTGAGGTGCCCCCTTCGGCACCAATATGGAATTAGGTACGAATGGTTGTCTTTGTGATGTATTAGCCACTTGGACATTTTTAGTATCACTGACGCCATCATTTACTGCATTCTTGTTCTTGTTCCAAAAATGTGGCTTGTCATTGAATGAACTTTCTTTATCCTAGTTGTATATTTTGATGTGTCCTTTGGCAACAAGGGCACATTCAATGATAGGTCCCTTTTCAACTAGCTCTGTGAAAGTGGTGACACAATGTAACCTAAAGTTATGAGCCATGTCGAGATGAGAGTTCTCCATGAAGAGGGTGATCATGTCCTCTCTTAGAGGGGTTTTCATTCGGCTTGCTAGCACATGCCACCTTTGAAGATAACTATAAAAGGTTTCCCCCTCCCGTTGTTTCTCTTTGAGGAGATCTAAGGTGTCCGTGTCCTCCAAATTGAAGGAGAAGTAGGAGACAAACTTTTCTGGCAGGTCTGCAAAAGATTTTATGGACCCTCTTTCAAGGGTCATGAACCAATCTAGGGAAATGCTTGTTAGACTCCATGGAAACAGGCACAAGAGATAACTGTCATTATGCATAACTTATTGACATTGGGAGTAAAACTCCTATAAGTGGGCCTTGGGATCCTTGTTCCCTGTGTATCTATCAAATTTTGGTATTTCAAAATGTTTAGGGAAGGGGATCAATGAGATGGAGGGATCGAATGGATATGGGAATATGTCCTCGAATTTGAATGATTGTTTGCCAGTCCCTACCTGAATATCTCTCAAAGCAGCTTTAATTTCTAGCAAATATGAGTTGATTGGTGGCGGGTTGGATGGATATGGATGGTAGGATGATAGAGGATCCTGCTGAGAGAACGTTGGATCGTTGAGGTATGGGTTTGGATGGTGGAGTGATGACATCCCGTGTTGGTATGTTGGAGGATTTTTTTGATACGTGGGTTGTTGTTGTGAGGTATAATATGGATTCGTTTGATAAAGATGTGAGGTGGGTCGCTGAGGCGCTTAAATGTGATGTTGTGGATTGACCCATTGATATGGGGGAGTTGCTGTGATTGTTGGGAGGCCACATAAGGTGGTTGCTATTGGGACTTTTGTTGGTAATAGGGATTCTGTGGTGGTTGCTGATGTGATGTGAGATGTTGCGTGGGACGAGATGACATGTTGTACTATGCTTGAGCTTGCGGTCATAGGATGGATGTGAGGAAAGGAGATATGGTCTGAGTAGAAGGTTAGGACAGATTGTTTTGCAGCTGATATGGTGGTTTTTGCGAGGAAAATAGCTGTTGTTGTTGTTGGGGTGGCTGGGATAACGTAGGGGGATTTTGCAAGGGAGGTTGTTGGGTACCGAATGGAGCTTGTGGAGGTGGTAGATTAGAATGAGTCGGCTATGCGGATGCATATGAAGGTGATGGTTGGTTTAGGACCCCAAAAGGTGGAGGCAATGCAGTGAAAGGGTTGCCCCCAGTGTTGATGGGAGGTGGATTTGAAGTGGGTGGTGCCATTAGCATTAGTGGTTGTGGTTGCAGGATGTTTTGTGGCATGCTAAAGGAAAAATGATCATTGGGATTAGTGGTTTTGGGTGTTCCTATGACCAAGATTGTGGGATGTAGGGGAATGCTAATGGGATACAAAACGGTGTTGCTGAATTCAAGTTGATGCCAACCTTCTATGGAAGGAACATTGGGGTATCTTAGGTGCAGAACTACCATACTTGGATAGGTCAATACCTGATGACTATTGGACACCCTTGTCAATTAAGTGAGCGAAGATTTCTTTGCCATGTTTTCCAAGAAGGAGATCTGTCATTTGCACATTGATCAGGTTACTAAAGTGTTCCTGAAATGTAATTTTGGGTTGAATGACCATCAATATTGGATTGTGATGACGTTCCATTGTATGGATCCCAAGGGATGTTCGCACAGTTATTGGGGTCTTGAGAGGCATTAGCTATGTTATTAGGATCTTGAGGGATGTTTGGTTGGGATTGTTGTTTGGCCATCTTCCTTGTTTGTGACGGGGTCTGAATAGGCATGCAAGATGATATGACAGATTAGGATGACCTTGGTGATGAAAGGATTGATTTCATTAGATGATTGATTAGCCAAAAAGGATGTGGCCCGACAAAATTGGTTTGATTGGATGATCGATTAGCCACTGAGGCTAGGGCTTGATGAGATTGATTCAATTTGACTGAAGTGGACTAATTTGATCGGTAGATGATGAGTTGATCTAGATTGGATGATAGTGATCAGAATTTGAAACTTAGTTCAAGAGTGATCCTTAGTAACACTAGGTGTTGATTAATCAAACAAAGGGGGGATGTACAATAACGACACTGAATCCAAGTTGAAATGGAAGTGGATTGATCAGGCTGAAAAAGATGACCGAATTAGGATGGATGATGATCTAAAGTTGGTTTTGATGGATGATGATTAGAGGTGAACACCTTGGTCATTTTAGATAACCACTCTAACAAGGTTTCAATGGGGTACCGATGGTCTGAAACATGGAAATGATAACCAGATCGTAGGTTCTGAATGGGTGAATAGATGTACGAGTTGAGGGGATGAACATTTAGGATGATGAATGGATTCTTGAAATGAGTGGATGGATGTCTGAAATGAGAAGATGAGTGATCGAGATGGCAGAATTAAGGTTCTAACTGGCGAAGTGGATAAAAAAAATTGATCGATCAAGGGTCAGGTTCACCCAAGGAGCAAAAACTGATCAAAATAAGTCACAACAAGCTTGAAACAGGTTGGTCAATAGGTCAATTTTTCCCCTAAGTGGGTCAGGTCCACCCAACGAGAAAAATCTAATCAAATTAGGTCAAAAAAAATTCTGAGAGGACTGGTTTGAGGGTCAATTCCAACCCTGGATGAGGGAAAGTCCTCCCAAGGAGCAAAAACTAATCAAAATAGGTCAAAACCAAATCTGAAAGGACTGATTTCTAGGTCAAGTCTACCACTGGATGAGGGAAAGTCCATCGAAGGAGCAAAAAATGATCAAACTAGGTCAAAACAGACTCTGAAAGAACTGATTTCTAGGTCAGGTCTACCCTTGGATGAGGGCAGGTCCACCCAAGGAGAAACAACCAACCAAACTAGGTCAAAACTAACTCTAAAAGGACTGATTTCTAGGTTAGGTCTGCCCCTGGATGAGGGTAGGTCCGCCCAAGGAACAACAACTGACCAAATGAGTTCAGGACTAACTTTGAAAGGCCTGGTTTGAAAATTAATTCTGCCCCTAGAGGAGGGAAAGTCCGCCCAAGGAGAAAAAACTAACCAAATTAGGTCAAAAATGACTCTGAAAGGCCTGGTTTGAAATTCAATTCTACCCCTGGGTGAGGGTAAGTCTACCTAAGGAGCAAAAACTGACCAAATTAGGTCAAAACTGACTCCGAAAGGACTAGTTTGAAGGTCAATTCCGCCCCTAGATGAGGACATGTCCGCCCAAGGAGCAAAAATTGACCAAATTAGGTCAAAACTAACTCTAAAAGGACTGGTTTGAAGGTCAATTCCACCCATGGATGAGGGAAAGTCCACCCAAGGAGCAAAAACTGACCAAATTAGGTTAGAACTAACTAGGAAAGGCCTATTTTGAAGGTCAATTCTACCTCTAGATGAGGGCAAGTCTGCCCAAGGAGAAAAAGTTGGTCAAAATCCACCGAAATAGGCTCAAAAGGACTTGTTTACAAGTCAGGTTTTCCCTTGGATGAGGTAAAGTCCGCCTATCCATAGGTTTATCTTGACTTTTGGCAAAGGACTAAAAAAATTTGGTTGAATCAGACAATCACTGGTTTCACACAAAAAAAGATAACTTATATAGCACAAGCCTAAGTCTAGGAGGATGGGTATGGTAGACAAAATTTTCTAATCTAGGATGAACATGGCTACTAGGGAGTTCTTGATATACACCCAGTACGTGAGGCCCAAACCGTGAACACCAACTCGTTACAAGCGTGAGTCGAGAACTTAAAAGGCTCGGACCAACTCTTCACATCATCTTGATGCTTCGCCAATTACAACATGGTTGGATTGAGGTACAAATTTTGCTCTCCCCCCTTTATATACCCCACTAGTACATGTAGTTGGAATCATCCCTTGGGGTGATGAAATCCCCAAGCAGGTCCCACTAAGAAAAATAAAACGCATAGACTCAAGGACGTGGTAAGCTACGATTTCTCGTCACACAAGATCACTGAATAGTGCAAGGCAATTGGATACATCAAATAGCTCACCCAAAAACATAGCATACATGGTTGATTGACACCTCTGAATTAAACTATGTTCCTAATTAGGGGTTAAGAACCCTTAAAATAGCCAAAAAATTGCTAAAAAACTAAAATTTTACTTTTTGAAAAAAACTGTTTGGCACAAATCTGGCTGTCTGTGTGGGAAAATCCGGTTGTCTAGGGAAAATTTGATTGTCTGTTAGGTCAAGTCTGCTTGTCCATGAAAATTTTCCAAAAAATAATTTTTGCAGTCTAGGAAGGGCAAGTCTGCCCCTGGAGAAGGTCAGGTCTGCTTGTGAAGGGCAGGTTTTCCTGTCTGTTAGGTCGGGTCCACCCCTCTCTAAATTTTTTCCAAAAAACACTTTCTGCAGTCTAGGGAGGGCAAGTCTACCCTTGGAGAAGGTTAGGTCCACTTGTGGATGGCGGGTCCACCTGTCTATTAGGTCGGATCTACCCCTCTGTGAAAATTTTCCAAAAAACACTTTCTGCAGTCTGGGGAGGGCAAGTTCACCCCTAGAGAAGATGAGGTCCACCTATGGAGGGTGGGTCTGCCTATCTATTAGGTCGGGTCTGCCCCTCTATAACCTGTACCTACAAAAAGTCAAAAAATAGAAAACATGCAAGCAAGAGACCAGTTTGTGGGTCGCACCGGGCATGCCAAAAATGCAATAGGTTGAATCTATGTTCTAGAAAATGAGCAGCAAACAAAGTAATGCAAAAACACTAAAAATAACCCACACCTCAAGATTAACCTAGTTGGATTCAACACAATATAAAAACAACAAATGAAACCTTTTACCTTGTGTCGAATTGATCCTTTGGTTGGCCCTTTGATCTTTGGTTTTGTGTGCTCCTTGGATGGCAAGAGATGCAAGCTAGATGGTTATATGAAGGTGGATGCAAGTGAGTGCAAGCATGAAAATGGATAAGTATGAATTCTAGGAAAATTTTGCAAGAGTTTGGCTGCAATGCATGATCTCTCCAAAATGAGAGAAAAGAGGGGGTATTTATAGAGATTTTGGAAATCTCTAGGGAAATAGGTGGTCAAGATTGAGCCACCAATATCAAGATGTAGGGCTAAGGTGAGTTGAGAACTCACAAGCCCTCACATCTTGACATGTGGCATGTGATATGGCCTAAAAGGAGTGATGTGTACATGAGGTGGAAGGATAGTACATGACATGGAGGGGGTACATAGTACCTTGGGATTGAGACAAGATCTCCTCATAAAGGAGGCACATGTCCCCATGTGGGTGAGAGGACAAGTAGGGAATTAAAAATTCTTTAAATAGTCTCATGGGGATGAGAGAAGGAATTTAAAATTCCTTTAAATGCATTGGGGGATTAAATGTGAATTAAAAATTCACATGGGGAATGGATATGCCTTGTTGAAAAAGAGAAAACTTTTAATGAAGTTGACTAAGGACACATTCCATAAATGATATGGGGATTAGATATGACCTAATTAGGTGATTAAGGTTGTGCAAGTACTTGATTAGACTAATTAAGGACTCATTAGAGGCAAGTGGGAAATTATGGAGGATGGGACCCTAATGATGATTAGGGGTGTGCACATCTTAATCATAAATTAATTATGACTAAGAAAGATGGTTAGATTGCCAAGAGGGATTAGAGGCCAACTTGCAAAAGTTGGAGGATGTGATAATGAGAGAGAAAATAGGGAATTTAAAAGTAAATTTAAAATTCCAAAAGATAATATGACTAAATTAAATAAAGTGATGCATTTATTTAATTTAGAGAGGAAATAGGGGAAAAGTATTTATTAAATTAGATACCTTGGTAAACCTTATGCAAGAAGCATAATATTAATTAAATGAATGATTTAATTAATACCAACAAAGAGGATGATTTTTAAAATAGCAAAGGGATGATTAAGAAGATGACTTTGACCATATGGAAGTGGTCAAATTTGGATGACTACAACTTGTAATCATGTTAAATGTTGTGAAGATGTTCAAATTTTTTCAAGGTAAGTGGAATAGGAAGTCATTTAAGAGGGTCTAGGGGATTAGGAAATAATAAAGAGTCAGGAGGAAAATTTCAAATTTGTAAGTTGCATAAATGCAACAAATTTGAAAACCAATAGCTACCTCCTTTGAAAAGTTGTTACTTGGTAGTTATAGACTTTGGGAGAAGTTGGATTTGAATGAAATCACTATTAAATCCTCAAAAATGGCTCGTGCAGGTTTGTTGAAGGAAGTTTGAAGATTGTACACTTTTTGTTTTCATGAAATACAACGTTCTTAGCAACTTTTTCTGATTTTTCTGAACTTTAAAGGCTTGGTATGGACCTGTACAACCTGCCTTTTCTCTAAAAATTATTAGATGTTGTATAGGTATGTGTGTTGGCTCTCTAATGCTTCATATTTGAGGTCTTAATCATGCAAATTGAGGGAAAAATCTTTATTTTTCTAGGACTAATCATTTACCCTATTTTGGGGGTTTTGAAAGGGAGAAAAATGGGTTTCTAAGCTTTCCACCCACTGTATAGTTTTGCAACTTGGTGGATAGGATTATATAGGTGAAATAGACATGTATGCATCTTTTTTTGTGCAAGGAATGCATATTTCTTGATTTGGGTGAGTCCCTAGGGTTGTTTCCATTGGAAAATGCATGAATTTAATGGGTACACATTTGAATCTAATGATGGGGTGTTAGGACAGGTTATCTTATGAGCTTTTAAGCTTTTGGGGGTGAATTCAAGGGTTTTTGACAAGGTGGAGAGTTTTGGAAGGGCCTGGAAGTGTCTTTTTCAATAAACCCTCATCAAAAGTGCACAAAATAAGGGTTTTTGGGTTTGGTGTGGAGGTGGCCGTACAAATGAAATATAATGGGGGATTTTGGGGTTTGATAACCTATAAATTGCTTCCATAATTATCATAGTGTTTTAAGAAGTTTAAGAGGGGATACCATTGTAAAATTGACCTATTTGAAGGCCTAAAATGGTGAGAAAGTCAGTTTTCTCAAATTTGTTCCAACGGAGTCATATGGGGGGCTAAGATATGTTTTGCAACTCTATAATGGATGTTTGAATCATCCTTTTTTTTTCAAGTGTTTTGGGAAGTTGTGGAGTTAAGTGCCTAAAAATGGGTTTGCACTGCTATTAGATTTACAAGGGTGAAAGTGGGAAATCCTACCTCTGATTGATTTCAAACTTTGGGAGTTGTTTGGATTGGTCCAATAGATCCTTTTAATCTTGTTAGATGCCTCTTGAAGGAAAGTTGACACTTTGAATGGGTTTGGGTCTCCTGTCTCTGTATCACTTGTCTATGCTATTGCTTCTTATTATGCTTTGATAGATGTTTTCCAAGTATACATAGCTTGTTTGCAAGCACCTATTTTTGGATTTTAGCCATAGCAGCAAGGTAGTGAACTATTTGATAAGATGCTTTGGTAAACATGTATGAAAAATGTGGTACCATAGACAAGGCAATGAATTGTTTGAAAAAATTCCTGAAAGAAACGTGGTCTCATGGTGATGGAATGGCATGAAAATCCATAGCAATTTGCATGTCATGGAATTCCATCACCATGAGACCACATTTATTTTAGGCATTTATTTCAAGTAGTTCATTGCCTTGTCTATATTATTGCTTGTTATTATGCTTTTGATAGATTTTTCCAAGCATCCATAGCTTGTTCAAAAGAACTTGTTTTATTCTTTTAGCCATAGCAACAAGGTGGTGAACTATTTGACAAAATACTCTGGTAGACATGTATGAAAAATGTGGTAACATGGACAAGGCAATGAACTATGAGACAAACATTCAAATATAACATTCAACTATTTGAATGCAATAATAATATCTTTAATAATAGTTGCATACCTATGGAATCAATGTCGAGAATAAATATGGGTCTATAGGAATGGGGCACGTCTCATGAACACTTCGACCCTGAAACTTCATCATATCAAAATTCTACTAATTTACTTATTCTTAAATTTTAAAATATAATTTAATAAACAACATTAAATGAACTTGTTGAATTTTACCTGAGAGTCAATGCCAAATTTATCATTCAATAAATCATCTGTGAAAGCCATCGCCTCTGTAATTGATGTAGGATGTGTCATAGATTGCTAACAGTGTGTTGCAGTGGTGTAATGGGTTTTATAGTAGCAATCTAGATTTTCTCTACATTTCCTCTAGGTTGAAGATCTATCTATGCATTTCAGATATGTTGATATAAGGTGTTCAGTGGTGTTATATTCAAAATTTGGTGTGCTATATTTTTGTGTAGAAGTTGTGTTCACCAGTGTGCGAACTGTGTATCTCAAAGGTGTCTGGGAGAAATGGTTTTTCTTCACATTTCTCTATAGAGTAGTTTTAAGTCTTGTCTAGATCTAGAAGTATGTTGCTAGTGTTTGTATCATTCTTCAATTGAAGTTGTTCGATATTTTGTGCTTTGGAAGTTAATTTCTTAAGTTACATTGTATGGAAAGATTTCTTAATGTACCGGGTGTGTACATTATTCAAGTGAAAGTTGTTGCGAAGGAATTTGTTCAATTTTAGGGTTTTAGTGTAATGTTCTAGATTGTGTAACTCAAGTGATACTTGTTTTTTGTGAGTTGTCTTCAGATCAAAGGAAACGTCTATTTACATGTTAATGGTGTTCACACAAGTTCGACAAACCTTGGGTGTTTACACTACTTACAATGTTGCTTCAGTGTTTGTGGAAGCATGGCATAGTGTGTATGGATGGATTTAGGTCCTAGCTAAGGTGTGTGGTGTCCCACCTCCATTCTTTTCCACCGTTGGAATGTTTTGTTGTTGACCTAATTTGAATTTACACAGTTGAGGTGCATAGTCGACCTTGGAGAATGTTTTCAAGGTTGGAGATGGTATAAATAAGTGATGAGTTCTTGGGGGATGATAAAATAGAAGTGTGAGATGTGAATGATATGAATTGCAGAGTTATAAGGTGTGAATTTTTGAAGTGAAGTATGAGCTTTCATGTGTTAGATTATTGAATGTAGTGAGCAAAAGGTATCTACAATTCTTTAGTGAGATCACGAAGGTGTTGGTGATGTTATAGTGGATTTATCTATTGCATTGAGATAGATTTATCATTGTAACACTCTTTTCTATCTTATTTTCTATTCTAGAAATTAGCCTTTCTTTCTTGTAGACAATGAGCCCTCTGGTAGTTAGCCCTTTGTAATCGGTATTGATATTACTTTATATTGTGAGCTAATCCTCAGTGTGGTTTTTTTTCATCTTGGGTTTTCCATATAAATATAGTGTTTCATTGTGTATGGTGTTGCATTGATTGTGTTTCTGTTACCTTCTTTATGTTGTGTGCGAGGTATGCTCTATGCTAAGTGGGAATAGTGTTCTAATCTTTCGAAGGTAGAATTAAAATGTGAAGAAGAGTGAGCAGATGTTTATGTGCTTAACCAAAACTATAATCAGGCATTAGCAGATGCTATTTTCTCAGTTCATATCTTCCAAATGGATGTAATCCAAATGTTTCTGTAAGACAGTGAATCTTCCTTTGGGTAGTAAGCCTTTTTGTATTTGACAAGTGAGCTCTAGGAAGTGTGCCTAGATGCATGTGGATTCCCATTTATAATTATTTTATACCTTTAACATGGTATAATCTTGTGGACTAACCTCCTTCATGGTTTTTCCCCTAACAGGGTTTCCGCGTAAAAAATCCTTGTGTTCTATGTGTTTCTGATGTGGTGATGGTTTATGCTTTCATGTTTATTCATTAGATCTAAGAATAAGTTTAATAAGTATAATTTATGTGACAACTGATTCACCCCCCCTCTCAATTGTCTACCTTTGTGTTGCCAACACTTTCATGATAAATCATTCTAAAAAATTAAGGGTTATCTGAATTAATGGGGATCTGAATGTTTGTGAGGGTTTTGAAATTTTAAGGTATAGTTGATCCCCCCATCTCAATTGTTTTGTGCATTCAACAATCCCTATTCCCCTAGTATTTATCAATTTTCTTCTCCTAAAAGTAAATTTTCCTTACAATAGATATCATTCTATTGTACATACCTATGGTACTAGTTGCAATAGAAAGAATGTATTCATCCCTACTCTCCCATCACTAATATTAATCTTCATCCTTTACCTCTTTATAAGGTATGTGAACTCATAAAAAAGATACACTAAACACATGCTAAGATTTCACTATGAGACCTTTATTCTTTATCCACTTGTAAGGAAATGCATTTATCCTTACTCACCCATCCACTAATATTAATCTTCATCCTTTATGTCTTAATAATTAAAATGTAATAGATTGTATCTTAGAAAATAGTACCATATGATGAATTCATTGACATGAAAACCTACATTGTACTGTTTTTCTCATTTATGAACTAATTCTAGCCATTCCCCAATATCCTCAAAGTTTTCGTTATTTCCATTTATTCAATTCACCTTTACCTATATCCCTACCTTCAAATTCCTATTAGCCTTCTCTCTTACCTTAACCCCACTCCTTTCTTACCTCATCCTTTCCTCTACCACCTTATCTTCTTGTAGCTATACCTCTTTCCCATGCATTTATAATGTACTACCTCCTCCTCCTCCTCCTATTCCTTCTCACTTCATCTTCTTCTTCTCCCCCATCTCCTGTAACTTTTTCCTCCTCTTATTATACATAGTATTATGATTATCCTCCACTTTATCTTATTTCTATATCTCCTCCAAATGATAATTGATGGCCATATATTATAGCACACCATCTTCTCCCTCTTTCCTTTCCTATTTCCATCATATCTTCTTTACCCCTAATTCTTCTAATTTAACCTATTTGGTTTTATCCTCTAATTCTACCCCTTTTGATTATACCAATATTACACATAGTTATTTCTCTTTTGAAATTACAATATTAAATTATTCTTTCATCGATGAAGTTCATTGCAATGCTTCCTTAGGTAGATATTATGTTTATGGAAATTATAGTACACATGCAGAATATCATATATCTTATATGAATAACATATGTAATAATGAAGATGATTTGCTTTCTATTTTCCACTTACTTTACATAATGATGACATAAAATGGTTTCATACAATGGTATTTATTATGTTTCTT
This sequence comes from Sequoia sempervirens, assembly GCA_007258455.2. NCBI lineage: Eukaryota > Viridiplantae > Streptophyta > Pinopsida > Cupressales > Cupressaceae > Sequoia > Sequoia sempervirens. Next base: position 1,055,369,190 of record VDFB02271358.1, read on the forward strand.
TTTATGATCTTATAGTTGCTTTTATAAGCTACTTTTTGGGTTTGTTATCCTATTCTGGTGTTGTAATTCCCCCCTCGCTTAAAACATTAGTTCATTACACATATGTTTAAAGGTATTAATGGAACTTATTTTGAGTTACCAAAATCAACCCCTCTCCCTACTCTTTCTCAAATATTATTTAGTCATAATTCACGCATTGCCTCTAATCTTACACATAATCCTCCTAGAGCCATAATTAATATGTCTTCAAATACCATTTTCTAATAAACTATATTTTTCTCTCATTATGATAAGAGGTCTCCCTACTCCCCTAACATTCATCAAGTTTCTTCTCCTAAAATAAAATTTCCTTACAATAGATATCAATCTATTGTTCATGCATACCTATAATACTAGTTGCAATAGAAAGAATGCATTAATCTCTATTGTCCAACCCACTAATATTAATCTTTTTCCTTTACCTATTCTTAAATTATGTGACCTCATAAGAAAGATACAAGAAACACATGCTAAGATTTCAGTATGAAACCTCCTTTGATCGTTATCCACTTGTAAGGAAGTCCTCTTAGAAACCTTACAAAAAATCCATGTTCAATCAAAAAATCAAGTGTGAATGATTCCATGCTCAAGTATATTTGGAATATCTTATTTTCTTCTTTAGAGATTCCTTCTCTCTGTATTATTTGAAGAATCTCTCCCTATTATCATTATTGATGTACATACAAAAATTGATGTTGATGGTTTGTTAAAGAAAACCATTTAAGCCTTATATTTATAGTATTGAATTAATAATTTTAATTATTTGATAGTCTATTTTGTTTGAAGTTTTTGTTGGGATTCTCATCATCCCAGCCATGAATTGGATTTGTCGACATCGGAGATGTTTTGGTCAGTGGTGACTTGACTAGATTTTTTGTGGAGACATGGAGCTTGGTAATTACATGGGTTGGTGGTCATGAAGTTGGTGTCCTCGATATGCAAAAGATGAATCATAAGTGTTTTCTCATGGGAATGTTCATTCATTCTATTGTTGTTGTACGATGGGAGCAGACAAAGTAAATGCAATATTGAGTGTTGCAGTGTGGGAAAGTATACTTTGTTTAAATTGTATTTTCAAAACAACCATTGTAGTGTTGATTTCATAGCAGAATATTGTAATAATCATCGCCTTGTGCTCCGTGGTTGGTTTCATAGCAGATTGGAGGGTATTAAAACTATTATTCTCCGTAATCTGTAAGTTGTTTTACATGGGTGCTTTGTATAAATGATTTATTGATTGTTTATGTTAAAACAATTGTTCTCTAGAATCTGTAAGTTGTTTTACATGGGTGTTGCAGTGTGGGAAAGTAAAGTCTGAAATGTGTGAGAAAATATATTGATTAAGTTGCATTGTCGAAAGAGCCATTGTGGTGTTGGTTTGATAGCAAACTATTCTAAAAATCATCAGCTTCAGTTCTGTGGTTCATTTGATAGGAGACTATTGTAAAAATCGACGGCTTTGAATCCCCTTTATATGAGATTGGAGAGTTTTAAAATTTTTGTTATGTGTAATCTATAAGTCCTTTTACATGGGTTTTTTGCATAAATGATTTATTTATTGTTTATGTCAAAACTATTGTTTTCTGGAATCTATAAGTCATTGTACATGGGTGTTGAGTGTTATGGTTTTGTATGGATGGAGAAATTGCACTTAAATGTTCTTCCTTTCATCAAAAAATATGGTTTGGGTTAGTAATTTTTTCATCCCTTGTTTATTGTTTGTTGTTATCTCTGTGCATCTTTGGCCTTATACCCGTTACCATAGAAGCAATTGTAGTTAAATCTTATATCTATGGTAAAAAATAATGGTTAGGGTTAGTAATTTTGTTGTTCTCTGTTTGTTTTTTAAGTTATCTTTGTGCTTCTTTGTTGTTACAACCATTAACATAGGAGAAATTGCATATTAACATAGGAGTGATTGCATATATATATAGCCTTATAGCTATTACCATAGGAGCAATTGTAGTTAAATCTTGTTTTTTTGGTAAAAAAATATGGTTAGGGTTAGTAATTTTATCACTCTCCATTTATTGTTTTAGTTATCTCTTTGCATATTTCCCATTACACCTATGAACATAGGACCAATTGCAGGTTAACATACAAGTGATTGCATATGTATATATATGTAGATGGTTAGTATGAAAGTAGAAACATGCTGGAGATAAAATTAGTTTGGTGGGTGTTAAGTGCTATTCTTTCTAATATCTCTTTTATCTGATGAATTTATTTTTTTGAAGTTTCTGATAGGATTTTCTATCAGCCCAGCCATGAATAAGATTTGTCCTGTAATAGCTCTTTTACAATTTCTCTATTTGTCTAGAATATTTAGTGCCCGACATTGTAGCTCAAATTTTTGATTGAGTGTGTGCTGATATAGGCATTTCGTACAGGTTATTGCTACTCATTAGCTTTACAAGTTGTATTTAATGTGGATTTGGTGCCAAAGAATGTAGCTCAATTTTGAATTGACAATCCAGCTCTTATACAGATTACTTGTCTTGTATGAATATGTTTAGTGTGGGTTTTAGATCATCTCTGATTTATGTTTGATTCTTAAGTGTTTTTCTAATATTTGTTTTACAATTTTACTATTTTGTCCATAATTTTTAGTGGCAAATTATGTAGCTTGAATTTTGAATTGACAAACCAACTGTTACATAGAATTTGATGTTACACCTTGTCTAGATAGTGATAGAATTTGAGGTAAGCAGGAATATGCTGCAAACTCAATTCTATACATGGATTTGACTTGAACTTGGTTCTTTACTTTGAATATTCTTTGTAAGTAATTTCACATACATAGATGTCCATATCTAAAAAATTTCGATGAAGGGAGATTAGAAAATACCTATTAGGAAAACACTTAACAATCATAGGAAAATGAAAAATGTTGGAAAAACTACATTAAATAGAACTTTAAAATATGGTGAATAGAATAGGAAAACTACAATAATAAACAGTTCGGTATGGGGAACTGGAAAAAAGAATATCATGAAGAACATTTTTTTATGGGGAAGTTCAAATAGTTGAGAAAAAAAGAATATCATAAAACATATTAGTACAAGACAAAAAGTGAAATTGGAAAAGAGATATTAGGAAAACAGTTATCAATCACAATTGCCTTGTCAATTCAAAATTCAAGCTCCATTATTCCCCACTTAATATTATAGAAAAAATAGGGAAATTGTAGAACAACTATGGGGAACTAAAATAAAAATATCATGAAGAACAATTTGTTGTGGGGAAGTTGAAACAGATGAGGAAGAAAGAATATAATGAAACATATTGATATAAAACACTACCATCCCACATAATTAGCAAGCTTGACCCCTCACATAAACAAACCTGGGCAGTTTGTTCTAGGGATCTTGAAACAGATTAGGAAAAAAAGAATATCATGAAACATATTGATATAAGATTCAAGCTATGTTCTTTGTTAATAAATATTGAAGACAAATAAAGAAATTGTATAAAAGGTTTTAGAATAACAATTATTTACTACAAGTTGTTTTACATGGGTATTTTGCATTAATTATTCATCTACAGTATTTAATGCTAGACAATGTAGCTTGAATTTACAATTAAGCCAATGGCACTATACACATTTTCTAGAGATTGTTGCATAAAGAAAAAAGAATATCATAAAACATGTTGGTACAAGACAAAAAGAGAAATTGGAAAAGAGCTATTAGGAAAATAGTTAACAATCATAGTTTCCTTGTCAATTCAAAATTTGAGCTACATTATTCCCCACTAAATATTATAGAAAAAATAGGGAAATTATAAAACAACTATGGGGAACTAAACAAAAGAATATCATGAAGAACAATTTGTTGTGGGGAAGTTGAAACAAATGAGGAATAAAGAATATAATGAAACATATTGAAATAAAACACTGCCATCCCATGTAATTAGCAAGCTTGAACCCTTACATAAACAAACCCAAGTAGTTTGTTCCAGTGAGCTTCAAGCAGACCAGGAAAAAAAGAATATCATGAAACATATTGATACAAGATTTGAGCTATGTTCTTTGTTAATAAATATTGAAGACAAATAGAGAAATTGTATAAGAGGTGTTAGAATAACAATTATTTGCTACAAGTTGTTTTACATGGGTATTTTGCATAAATGATTCGTCTACAATATTTAATGCTAGGAAATGTAGATCGAATTTACAATTAAGCATTTAGTGCTATACACATTTTCTAGAGATTGTTGCATCATATAATTGTTCTCATAGCCTCAAGAAAATAGGTATCATGATAAAGAATTGGGTTTATATAATTGTTTTTCCAAGATAAAAAGATATGTGTATAAGTGTGGAGGGAAAAATAGTTTGGCGGATTTTAAGTGTTATTCTAATAGCTCTTTTATCTGTTCAACTTTATATTTCTAATTTGAGAAAAAAAGAATATCATGAAACATATTGGTATAAGAGAACAAGCGAAATTGGAAAAGAGCTATTAGGAAAAAACTTAAGAA
>VDFB02271358.1:1055378710-1055473448 GCA_007258455.2 Sequoia sempervirens
TTTATATACACATGGATACACATATATATTTTTTTACATGTTTATGTGTACTACTTTAAATATATCTATGGTTATACATGTATATTTATATATTCTAATATGGTTGAGATTTTATGTATACTCCTAGGATATGCAAGTACATGCAAGTTCCACAGCCCAATAACTTGTTGAATTTAAAAAGGATAAAAACAACAATGAAACCATTTGTACTATAGCCAACATAGAGAGGAAATTTGTGCAAAGCATCGTACAAAATACAAGGAGAAAAGGCTAACTGCATCATGCATAGTTGCGACTCTTCCTGCTACCAATCTTCTCTCATAGTGCCCATTGGAAATGGTAGATGCCACCCCTTATATATAATCTCATTGCAATCCGCCTGCTAGACCAACACAACAACAATGCTTGAAAGAAATATTCAATGATTGCTACCTTTCTATGGTAAAGCAGTTTTGACACCGTATAAATGCACTTTCAAACCTTTTTGTTTTTCAGACATGTAGAGAAAGCTACATAGGGATGCACACTCATATGTCGGGGTCAACAACGACGACATGTGTAAGATGATATTCTAAAAAAGGCAACCACTGCTTTAGCTCTGCAAATGGCACAGACCCAGGCCCACAACCATTCTTGCTAGAAAAGCTAACATAGGTTGAACATATGCTTATTTCTAGGGTGGTTCCAAATATGCAAGTGTCCCATGCTAGAGGAGGTCAATTTAAATAGAAAGGTCACACAATAATCTTCCCTCAAGATATCTCAAGCATAGCAAAACTTTTTCCATGCAAATTGCAAGACCTTGAGGTTGTGATCATACATTGAACCACTATTGAAGCCAGTAATTATGATTGCTATGTTACTAAACATGATGTCATGGATGCATTGAAATGAAAAATTCAATATGAAAAATATTACAATGATGGTGATATTGATGTTGAGGCTCTTAATATGTTGCCTGATGTTGTTTTTGATGTCTCCAATTTCTTGCATACAATAGAGCAAGTTTCCAATGAAGACCTAATGCCATCATCCAGCTCAACAAATGTTGTTAAGGATGAAAATGTCTCTTCAAACTTTTCATTATTTATCCCTTCATTTCCAAATGCTAAATGAGAGTTCCAAGCAATCAAATAGGTATTACAAATTGAAAAAAAAGAGTAGAATATTTTGTATTGGCCTAAAATTATCTCTTCTCCTATTAATGAATACAACACTGAAGGTTTATTTACAATGGCCTTTCCAACATTGTTTCCCACTGAAGCAACACTTCCCCTCCAATCGAGGAATGTTTGAATCCACTTGCATGAATATTCCCTACACTTAATGAGATATTTTGACCACAAATTTATGAAACATGTCATGTTTAGGTATTTCTTGTATAACTTGATAATGAGACATCACAGCCAGCAAACTGTTTATGTCTTTGTTAGAGTGGATCTAGAAGACAAAATCACTTGGTCATTGTCTATATTGCATGAATGCCTTCAAGCTGCTTCTGATGGCCAGATAGTTGAGCAACTAATGCATTTTGGTGCATCATTGCATGGGACCCATTCTTTTTGGAACTCTTGTCGAGCCTAGCTATTTGCAATGATTGAACAACTTGGCATACCTACCCCTTTTTTCATTTTAAGATGTGCGAACACAAAATGGGCTAATCTGCAAATTGTTTTCTCTTTTGTGGCTCGATTGGTGATGGATCCCTCAACAAAGACACTAACAGTTAGTGTTGTTCAAAATCCACATATAACATCTTTATATCTCCATCATAGATTCTAAATTTTATATGAATAGGTGATTGAAAAGCTTTTGCATGCAAAAGATTATTGGTATAGATATTAATGGAAACATCATGGATCTGCACATGTGCATAGTTTTTTATGGCTTCTAGAATCCCCTAACATGGACTCTCTTGATTGGTCCAATCACCATGATGTTACCATCACAAGACACTTTTTTGATAGATATGTTTTAGCTTGGAATCCACGTTGCCCTGCATAAAGATTACTCAGAATGTATCATTTTTCTGAAGAAAATTTGTGCTTGCTTTCCACGAGCCAAATTCTTTCTTGTGATCCCATCATAGATTTTTAAGATTTTCTAAATATAGTTCAAAGGCACACAAAATTCTCTAAATATACTTTTTTAAGGAAAAAAGGAGAGCAATTACAATGTTGATTTAAAGCACCTTGGCAGCAACAACTTATCTCTAGATTGACATTTGATGCTGAGTCTAACAAATCCTACAAGCCAACAAGAAATGATAATCACCTAAATATTCATAACCCACCCATGCTTGTAATCTGGCATGCCAATGTTGACTGCCAACCAGTTGTTTCTAGGAAAATTATTTTAAATTATATTTCTAAATATGCCTGCTAAATCGGAGAAGAAATCAAAAAATTATCTTGATATGTTGAAAAGACTTGCAATTACAAATATAGTTGAGGATAGAGCACTGCTTGCATATCAAAAATTCATGATGAATATTCTTGTGGAGCATGACATCTCTACACAAAAAACATGCCATATGTTACAAAAATTGCCTCTTCTCACTTCAAGCCAACAATATGTTCATTTGAATGTTGGTAAAAAGGAATGGTTCTGTATAAATAAAGTTGATGCTGATGAAGACCTGTCAACAAATTATATTCATTTCTAGATGCAAAGGCCTCTAGAGCTAGTTGGTGTATCCCTAATTGACTTGTTTTGCTTATATACACATTCAGAGCAACACAAAAAGGCTAAATGGAAACTAAGGCACCAACCTACAACTATCCTTGTGTACAGTCCGTTGTTCAAGACTGTTCCCATTGAAGATACAAAAATATTTGAGACATTTTATTAGACTGAAATTATGTTATAAAAAACTTTATGAAACATATAGACAGATATAGGTCTTGCCAAACAAGAGATCATACAAAATTGGAAAGTTTTGAATAAATTTGGTTATCATCCTTGGCATGTTAATAGACTTCTAATTGCATCCATAATTGAAGAAGAACATGGTAGTGATACTGATGATTTGACCCATCAATGTTCTATGGATGAATATGAATGGGAAATTTTCTCTCAGCTTGGTACAACAACTAACTTAAGTATAAATTAGCTCCAGTTGTTGGGTAGGAAGGACTTTGATATGAACCATTCATGGAATAGAAACCATGTGCTTGAAAAACTTCATAATATTGCTTTATAGTTCAACCCATCAGCCAGGGCACAACATGAGCAAGCTACGATATAATTTTTTCCTGTAGATACATCATCCCATTAGTTTTCACCAAAACAGCAATTGGCTCTTCAAATCATCCAGTCCCATCGCATGCAGCCTTCCCCTAAAGACCCTCTCTGCATGATCATTCAAGGGACAACTAGCACTGGAAAATCCTTTTTGATAAATTTTATTAGACAACAAATAAATACATCTACTAATGGATCCAATAGCTTGTTGATCACATTTTCCCCAACAGGTGTTGTTGTGTACAACATATGCACCTCCACAATCCATACAGTCCTCTGAATTCCCATAAAGGATATGAATCCTTTGCAAGGTTAGGAATTAGAAATTTTCTAAGAATAATTTAAATATATTCAATACATTTTGATAGATAAAATGAATTTTCTAGGCCCAAAATTGCGGTTGAAAATAGATAGCCGATTGCGCCAAGCATTCCCTTAATAACAAGAGGAAGCCATTTGGTAGTGTTTCCATCATCCTTGTTGGTGATCTTTCCCAATTACCACTTGTCATGGATACCCCTATTTATGCTTCACGATCATCGACAGTAGCCTTATGGCATACTTTCACAGTGCCGGTCACATTAGACACTATTTTCTACCAAGAAAGAGATAGCCCTTCCTAGCAAAAGTTTCAAGCAATCCTTCTCCATATAAGAAATGGTGAGGCTCTTCACGATGAATGGGAAGAGCTTATGAAACTAACAAATAAAATGATCTCAGCCATAGAAAGAGAACAATTTGAAGTTGCTACACATTTGTTTGCCACAAATGGCTTAGTCGTATTCCACAACAAAAGAATGATCAAACCATTAAACCTTCCCATAGCCATTAGCATTTCTTGAGTCACACAACAAGAGACATATGATCATGGAGATGATGACCAACTTCTCCCATAATTGCTACTTTGTGTTGGTAAATAGGTCATGCTAACGGAAAATTTATGGATTCAAGTTGGCCTAGTCAATCAATACCTTGGTCTTGTTATAGCTATTGTGTACAATGCACGTTGGAAACCACCAGATCCACATGACTATTTTTTTGTCTGCTTCTAAAATTACATTGGTCCACCATGGGACCCAAAAAACCCAAGAGACATCCCCATCCGAGCTATAACTTGAGGCATTCAAACACAAATGCCACTCACCATGGCATGGGGAATCACAATACATAAAGCACAAGGCTTAACATTAGATAGAGCAACGATAAATATAGGTAGCAATGAGAGGGAAGGGTTGACTTTTACAGTTATCTCTCATGTTAAATCAATTGAAAGACTCTGCATTGATCCAACATTCTCATTTGAAAGATACTCCAAACTTAGTAACAAAAAATACACTGCTTGACATCACAATGAAGAGTTGCAGTTGGAACAATTCCAACCCCTACCAAATGCTTTTGCCCCTAGCTCATGCACCAACTTATAGAAGTGGCTCTAGAACAATTATTCTTGAATTTGGTCCAGACTTTATACCATGCTCTTTTCAAGGATTTCTAAGCTGAATATTACTGATGCAAGAGCATCCAGTGGTGTAAGGGCAATCTTGCATCACCCAAAAATAGTTAAATTTCAGGTTTATCATTTTTTTGATGTTTTTACATTTTTGGATACCCTTTTCGTCATAATTAAATTTCCAATTTATGATTTTTATTTTCTTTTCCTAAGTGGAATGATATTGCAGTTTTAGTTTACCATATTTGCACCTAAATTTTTTTTGAGTTAGATTTGAGTCACTTAGAGTTCCCAAAACAACCCCAAATTTTGCTAAAATCAGTAGAGAAAATTTTAAGCAATCTATTGACTTTGAGACCTTTCCAACAGTTCAAACGGTTCTCAAATCGGAGTCCTGGATCAAAAGTTATGGCCCCAAGAAGTTGGCACACTTTCTAGAAGATACAATTGCAAATGCTCTTTTGAAATTTGAGCTTCATATTGTAAATTTTCTACGCCAAACCACCTAAACTCAAATTTGAATGTTGTTTTGGCTCCAAACTAAGGAGGAGCTCTATTTATGGGTGGGTTTCTAATTTTTGGGTAAGTTTTTGGGAGACAAGCTCGCATATTGCGAAAGGGTTATTCTGTAGCTTTCTGTAACTTGCATGTGCTATAGAACTTAGGGATTGAGATCCTCTGCATGTAAGAGGCTCCATTTTCTAAATAATAAAATTATTCTCTTGTTTGTGGGTTATTTTCTGTGTCTCGGGCTGTGCCCTCATCAAGTGGTATAAGAGTGAGTTTTCTTGAGCATGTGGACAGATCGCCAATCATGAGGCAGTTCGCACCAGGACCATAGTTGTGGGTTGAGGTCAAGAAAGATGCATCCAATAGTGATGCCTGGTAGGCATGGTGGTGCTAGAGGTGGTCGAGGGGGCAGAAATGCTGGTGGAAGAGATGCACTGGCAGCCCTCCAGAGACAGATTGACGCGTTACAAGAGCAGTTGAGAAGAGGGTTAAACCTGAGGGAGGAAAGTGAGGATGAAGGAGAGGAAGAAGAAGCAATTGATCATGACCAAATGTGGCTAATAAGTGCCATTTTGAAGATCGGGAAAAGACCCAGAGTGGAAGTCCCTAGTTATTCTAGAAGTTTGAACCTAGAAGAGTTGATCGACTGGATCAACGAGCTAGAAGAATATTTTGAGTATGAGGAAATAGAGGACCCAGATCAGGTTAAGTTTGCAAAAATGAAGCTGAAGGTCCATGCTAGTATTTGGTGGAAGGAGGTCTAGTTGGAAAGAAATTGAAGAGGAAAATTCAAGATCACCAGATGGGATCGCATGGTAGATAAACTGAAGAAGCAGTTCATACCAGTGGACTACGACTTAGATTTGTTGAAGAAATTGCAAGGGTTGAAGCAAGGAATCAGATCTATGAAAGAATATACTGAATATTTTCACAAAATAATCATCAAAATGGGTCACACAGAGGCCAATAAGGAGAAGGTAGCCCAATATCTTAATGGGTTATGACCGAGCATTCAGGGGGAGTTAAGCCTAGTCAAAATGACCACCATTGAGGATGTGTATCAGTTTTCTCTGAAGGTGGAAGAGAAGCTGAACAAAAGATTTGATGGCAAGCAAAAAGGATGAGGAGGTCAAAGCAGAAGGGGCAATGGAAGACATTTAGGAAGCTGAAATGATGATGAAAAGAAAAGTGAAGATGTGGCTACTAGCTGAAGCCAAAGAAATGACAACTTCTACCACCCTCGTGATCAAAATAGTGGTGATCAAAGAGGCAAAGGACGAGGGAGATATGGACAAGGATCTGGAAGAGGTGGTTTTAAAGAAACGTGTTTCCAGTGTGGTGAAGAAAGGAATCAAGCCTATGAATGTCCACAACACCAAGGAAGGGCAGATAAAAGGCCAGAAGGTCATGGAAGGGTTACGCATGCGGATGAGGAGGCCCAAGCTAAACATTTAGATGATGCTGAAAGGGGAGAAGCCCTAGTGACTGAGAAAAAAGAACCAGAATAGAGGAAGAATCTGTTTTGCACAAGGTACAAGTGTGAAGGAAAATGTTGTGATATCATTATTGACAGTGGGAGCACCAATAATCTGGTGTCAGAGGAGATGGTCACAAAGTTGAAGCTAAAGAGGGAAAGGCACCCACATCCGTATCGGATTGTCTAGTTGTAGAAAGACCACAAAGTTTTGGTCAATGAGCAGTGCCTAGGAAAGTTCAAGATCGAGAGCTACCATGATGAGGTACTTTGTGATATCATCCCCATGGATGCATGTCACATGCTGTTGGGGAGGTCGTGGCAGTTCGATAGGTGAGCTATACATGATGGCCATGCAAACACTTATTCCTTGACAAAGGATGGGGTTCGTCACAAGTTGAAACCCCTGAAGGAGACGGAAGAAAAGGTATGCAGTAGTGCTAGAATTTGTTATGTAGATGGAAGAAAATTTTTAGAAGGTATGAAGCATGAGCGTGTGTGTTATGCATTGATTCCTAGAGTGAGTAAGGGGGATAGTGAGAAGGTTCCCGAAGAAGTTTCTGGGATGTTGGATGAGTTTCAAGATATTTTTTCTGATAATATACCTAAGGGTTTACCACCAATAAGAAAGATCAGTCATTAGATTGACTTGATTCCTAGAGCCAGTTTTCCAAATAAGGCAGCTCATAGAATGACTCCAGCAGAAAATGAGGAGTTGAACAAACAAGTTCAAGAGTTGTTGAGAAAGGGTTTGATATGGGAAAGTTTGAGTCCATGTGTGGTACCTATAGTACTAGCACCAAAGAAGGATGGGGAGTGAAGGATGTGTACAGATTCTTGAGCCATAAACAAGATAACAATCAAGTACAGATTTCCCCTGCCAAGGATGGATGACCTGATGGACTGTTTGAGTGGAGCTCAGTACTTCACAAAGATTCATCTGAAGAGTGGATATCACTAGATCTGGATTTGAGAGGGAGATGAATGGAAGACTGCCTTCAAGAACAAAGAGGGCCTGTACGAGTGGTTAGTCATGCCTTTTGGGCTAACCAATGCACCGAGCACATTCATGCGGCTCATGAACGAGGTACTAAAAGAATTTTTGGGAAGTTTTGTTATTGTGTATTTAGATGATATTTTGATTTTTAGTAAGACGTTGGATGAGCATTTGATGCATATTCGGAGAGATTTTGAGAAGTTAAGAGAAGACAAACTATTGATTAATCTAAAGAAGTGCAGTTTTGTGAAGGAGTTAGTGTACCTAGAGTTTGTTGTCTAAGCAGAAGGTCTCAAGATGGACCCAAAGAAGGTGAAGGCTATTCTAGAATGGCCTACCCCAAGAACTGCTACCGAGGTGAGATCTTTCCATGGTTTGGTTAGTTTTTATAGAAAGTTCATTAGAAACTTCAGTAGTATTTATGGACCTCTGATTGAAACAATGAGAGGGGATAGAAAATAATTCAAGTGGAGCACTGGAGCGGAAAAAAGTTTTGAACTATTGAAGCAAAAGGTGACAGAGCAACCTGTTCTAGCTCTCCCAAATTTCAACAAGGTGTTTCAGGTGGATTGTGATGCTAGTGGTTGTGCCATTGGAGCAGTGTTGAGCCAAGAAGGTAAGCCCATTTCCTATTTTAGTGAAAAGTTAAATGATGCCAAGAGAAAGTATTTTGTATATGATAAGGAATTTTATGCGATAGTTCAAGCATTAAAGAAATGGAGACATTATTTGTTGCCGAAGGAATTTGTTCTATATACTGATCATCAGGCCTTGCAGTACATAAATAGTCAGGGAAAATTAAATCAGAGGCATATGAAATGGGTAGAGTTTTTGCAGAGTTATACCTTTGTTTTGAAACATAGGAGTGGGAAGTCAAATAGGGTTGCAGATGCCTTAAGTAGGAGGCATACATTGATGACAAAGATGCAGATTGAAGTGGTTGGGTTCAATGAACTCAAGACACTATATGCAGAAGATCCTGATTTTAGAGGCTTGGAAAGCTTGCAAGGAACTTGTTACAGTGGATAGGACAAGGTGGTTGGATTTCATAATCCGGATGGCATGTTATTTAAGGGAAGTGGTTGTGTATCCCGAGGAGTTCCATGAGGGAGAACGATAAAGGAGAAGCATAGTGGAGGAATGGCAGGATATTTTGGTGGGATAAGACCATTGCCATTATCAGTGAGCATTATTGTTGGCCTCAATTGTCACAGGATGTGAAGAAGTTTGTAAAAAGTTGTAGGTATGTCAGATGGCTAAAGGAGTGAGCTAGAATACAGGCTTATATCAGCCTTTACCGTACCAGAGAGGCCATGGGAGGATATAAGTATGGACTTTGTTCTTGGTTTGCCAAGGACACAACGAGGGAATGATTTAGTCTTTGTGGTGGTTGATAGGTTTTCGAAGATGGCACATTTCATTCCATGTCAGAAGACCCATGATGCATTCCACATTGCTAAATTATTCTTCAAAGAGATGGTGAGGCTACATGGTCTGCCAAAGACTATTGTTTTAGTTCGTGACACCAAATTTGTGGGGTACTTTTGGAGGACCTTGTGGAAGAAGCTGAAGATAGAGTTGAAGTTCAGTTCTGCACACCATCCACAAACAGATGGGTAGACAAAGGTTGTTAACAGGAGTTTAGGTAACCTACTGAGATGTTTGGTAGGAGATAAACCCAAGAGATGGGACTTGATCTTACCCCAGGCAGAATTTTCTTACAACAATTCTGTCAACAGAAGCACTGGTAGATCACCATTCCAAATTGTGTATGAAGGTAGCCCCAGAACCGCTCCAGAATTGAGGAAGATGGACCAAGAGAAGAAAATAAGTGCTGAAGCCGAAGATTTTGTAGAACACATCAAGGATATACATGAGAAGGTAAGAGACCATAGTAATAAGATGAATATGCAGTATAAGGCTAAGGAAGATTAGAAGAGGAGGTATAAGGAGTTTTAGATTGGTGATGAAGTGATGGTCCACTTGAGGAAAGAAAGGTTTCTAGTGGGAACATATAACAAATTGAAGATGAATAAGTTTAGTTCCTGTAAAATTTTGAAAAGGCATGATTCAGGGAATGCATATGAGGTAGAGTTGCCAGATGGATTCAACATTTCCTCTGTGTTCAACATTTCAGATTTGACAGAGTATCATGAAGGTGGCACAGAGGAAGTACCAACGATGGAACAATGTGGGATTCTAGCACCTACTTTAGAAAAGGAGGAGATTGAAGAAATCCTGGATAGTCGTGTGGGAAGGAGTACCAGGAACAGGCAGTATGAAGAATATCTAGTGAAATGGAAAGGAAGGCATATTGAAGATTTGTCCTAGTTGCCTAAGGCAGAGGTTGACCATTTGGGTTTTCCTTCACCATCTGAGATGTGATAGGGTCACTTCTCAAATTACCCTGGGTGTCTGATGCAGGAGCATCTAGTGGTGTAAGGGCAATCTTGCATCACCCAAAAATAGTTAAATTTCAAGTTTCTCAATTTTTAGATGTTTTTACATATTTGGATACCCTTTTCATCATAATGAAATTCCCAATTTATGGTTTTTATTTTCTTTTCCTGGGTGGAAAGATATTGCAGTTTTGTTTCCCAGATTTGCACCTGAAAATCTTTCGAGTTAGATTTGAGGCACTTAGATTTCTCGGAATGTCCCTGAAACTTGCTGAAATTGGCATAGAAAATTTCATGTTCATTATTAACTTCGAGACCTTTCCAACGGTTCAAACGGTTTGCGAATCAGAGTCCCAGATCAAAAGTTATGGCCCCGGAAAGTTGGTGCACTTTCTATAAGATACAATTGCAAATGCTCTTTTGAAATTTGAACTTCATGTTGTAAATTTTCGGCGCCAAACCACCTAATCTCAAATTTGAATGTTTTTTTGGCTCCAAAATCTCAAATTTGAATGTTTTTTGGCTCCAAACTAAGGAGGAGCTGTATTTATGGGCGGGTTTCTAATTTTTGGGTAACTTTTTGGGGGACAAGCTCGCATATTGCGAAAGGGTTATTCTATAGCTTTTTGTAACTTGCATGTGCTGTAGAACTTAGGGATTGAGATCCTTTGCATGTAAGAAGCTCCATTTTCTGAATAAAAAATTATTCTCTTGTTTGTGAGTTATTTTCTATGTCTCGAGCTGTGCCCTCATCATTTACAAAATCATAGTACCATGTAATAATCTTTGCAAAATGGGTATAATGCCAAACATGGAAAAAGATAGTAGGAAAAAATAACCAAATGATAAGACTTGTACAAGCTAGTGGAATGTTTTGATTATTTGATTCTATTAAATTATATATTCAACTATTCCAAAAACTTTTTCAACAATATTTTGTTGTATTTCACTAGTTCATTTTAAATTATGCACCTATGCTCTCTTCCCCATTTTTTGTGCCTATATACTCTGTGTTTGATTTCCACATTAAATTTCCCCCATTTATTCAATGTTGTGCATCCTCTTTAGCTTTACACATTAAAGATAATTTTGTTACTGTTTACTATCTGTTGTACCTTCAACAATACAATTTTTGTTAAATTCAATATCCAAATATGCACCGATAAATATTAATCTACAGACTTCTTGTTTCAACATTTTATTCTGTCATACTTTTGTATTAAATGAAATTTAGAAGAATACACTCTTCTGTATATCCTAACTAACCATGTTTTTCCAAATCCTTTTAAATTGCATGATGTCAATTCTTTATCAGCATACCTATAATTTTCTTTCAACTGATTTTAACATGTAGTACTCTAAACATATAGTTGCAATTGTTACAAATTTATACATATGCAAATACAAACAACTTCAAGTGTCAAAGATGCATAGAGATTGCAACCAGAAATAAGTAGAGCCCAAAAGTTCTATAAGTCAATAACGTGTTTTGAATATTTCAATATATTAAACTATATATGCACATACTCTAGAAACATTTTGAAAAAAAATTGTGTTTCATTTGACTAATAAATTTGAAATTTTGCAACCAGGTTGTGTTTTCTATTTTCTCTATAGGTCTATATACCCTGAGTTTTGACATTTTTTGCTTCATCCTTTACTTGCACAGATTCTTATGTCTTCTTGTTAGCTTTTCTATTAGCTTCATTTCATTGAAATAGCTGCAAATGTTTATCTACAAAATTCTCTTTTCCATCATTTCACTGTTTCACTCTTCCTATATATTGCATTCAAAAATATATAGTCTTGTTTAGATTTCTCTTTTTTTTTTCTTACTTATGATAAAACTCCATGCTATTTGCGACGGGTTACTCAGGCCTATTTACAATGATCGAGTTTGTTGACTGTGTGGTTTTCCGCTCGTGGAACTGGTTGCCTTGTCCAATGGAAACAAAATGTAGGATTTCAGTCCCATAAGGGTTCATACACCCTAGCATTGTTGCTCGATGTCATGCAAGGGAGTACATCTAATATTATTTGTTCTAATATAAGGATGTGCATTGTTTTGCTTGCATTTTGATATGATGCACTGTGGTGTGGGTTTCATACCAGGCTACTTAACAAAGCTGCCATCCACCTCTATTAGATACCAAATTGGAGAGCTTCCCAGCTACTTCAGCCCATAGTCTATAGTGTTTTGGCTTCTATTCTTGTGGTAAACCATTTTGCAATGGATTTTTTCCATTCTATATGCATCTAACTAGAGACATATATTTTCATATGTTCAAAAAAATTGTTTCTTTGCAACAATATCATGTTGGGATCAATGCAAACATAGATGGAGAATGATATATCAATCCCATGTGTCAGACAATTAGTACCTAAAAGAAGACCATGTAGTTGTAAGCATAAACAAGGTTTGTTTTATAGATTTGTATTTTCCTGAGCTATACATTCAACACTTTTCTTCGTCCATGGCTAGATAGCCTCCATTTATTTTTGCTATATATATCCATTCATGCACGGATTCTTACATGCACTTGACTACAATAAACATTGACTATTGTACACATTACATTTTTCTATGTTCGTATAGTTACATTTTCAACTAATCAAAAAAAATATCTAGATGCACTGAGTAATTCTATCCACAGCTACTCTGATGGAAACCCTGGTGGAAATTTCAAACACACACCCAATCTATAGGTAAATGCCAATTGTTACATACATTGCTTGTTTTGTATTAATATGTTTTATGTATCATTCTCTTTCTCTCATCTCTTTGAAGCTTCCAGTAACAAGGTCTTTATTGTTGTAGTTTACTTGTTTTATTCTTCATCAAATATAAGATTGACCTCTACCTTTTGACTGGTTTCTTTTTTTTTGGCCTGTGTATGCTTTGTGCCATCTGCCTACTATTCATTGTTATATGTGTTCATCCTTGTTGTTATATGCATTTTGTACAACAAAAGCTTTGTATAAGAAACTCGCCATATCTATGGTTTGCAGCTTGTATTCTCCATATGTTAAACTTCCATATAAAATTTGTTTTAGATGATCTACCATTTGAGAGACTCTTAAAAATTTGTTACAAAAACACTTGAAAATCATAGGTAAATGACAGATGGTCAGAAAACCCACATCAAATACAAGTTTAAGAGAGTTAGGAACACATACACAGGCAAAAAAAAAAAGGAAAAAGGCGAGTGGTTCCTATTCATATCCCATTTACGTGTGATTCTAAAGTGTTATTCTAATACATCTTGAAACTGTTACATAGGTTGCTTGTCTTGTACCAATATGTTTGATGATACTCTTTTTCCCTCATCTATTTCAAGCCCCTTATAACAAATTGTTAATTGTCATGGTTATTTTGTTTGGATGTAACATGTTATATGTGTTCTATCAATATGTTCCATGATATTTATTTCCCCTCATCTGTTTGAAGTTCTACATGACAAATTTTTCTTCATGGTACTCTTCTTTCCAACACCCCATAACAAACTTTTCATTGTCGTTGTTTACATCTTATATCCTACATATTTTAAAATTCAATTTAATGTGACTTTTCTCTATAATATTTAGCACTAGATAAGTTTCATTCTAATACTTGTTATATAAGTGGAAAGATAATTAATAATCACAAGAAAATAATAGATGGTCAGGAAACCACATTAAATAGATGTTAACACCATGGAGAATGGAGCAACTGACCTACACTAATTAACAATTTGTTATGAGCAATTGGATATTGATACAACACAAGCAATCTATGTGACAGTCGACTCCTCAATTCAAAATTCAAGCTACCTTATTTGGCACTTAATATTATAGACAAAATACAGGAATTGTAAATGGACTATTATAAAAACACTTAAGAATCATAGGTAGATGGCACATGATCCAAAACCCACATTAAACATATTAATACAACATAACCAATCTATGTAACAGTTGAGCTATCAATTGAAAAATTGAGCTACATTCTTTGGTAGTCAACCCACATTAAATAGAAGTGGTAAAGCCAATGGGCTCCAATAGCCTGCACAAAATGTGTATTGACGCCACAGGCTTAATTGAAAATTCAAAGTGCATTACTTGTAATTAAATATTATAGGAAAGTAGAGAAATTGTAAAAGAGCTATTAGAATAACACTTAACAACCACTAAACTATTTTTATCTCCAAAGTGTTTATGCTTTTATACTAGCTCTTTGCATATATATATGCAATTACTCCTATGTTAATCTACAATTTCTCCTATCTTAATGGGTATAAAGCCAAAGGTGCGTAGAGATAGCTACAAACAATAAACGAAGGGTGAAAAAATTACTAACCCTGACCATATTTTTTGACAAAAGAAACAAGATTTAGGTATAATTTATCCATCCATACAAAGGCATAATCTCTTTGAAGTCTCCAAAATGGGTATAATGTCAAAGATACAAACATATAACAAGGAATAATAAGTAGAGACCAAACGACATGAACAATAAATTAGTCACTCTTAACACCTCTTATACAATTTCTCTACTTGTCTTCAATATTTATTGCCAAAGAATGTAGCTTGAATCTTGTATCAATATGTTACATGATATTCTTTCTTCCTCATCTATTTCAACTGCAGATCCATCAACAAAGCTTCATTCTACACAAAATAAAAATTGTACAATGACTAAAACAATGAATAAAGATGCACTGAGATAACTAAAACAATAAACCAAGGGTGGCAAAATTACAACAATCTCTTGTTTTAACTGCAATTTTTCCAGCCAAAAGACAAGAATAATCTCTTGAAAGTCTACAAAATGGGTGTGACACCGAAGATTGAAACATATAACAAGAATACATGAACAATAAATTAATCATATATGCAAAATACAAATGCAAAATGACTTTATCTACATTCCATGCCTCATATGTGTATGAAAAGATATGTTTGTGAAACATGGGCACATATAACAACCAATAGTGAGTGATGTTTTTTACTATAGTCTTCTTTGGAATGAACACCACAATGGCTCTTTCAACAATACAACTTAATCAATTTATTTTCTTGCACATTTTGGAGCACATCTATGTTCAAACCCTCCAATGAGAATTCAACTAAACATAATATATGTACATGTATGTATATGTGTATATATGTATGTATATGTATATATATGTATATGTGTATATATGTATATGGATATGTATATGTATATGTATATCTATGTATATGTATATATATGTATGTATATGTATGTATATGTATATGTATATGTATATGTATATGTATGTGTATGGATATGTATATGCATATGTATATGTATATGTATATGTCTAACCTATTTTATTATAGATCTATATGATTTCCTTTTTAATGTTGCACAAATACAATACACATCTAAAAAAACTAGTGCACTCTAAATTGTCTATTTCAAAATGTTTAATGCTCCAAAAATGGAATCCAATGCCGCTCTCGCTTGTTAAACACTATCAAAAATACATGTAAGTACAAACAAATTTCATCATCAATAAATAAATTCATTGAACCAATTTTAAATATTATTGATTATTTCCAATTTCATATTTTTTATATTGATTTTACCTAGATATACTTACTAATTTTTTATGGTTCATTCTTGATCTTGCATTCCCATCCACTAACATACCCCTCTCTTATATTTGTAGGTACTAGGCTAAAGAATACAAAAGCGCTCCAAAATCGTGATGCTTATTTTTTACAGAATTACTACAACAAAAAAAAAACTTCAATATGATAGATTATATATAAAAACACTAGATTTTGATCAAATTTGATATTATGTGATGTATAATGGAACTCCACAAAATTTCCCATTGACGTTTCATATTTTTCTTGCTTGGGGGTTTGGCTAGAGTCCTCGAGGCTCCATGATGCCAATATGGCAGGGTGGATAACAAGCATGGCTTTTGTTTTTTGGCTTTAAACGCCATATTTTTGTTCCTACATAGATACACGTGTATTATTTTATTCATTTATTCTAATAATTCTAAAAGAACTCTATTGCATCATCACACTCTTCTCTTAGTAAGGTCTATTTATTTGTTTCTAATCAAAAAATGGTCTGACTAAGTCTTCAATTGCACTATGAAGTAATTCATTAAAAATTGATATTTTTATTCCAAATTTCCTTATAATTGACTACTTTTTAATCCTTTATAGTTGTCCCCATTTTATTTTACTACTACTAACCTAAAAAGCACATGCATTCTAAAACTTTAATTTACAAAATTATGCACTAAATAGTAATTATAAAAAGTATCCAATATCAAAACATCTTTCTTTCTTCAAAAATATGTCATACAAGAAGTTATTGACTACCTTTGTTAAATAATACTTTTAAATGCAATATTAGTAATTAAAGGGATGGGTAATAACTCTTTAAAAAGTCTACCTTGTATTTCTACACATATATATCTTAGTATAATTGAATAATAATTAATAATTAATTAACCGATTGAATAACCTAGACAAAAACCTAAAATATACATGTACATGTCTAGGGCTAATAAATATGAAACTAAAATAGAGATAAAATTATCTCATACCTTAATTTTGGCATGAAACTATTGTTGTTAGAAAAACAAAATTATTTAAAAAATTTAAATTTAATTTATATTTTTCAATTATCATTTTTATAGAAAAAAATTATTAAAAAATTGTATTTGTTGACAATTAACTTACTATATTCTTAACATTGTTAGGTTAAATCAATTTTGAGCTAGAAATATATTTGGGAGGAGGACTGCATGCTTTTCAAAATCAACCTGTACGGAGTCCAACTGGCAAAGAGCAAAGGATACAAAATGGTACCATATTTACAAACAAAGCATTGTCTCGAAAGTCCCAACATTCGTTACTCATTTAAAATCATGCGGACTTCAATGCTTGTGTTTATATTGCAATGAAAATTTAAATATTGTAACTAAAATTATTAAATATTATATATTAATAAAATAAAAATTATTGATGATTACTTGTTTAAAACTAAAATTAATCAATACATTGTAACTAATTAGATTCATTCAACATGGCGTACGGTCTTATCTTACATTTTCATTAATCAATTTTCAACTACTACTTTCCTATTCATGGTAACTCATGTTACTTCCTACTGACTAGTAAACACGCTATCCATTTCTCAACTCAATCAAACAATTCTAAATATTATAGATTTTTTTTTATCTCTTCCCTTTCCACACAAAAAGTTTCCTACTTCTTGCCCACTGGATAGCTTCTTGCGATGCACCCTTGCACCCGTATCGACTAATTGTTGCATACCTTTGCATGCGATTACTACTATTAAATAGTGGGTTCTAGATAAATTTATCGTCAGCAATTCACCATCAGCAATCTAAGGTCAAATTCATTGATGTGACATATTCATGGTGTATACAATTCACCACCACTATTTCATCGTCATGGTATATTCGCCACTTATACATTTTTCAATATTTAAGTGGCCAAGAGCACCCAAAAAAAGTACAGATATTTTGTTGAACACAATGGTATATTCACCACATATACATTTTTCAATATTTAAGTGGCCAAGAGCACCCCAAAAAAGTATAGATATTTTGTTGAACACAATGGTATAGTGTGATGGTTTAAATGTGGTGGTGTTATTCTTGTCATCAAGCAAACTTGCATAGTATGACAATTTAAATGTGGTGTTGTTATTACCACCAAAGTTCAAATTCTGTTGAAATGTAATTGTTGAGTGTTTATGTTGAAGATAAGATCTCAATTTCTAACCTCACTGATTCATAACTTTGGATAAAAATATTTACTCTTTTAAAAAGTAAAAGAATATGTGACAATATAACAGAGAATTCTCAGACTAGACTATTTGAAATCAATACAAAACTATTTCAATATGCTATAACAATTGCAAATGTTTATTGCATTGAAAATCATTTCAACTATGTCAGTCTCATAAATCTGTACATCTCAAGACATCTCCCACAACAGGAATGGATCCGCTTCCTCATGCATGATATTCATGAGTTCTTCATGTTTGGCTGCCAACTGGGATTCCAGCTTCGCTATTTTCTCCCTTTGTTCGTGGACTAAAGCGCCAGTTCCATTGACGGGATCCTTTACTCTCACACTTGCTTCATACACTATATTCTTTACTGCACTTGCTCTTAGCTCAGACTCTACACCCTAAACAAACAATCACATAAATATGTAAGTTACACTATAAAAGCAATACAAAACTATAGTTTTTTAACACAAAAAGAAATTTAATGAGTGAAGGTTACAAATTACTTTTTGCGATTCAGTCTACAAGCCGCACAGGATTGAATCTTTCTTTTTGCCATCTCTGGTTGCAATAAAGCCCAAATGTAAATATTTAATCTTGCAGGCTGATCAATCATTTTCCAACATGTGCACAGGAAATTGGTGTGGGGCCGTTTTGAAATCAAGTTGCTCCTTTTAGCGAACGGAATTCAAAACCTGAAGATAATATGTACAGAAAGCAATCCGAGGGCCAAATACTAGTTCGCATGCAACTACCAAAACATTATATTGTTTTTCAATAATTGGTACAATAAAGACAAAATTTTCAGGTGTGATGAAGATAGGTTGGGTAGATTGGAGGTGTCTTTTAATATAATGGCTAGTTTATACGTTATATTCATGGGAAATGTGTTATGCGTCGTGTAAAATATTTAATATTTTATAAATTGCGGAGAATAGATATTTTTAGTAAAATATATTTTTTAGAAAGTTTTATGTCATATTTGAGATAATACATCTAGTATATATGGGGTCGTACAAAGATGAAATAAATTTATAATTGTATGGATTTCATCTAATGTTGTAATCACTCTTCGGAGTATTGTCAAATTGGGGCGCCCACCCTAGAAAATGTTGTATTAAGATTTTTAAAGTGTATTTCTATTTTGATGTCTTGTATTGTTGTTTGATAGCTAATTTTCGTTGTATTCTTGACAGTCTATGGCTATGTTTTTCATTGTAATTTTTCAATTAGCATTAATCCAATACCAAAAAAAGTGCATTTCTATTGTAAATTATTTTGTTGATCTTTACTTGTAAAAGTGTATTTGAGATGGGATGAAGAAAGTTGTTCGAAGATAGATCTATGATGCCAAATTAACTCTACTAAATGAGTTGAAAACATCCTTATAGCACAATCAAGTTCTTTCTTATATCATATTAATTTTATTACTATAAATATAATTTGAGTGGTAATATTGTTTGTTGGGCTTTTCTTGGAAGGATTTTCTAAACTATTATTATGCTATCATTTTTTTTGATCTATCATCTTAATCAAAACATCATGCTACTATTTTACTAAGAAACCACATTCCATCTACCAATCTATCATGAATCACAAAGAGCACATCAAGTGGATCTCTTGGGTGCACTCCATTACTATTCAATTGAAGGAAAGAAGAAGAAACAAGGAAAAAGGTCTCATTATTAATTAAGTTGTTATGCTAGTTTTTTTTTCCTTGTCTTCATTATTAAATTTTACAAATAGTATCCTACTTAGATTAGTAGCATAATTTGCTATATTTGGTATCAATTTTAGCTTTAATTTGGTTGGTCAATAGAGAAAGGGTAATTTGGGGTATATATTAATCTTGGTTCTAGGTCGGAGCATTTTGTATAGGTTAATCATTTTTTAGGTTCAAAGAAATGGCAAGCTCGCTTTAATAAAATTAGAGTTAAGAAAAATTGGTAGCATAAATTTTGAGCTTTAGAAACTCAAAATGGAAGCTTGATGGCAGATAGATGGTACTTATAACAACACAAAAGTTCTTCTCCAAAGTATGGATTAAGATTATTGGAATAAATTAGATAGAAACAAGCTAGATATACTTATTTTGTGCTTTCTATATATTTATTACTTTTAAATAATTCGAGAGAGAATTGTAAGGTCCACAAGAATTTGTCTTTCTCTTCATCTTCTAGTTATGTATTTGACTTATATCATACTAGTTATTATGATATCTTGTTTTATATTGCTACTTGGATATCTATACCATCTATTTGTATATGTATGCTATTATTATTTGATAATTTATCTTATGTAGTTCTTTCAATTTCATTTTTGTAGTAAATGATTAAATTGCATTTAATTGTCTATTTTTTCACTATTAAGGTGATGTAATTATTTTATGATTACAAAACTATGAATAATAATGTTGGTCAATGTTAGTTGTGCTTTAGTAGTTGTTAATTTTTTTATAAGTATGCATAGTATTTTACTTAAGTGTGCAAGGATAGGTAAATTCCTAATGGTGGCTAATTAGAGATAAACTACATAGTTGGTTTGATATTGTTAAATCATTCGACTCCATGTAGATTAATAGGACTTGGACTATTGAAACCCATAAAATTATTATTTAAATAATGTATAATTTGAGATTCGAATTTGGGATCCTTGATGCCTAAGACAAGTAGTGTGTCTTATTGGATTACATGATTTATTATTTATTGTAAGTGTTTATGGTTTCTATACATAAAAATAATTAAATTACTATAGAAATCTCTATAATTTCATAGAAATGAAAAAATAATGGGAGGTGTTTAAAAAATTAAAATTCAAAGTGTTTAAATGACATATTACCTTTACTTAGAAAAAATCAAAGCAATTTATACATACATATAGTTAAAATATATTATCTTAAATTTTTTAGTGGAAGTGTGAAAAGAAATTGAGATAATTGATTTGAGGTTTTGACCATATATGTAAATAAAAAGGGAGTTCTTTCTCCTTTTTATCTTGTCACTATCTGTGTGTCTATGCTCCCACATATGTGTACACCTTGGGGTAGTTGTGACTTGTTATGAAGTAAAAGTGCTTTGTTGTACCAAGTTTTGTATTTTTTAAAAAGATGTTAGGGTGTGTACATAAAAATGAAATATCAAAAGAGGGTCAAAAGTGATCACTTTTTCTTGAAATTAATAAAAATTGAGCTTGGATGAGAAATTGAAAATAAAATATAACATAACATCCATGCTCCTAAAGTTTTATCTTTATATAAAATTATTTCATAGACCATTTTGGTTGAAAATCAGTTAACATAACATATTTTATGCATAATTTTTTTAATTAATTTTTAATCCATATGTAATCTTTTACAAATTATTAGATACACAACCTAAAAAATAAAAAGTTGAGTGTGTTCCCCCCAATCTTTTTGAAATCTAATTGAATCTCCTTTATTTTATTGTGTGTTGAATAGAGTCTAGAATGTAAAAGTATAGTTTGTTTCAAATTTGGATTAATAAATAAAAAATGATACAAAAATACTAGACATAAGTGTTTATTTTATTTTAGAATAATACACTAGCTAAAGAAATTGAAGATCCAAACTTTAATGTATTTGAAATGTAGAAATTGGTTAGAAAGGTACGAGAGAGCTAGATGTTATAATGACATTATTTTTAAATAATATCTTAAAATGTACAATATTGATGGAGGGCATTGCTCAAAATTTATTTATTTTTCATATTTTACTTGTAAAAAATATCTTGGGCACCTTACATGTAGGGCCAACCCTTTAGCTCAAATATCTAAGCATTTGAGTAATTTTTAATTAAATTTGTGTGCATTATGATGCATATGAGCTATCACATGCACTAGTTTTAAATTAAAAGAGAGATCATTTATTTAATAAGAAATAATACTATTGCATTATAATGTGAGCATGTTATAGCATGAGTGCATTATTGCACAATCATGTTATGGAATAAGATTTTTAAACCATCCCAAGATATAATACTAGGATATTATATGAACTCATGTTATATCATATTTTCTTCAAACTAGTTTGTGACAACTTTTCCCATCTTGATGCACATACCCATTATCTTAAGGTTTTAAGTGAGAATGTGAAAAGAAAGGGGTCAATTGAATTGATTTTTTATCATATATGTAAAAAGTAAGTTAATTTTTAATGATATCAAGTTTCCACAATTCATATTGTAGTGTTGCACATTTTTTGGATTCGATTGTGTAGAAAAAATAAATCATCAACGTTTCGGATCACACTCTGTGATCCATCATCAAGATTAGAGAGAAAGAAGAGAATTTTTTTTTCCACATATTTTTCTGTTTTGGATTATTTATATAAAAATTCAAAAGGGAGGAAAATTGTTTGGTTGCAACTTGAGTTTTGGAGAAGGAAAATTCTTAAAAGTAGAATTGAATTTGATTTTATTTCAAAAGAGAGGAAAATTGTTTGGTTGCATCTTGAGTTTTGGAGAAGGAAACTTCTTAAAAGTAGAATTGAATTTGAGTTTTAGTTCTTTATAAGGAAATTATGAAGGTTTTGTTAATGAAATTGTTACAACTAATCTCATAAATTTGTGCATCTCATGGAAGCTCCCGAAAGGGGAATGGATCCATTTCCACATACATGATATCTTCAGTTGGTTGTGATTTGACATCACTGAGATATACAACTTCTTCAGCATTAGGAAAGCCAGTGCGCAGGAGGAATACAAGCTTATCATATTGATAATGGATATTCATGAGCTCTTCATTTTTGGCAACTACCAACTGGGGTTCCAGCTTCGCTATTTTCTCCATTTGTTTGTGTACTAGAGTGATAGTTCCATTGGCAGGATCCTTCAATCACACTTGCTTCATACACCATATTGTTTACTACACTTGCTCTTAGCTCAAGCTCTACACCCTAAACAAACAACCACATAAATATGTAAGTTACACTATAGAATCAATACAAAACTATAATTTTTTAAGGTTACAAATTACTTGAAGTAGTTGATGATATAGCTGGTTCCAAACACACTCTGCATAGTTGCAAAATTTCCTGGATCATCCTGAGGAAAATGAGGAGCCAAAATTTAGGATTGTGTCCTTTTTAAGGTCTTATCTGTAATCTAATATAGTGAACAAAATACAAAAAGACTGATATTGCATATATAGCAATACCTTACCCTCATTTCCCCTCTTTTTAAGGTCTTATTTGCAATCTAGTTTTAACTTTCTACTCTTTTTGATGATGGATCATTGAGTACGATCTGAAATGTTGATTAAAACTCATACACAGTTTAATCCAAAAGCTTTCTGCATTTTATCTTCATGGGCTGTGGAAAATTCATACCAACTAGGTCAATACCTAGTTGATATGGGTAAAAATACAAGTTCAGTGTGAGTTAGCAAAACATTATCTTATTTTTTATTAGATGTCTCTTTAGAGACATCCAATAAAATTGGAATGATATAGAGAAGATTAGGATGGGCCCTTTGCAAGGATGACACACATAAATCAAGAAATGGACCACAGTTAGGCATGATTGATGTAGGGTGTGCTGTAACTTTTTTAATAAGTAATAATTATATACAATAAATATTTATTTGTGGTGTATTGAAGATGTGTTTAATCGTTTTTGGATTTACTTGTAAAATATAATAATATTGGTTAGAAATTTTATGTGAGAGACATAAGACAAATATCTAATATTTCTAGGAAATAGTTGATTTTGGGAGTTGTAGGTTTGTGTTCTCTGGTTTTGAAGCACATAGTTTAGCCAATACCACTTTGTGGTTTTGTGTAAGCTTGATTTTCTAAAATTAAACACTATGTTTTTTGTTTTAGGTTAGTTGCCAAATTAACAAAGGTTGTGTTGTACCTTTTTTTAGTAAGTAATAATTATATAAAATAAATATTTACTTGTGGTGGATGAAGATGTGTTTAATCATATTTGGATTTACTTGTAAAATATAATAATATTGGTCAGAAATTTTATGTGAGACATAAGACAAATATCTAATATTTTTAGGAAATATTTTATTTTTTGAGTTGTAGGTTTGTGTTCTCATGGTTTTGAGGCAGCTAGTTTAGCCAATACTACTTTGTGGTTTTTTGTATAAGTTTGATTTTGTAAAAGTAAACACCATGTTTTTTGTTTTAGGTTGGTTGTCACTCTTTTTAACTCTCTTGTGGAGAGCTTATTTGAAATACGACATGTGATGTGTGGTTGCATGGTTATCCTTTATGCTTGGACACATGGAAGATGTATTGCAGGAGCTTGATGCTTATGTTCAGGAATAAGATTTTCTAGAAAGCAAAAAGATTTTTCTAGAAGAACTAGATTTTTCTAGAAACTATAAGCAACTAGAAGTTGATCAAAGAAAAATAATATTCCAGTTTTAGAGTTCTCTAGAATATTATAAGTTTTTAGATTTTAGAGGCTCCAAGTATAAATAGGAGGTTTTCCATTATGTGTTTAGCATGGAAAAAAATTGGTAAACATAGACCCAAATAATTTTAAAAAATGATTAATTAATTTAATATTAGAACACTAAATGGGCATATTTTGACAACTAATAACTTATTTACTAAGGGATTGACTTGTGGCAGAAGTTTTAAAACAAAAAATATCATGCCTCTTTTTGTGGAGGAAAAATATTTAATAATATAAATGCCCAAATATCTAGGGAAAATACAAAATAATAACAAATAAATAACTTAGGAATTTCCAAGGTTGAGGAACCTTCATTCTCAACACTTTTTAATTATTTTTTTGTTGGTATATAATTGTATGTTGGATTTTAAAGCATCCAATAATGCGATAACTCTAGAAATCATAAATTAGACAGGGTTACAAGTTTTAAAATCTTATAACAAGTTCTTTTCCATGGAGTCTAAAGTAGTAAGTATAATTGATATGGAAAATGATGTAGAACTGCAACATGCATCACACCCATACAAGTGTTTTCACTGAAAAATCATAATTATCTATTTTCCAACCAAGTGGGGTATTCTACTATTCAAGAAATGGGAAATTGCAATTGATGGTAGCATCTAAATTATTTTTCTTATTCTACTATACCACTACAAGAAAAAGAGTTCCAAATACATCAATAAAAGCAAATGCTCCACATTATAGAGAGTATAATTGAATTAAATAACAAAATATGTTACTTTGACATAGAACAAGGTTAGTTTATTATGTAATGTGATGATTTTAAAAATTAGATTGATCATATTTATTTTCCTCTACACCAATATGATAAAAGTGGTGCATTTAGAATATGCATTTTGATAATGCAATTTCAAGATATGAAAATGGTGCAAGAGTTGTATTGATATCAACTAATGGCATAAATTGTAAGTTTTCCTTCCATTTAAAAGTTGAATGCACCATTCTTCTAGTTGTATTTTACCAATAGTGGCATGGTGTGATGGTTGAGTTGCTATGTGCTACTCTTTCCATCAAGGTTAAAACCCCATTGGGGTGTAAATTGTTGAGAATTTATCTTGGGGACAAGTCCCCCCATTTGTGACCTCACCGTTTCATAGCTCCGGGTCAAAAAAAATTACCTTTCTTTAAAAAAAATGAATGCACCAATAAAATGGCTTAAAATTAGGCTTTTTTGTTGGGCTTGAACATGGTTTCCAAATATAGAATCAAATGTATTAAATTGCATGGTGATTTAAAATGTGTATTGTCTCATGTTATAGAAATATATGTTTCTAAGGAGAAGAGGTTATAAATGTATAAGAGTGTTATGTGGGATAAAATTGATATGTTTGATGTCTTTGACATCAATTGTGTTGAAAGAGAAAATAATGAAATATTTTATGCCCTTGCTATATTAGCTTCAAAATTTTATACTTCCCTAACAACTATCCATGAAAAATATGACATTAAAATTATTACTAGGTCTTAAATTTATGGTAATATCCATATTTTGTAAGTCTTCAATGATGATCAATAAATTTATGGATTCTTAAATTGTATCCAAAAACTATAGGTTGAAAATCCTACAAAATATTCTCATCTATAGGGTCAGGGGGTTGTCTTAAACAAGGTAATAGGGGAGTTCATCAATAGATTAACGGTGCTTGAGGGACTACAATGAGTGTAAGTAATCTTTCTAGTTCTTTGACTTAAGTTAAAATTAATAGGGTGTGTCTAGAGGTATCATCAATTGGTTTTGACATCAAATAAAATTTAACATAATAGTAACAATTAATATCTATATCAAAATATACCCTTGACCCCAAACTCTATCACTAGGTCAAGATTAACTAGCTACATATGAGTTCTATATAGTTGATAAAACCTTACACATACAACTATAGGTAACAAAATAGTTCAATCCCTTAAGATGATTTCTCTTATTAATTTTAATACATTGGCAAGGTGTAATATGCATGTAAAGATTATCTAATAATTTAACAGTTGTATTCCACTTAAGATTTAACCTTGATTTATAAAAATAAATGTTGAAAAACTTGCACGAAGATAATATAAATCTAACCTAAGATTACAATTAAATAGAGTGGATTTTTTTTAAAAGAGTTCCAACAAATGTAGTGCTGACATAGATGGAGGGTCTAGAGGTGGGACTATCCAATCATACAGTGAAGAGTTAACAAAGAAAAAAATATGATAAACAAAAAAAAAATTATCACTAATTCAATGTAATATAATGTTTATTTTCTTGTTACATGTAGATCACATATTAAAGAAAAATTAAGTGTATGTAATAATGAAGATGATTTTCTTTCTATTTTCCACTTAATTTCTTTTATCCTATTCTTACAACACTTTGTTGTAATTCCTTTGTTCCTTAAAAAATTAATTCATTATGCACATGTTTAAATATATTGATGGAAGTTATTTTGAGTTACCAAAATCAACCCATCTCCTTACTCATTCTAAAAGCCTAATTAATCATAATTCACCCATCGCCCCAAATCCTATGTATACTTCTCCTATAGTCATAACTAATATAAGTCTTCAAACACCATTATCTAATATAATATTATTTTCTCTCATTATAGTAGGAGGTCTCCCTATTGCAAGTATGTGGAGTTGGTATTTTCATTGATCTCAACAAGATTATGTGTTAGCATTGGAATCAACTGTATAAGAAGGAGTTTGTTGCAAGGATGTGGAATTGGTATTAATTTGGTGTTGTCATTGATGATACTTTGATTGGTTGCATTATGTTGTCATTTGTAAGATACTAGTGTCAACTTCTAATGTTGCTAGATAATAAGATTTTGTTTATGGATGTGTGGTTGAGTTTCTATGTTGAAGTTGGCTTGGTGGTGATGAGAAAGTGTGTAAGATGTTGACAATGTGTCTCTAGTGCTTGGTTTCAAAGTTCTTTTAAGAAAATTTGAATCAAAAGAGCAAACAGTGTGTTGCAGTGGTGTCTGTGATAAATGGTTTTGCTCCACATTTCTCCACAAATTCGTTTTAGGTCTTATGTCTTTGAAAGTATGCTAATAGTTTTTGTATATTTCTTTAGTTGAATGTTTTCAAGATTTGGTGCTTCAAAAGTCAGTTTCTTAAGTTATTGTGTATGGCAGGATTGTCTTACTATACTCGGTGTGTATATTCTTCAAGTGAAAGTTGTTGTGAAGGATTTTTTGGATTTCAAGGTGTTATTGGAATGTTCCAGATTGTGTTTAGGTGAAATATTTTGTTTGTTTGTTTTATTTGGATCAAAGCAAGCGTGTGGTCAAATGTTAATGGTTTTAACATACGTTTGGTTGTCATTCAGTGTTTACACTACTTATGAAGTTGCTTCAGTGTTTGTTGAAGTGTGGTGTAGCATGTATGGATTGATTTAGATCCTAGATAAGGTGTGTGGTGGTCCACCTTCATTTATTTCCACCACAAGAATGTTTTGGTATTGACCTAACTTGAATTTGCATGGTTGAGGTGTATATCCAACATAGGAGAATGTTTTCATAGATGGTATAAATAAGCGATGAGTTCTTGAGGGATGATAAAATAGAAGCGTGAAATGTGAATTGCAAAGTTGTAAGGTGCAAACTTTTGAAGTGCAAAATAGCGTTTCATGTGTTAGATTATTGAATGTAGTCAAGAGAAGGTTTCTACAATTATTCAGTGAGATTGCGAAGGTGTTGGTGATGCTATGGTGGATTTCTCTATTGCATTAAGATGGATTTCTCATTGTAACACTCTTCTCTATCTTCTTTTCTATTTTTGCAATGAGCCTTTCTTTCTTTTGGGCAATGATCCCCTTATAGTTGGTATTGATATTACTTTATATTGTGAGCTAATCCTCACCATGGTTTTTCCATGTAGATTTGGTGTTTCATTTTGTATGGTATTGCATTGATTATGTTTTTGTTACCTGATTTCATAATAAATCATTCTAATAGATTAAGGGATAATTGAATTAATGTGGATTTGAATGTTTATAAGGGTTTTTAAATTTTAAGGTACAACTCATTTACCCCATCTTAGTTGTCTTATGCATTCAACAATTGGTATTAGAGAAAGGTTCCTTTGAAGAAATGTTAATTGCTTGAGGTATATCTAGTATGGAACACAAGAAATGCATTAATATGTTTGATGGATTAGATTATGCATTCTAGAAGACAAAGATGAAAGGTTTTATATTTTCTCTTGGATTTGAGATTTGGAAGTATGTTGAAAAAGGATATACTATGCCTACAAATAGCCTGAGTACTAATGATGAGATCAAGGCCTATGAAAATAATGTTAAACCAAGGTATGCTCTCTTGAGTGGTCTTGCTAATTTTGAATTAGTGAAAGTTATGAATATGAAATCTTCTAGAGAAAGTTGTGTAAAGTTACAACTCATTTATGAAGGAGATGACAAGATCAAACAAGCTAAGATGCAGAATCTGAAGATTATGTTTGAAACCATTCAAATGTATAAAGATGAAAACATCATAAGCTACTTGCAGAAGGTGGACGAAGTTGTCAATAGTATCAGTGGAGAACTTAAAGAAGTGGTAATGAAGGTACTCAAAACTCTTCGTAAATCTTATATTCATAAAATTTTTACTATTGAGGAATTACAAAATTTGAATCAATATACTATAGATCATTTGTATGGTTCCTTAACTACTTTTGAGATGAGATAATTTGGTACAAATAATACAAAAGTTGAGACTACTTTTAAGGCTAGAAAATCAGAGAAGACCGTGGAATCATACTAGGAGGATATTGATGATGTGGAAGCAAAATTTGTGAGGATAAAAATGGTATTGGTAAGTATAGAGGTAAGTTTCCTTTCAAATGTTCCATTTGTGGAAATATAGGTCATTAGGCTTCAAGATGTCTAAAAAGAGCTTTGAATGACAAAAACAAGGAGAACAAAGGTATGATGATTAAGAAAAATTATTACGTTAGAGAACATGCAAGTATATCTAATGATGAATCTAATTATGGGGATGATAATGATGGTGAATGCTTGTTCATGGCTTTAAAAGATGAAACTAATTCTACTAACTCTGAGAGATTTATGAAAGAAAGTGCTTTGGAAGCAAGTGATAATAGTAAAGGAACCTTGGTGTCTTCTTTTCATTCTAGATAGGAGAATGACTATTGGATCATTAATAGTGGATGATCTAATCATATGACTAGTGATAAGAGTAAGTTTGTTAAACTTAAGAAATATGAAGGAGGACTTGTTAGGTTTAATGATGACACATCTACTAAGATATGTGGAAAAATTTCAATCTATTTTGATGGGAAGTATAACACTAATGATGCTTTTTATGTTAAGGGCTTAATACATAACCTCTTGAGCATTGGAAAAATGTGTAGCAAAGGATACAATCTCATATTTTATGATTATTGTTGTGAGATCATAAAAGAATGGAATTGTGATTATTGATAGAAGAACATATGGAAATATCTATTAGCTCAAAGGTGATGATGATTATTGTTTCATGAATCAGATTAATGAGAGTTGGATATGGCATAGAATAATGTGTCACATCAATTTTGATATCCTAGTGAGAATAAGTTCAATTCAAGCAGTGACAGATCTACGAAAGATTACAAAGACTATCAATGTTGTTTGTAAGGAATGTCAAGTTGGAAAGAAAATAAGAAGAAGCTTCAAATTTAAAGAACAATATACTACCAAACTATCAGAATTGGTGCAAACAAATCTTTATGGTCCTACTAGAGTAAGAAGTCTTCAAGGTGACAAATATTTCATACTATTCATTGATGATGATTCTAGAATGGCATGGGTTACATTTCTCAAATAAAAATAAAAATCTCTAGAGCGAATTTTAAAGCATTGAAGGTTATGGTTGAGTACAATGCAACAACATCTTGTTGTACCCAAGTGTTGGGGATGAGGCAAACATTAAAGGATATCAGAGTGGTATATGATGAACCAATTTCTATCTTCTATGATAATACAAGTGATATGAATATTTCAAAGAATCTGGTAATGCATTAAAGGACTAAGCATATCTCAATCTGGTATCACTTTTTGAGAGAGAAGGTTGTAGAAAATGAAATTAAGCTTGAATGTGTGCCTATGAAGGATCAATTGTTAATCTACTTACTAAGGCCCTTCCTAAGGATACTTTTGAGTATCTCCAAGGGAAGTTGGGGGTTATTACCCCTTGTACTTTGTACTAGATGCATAAGGAGGTGCGTCAATCTAGTGGATCTCAAGATTCATTCTTTGATCTAGACTGATGATGGTGGATACCTCTTACGGGGAGTAGGTAGTGACATTATTGATTGTTGCAGTTCAGTGTGTGCTCCTAAGGGGGAGTATGCAAAGTAGTAAAGGATTTAGGAAGTTGTAGCTTGCAATGGTTAACAATGTGATTTATGTCGAAAAGGGAGAATAAGTGATGGGTATGTGCAGGATCATCATGGAAAAAACAAGCCCTTAAGTGGCAAAAAATTTAGAGAAATTAGAGTTAGGAAAATTGACGTAGAAATTTGAATAAGTTATCTATATTATTTCAAAAATATGTAAGAATAGAATCTGTAGCAAATTGAATGTAGTTTGTAAAATACTAAGTTTTTTTTTTTTAAATAAAATCTATTTGGTGAAAATTTTAAATTTCAATGCAGTAGTACTTAAATTTCAGGGAAAAAATAAGAAGTAGGTGTTTGTCTGACCACCCTAACCACAATAAAATGATAATATTTTTTATGAGATTTTAGGCATACTTAGAGGACTCATGTCTGGATGTGATGCATATTTTTTTGTAATTTTTTTCCAAGTAAATAATTATTTATGATTTTTTTATTACAAATTTTAAAAAATATAAAAATGTGTATGTCTAACCACCTTAATTTGGTCAAAATGTCATGAAATTTAAAATTTATTTTCTTAATCCTATTGTATGTGAAGCATAGAATGTGAAGCATGTTTTGGATTCAAAAAATGTGATACTGTTTGAAAGCTATAGATGTTTTTTAATCAACCTATCAATCAACACTTTAGTCATAATTCAAATAGAAAATAAATAATAATCATTTATTAAGTTCAAAGTAAATCATAATTTATATTAGTGGAAAGTTGAGATTCTCCTTTAAAAACCCTTTTCATTTGATCAATTTTGGGTTAAAAAAAAGTTGTCAGCCACATACCCTAAAAATACCCATCATATTGCCACTTTTTGGCCCATCATGATCCTGCACATACCCTGATGCAAATATTTTATTCTTTTCCATTGATGTCAAAAGGGGAGAGAGTCATGTGAAAAAGAAGATAGTTAAGGGGGAGAAAGAATAATGTGAAAAATGTTCATTTGAGGAGAGAAAGTTGTAGCTAAAATAAATTCATGTGAAGAAGATGTCATGGGGGGAGAAATGAGCTAGTTTAAGAACTGGTATCGAGCAAGAGTATCATTAGAGTTGTTGTGTTTGTTGTTGATAGTTCTTTAAATCATGTGTTGCCATTAATGACAAAAGGGGAGATTGTTTCAAGTATGTGTATTCGGTGTTGTCATTGATTTCAACAAGATTATGTGTTGTCATTGGTGTCAATTGTACGAGGAGTTTGTTGCAAGGATGTGTAGTTGGTATTAAGTTGATTTTGTTTCTAATGATGCTTTGATTAGTTGCATTATGTTGTAATTAGTAAGATACTAGTGTCAACATCTAGTATTTCTTTCATAATATTTTTTCTATGGATGTGTGGTTGATTTTCTATGTTGTAGTTGGCTTGGTGGTGATGATGAAGTGTAGAATATGTTCGTGATCTATCTCTAGTGCTTGGTTTCCATGTGATTTTGAGAAAATTTGAATAAAAAGAGGTAACAATGTGTTGCAGTGGTGTTCTGGGTTGTAGAGTAGCAATCTAGATTTTCTCGACATTTCAGATATGTTGATCAAAGGTGTTTAGTGGTGTTATATTCAAAATTTGGTGTGCTATATTGTTGTGCAGAAGTTGTGTTCACTAGTGTGTGAGCTCTGTAGCTCAAAGGTGCCCGGGAGAAATGATTTTGCTTCACATTTCTCTACAGAGTGTTTTAAAGTCTTGTAGATTTGGAAATATGTTGATAGTGTTTGTATTTTTCTTCAATTGAAGTTGTTTGATATTTTGTGCTTTGGAAGTTAGTTTCTTAAGTTACATTATATGGCAGGATTTTCTTAATGTACTGGGTGTGTACATTATTCAAGTGAAAGTTGTTGCGAAGGAATTTGTTGGATTTTAAGGTTTTAGTGGAATATTTCAAATTGTATAACTAAAGTTATATTTGTTGTTTGTGAGTTGTCTTCAGATCAAATAAGCATGTGCTTACATGTTAATGGTGTTAACACAAGTTCAATAGACCTTGGATGTCTACACTACTTCCAAAGTTGCTTCAGTTTTTGTGGAAGCATGGAATAGTGTGTATGGATGGATTTAGGTCCTAGCTAAAGTGTGTGGTGTTCCACCTTCATTCCTTTGCACCGCTAGAATGTTTTTTTGCAGACCTAATTTGAATTTACATGGTTAAGCTGCATAGTCGACCTTGGAGAATGTTTTCAATGTTGGAGATGGTATAAATAAGTGATGAGTTCTTGAGGGATGATAAAATAGAAGTGTGAGTTGTGAATGATGTGAATTGTAGAGTTGTAAGGTGTGCATTTTTGAAGTGAAGTATGAGATTTCATGTGTTAGGTTACTGAATACAGTGAGCAGAAGGTGTCTACAATTAGATTTAGTGAGACCATGAACATGTTGGTAATGTTGTAGTGGATTTATCTATTGCATTGAGATGGATTTCTCATTGTAACACTCATTTCTATCTTATTTTCTATTCTAGCAATTAGCTTTTCTTTCTTCTGGACAATGATCCCTCTAGTAGTTATCCCTTTGTAATCGGTATTGATATTACTTTATATTGTGAGCTAATCCTCACTATGGTTTTTATCATCTTGGGTTTTCCATATAAATATAGTGTTTCATTGTGTATGGTGTTGCATTGATTGTGTTTTTCTTACCATTTTTCATGATAAATCATTCTAATAGATTAAGGGTTATTTGAATTAATGGGGATCAAAATGTTTGTGAGGGTTTTGAAGTTTTAAGGTAGAGTTGATCCCCCCATCTCAACTTTTTTTTTCATTCAACACTCCCTCCTCCCCTAGTATTCATCAATTTTCTTCTGCTAAAAGTAAATTTTCCTTACAATAGATATCATTCTATTGTGCATACCTATGGTACTATTTACAATAGAAAGAATGTATTCATCCCTACTCTTCCATCCACTAATATTAATCTTCATCCTTTACCTTTTCATAAGGTATGCGACCTCATAAAAAAGATACACGAAACACATGCTAAGATTTCACTATGAGAGCTTCTTTATTCTTTATCCACTTGTAAGGAAATGCATTCATCCCTACTCTCCCATCCACTAATATTAACCCACTAATATTAATCTTCATCCTTCACATCTTAATAATTAAAATGTAATGGATTGTATCTTAGAAAATACTACCGTATCATGAATTCATTGACATGAAAATCTACATTGCACTATTTTTCTCATTTATGAACTAATTCTAGCCATTCCCCAATATCCTCAAAGTTTTCTTTATTTCCATTTATTCAATCCACCTTTAACTATATCCCTACCTTCAAATGTCTATCAACCTTCTCTCTTACCTTAACCCCACTACTTTCTTACCTCATACTTTCCTCTACCAGCATATCTTCCTCCAACTGTACCTCTTTCCCATGCATTTATCATGTACTGCCTCCTCCTCCTCATCCTATTCCTTCTCACTTCATCTTCTTTTTCTTCCCCATCTCCTCTAACTTTCTCCTCCTCTTATTATACATAGTATTATGATTATCCTCCACTTTATCTTCTTTCTAGATCTCCTCCAAATGATAATTGATGACCATATATTATAGCACACCATCTTCTCCCTCTTTCCTTTCCTATTTCCATCATATCCTATTTACCCCTAATTCTTCTAACTTAATCTATTTGATTTTGTCCTCTAATTCTACCCCATTTGATTATACCAATATTACACATAGTTAGCTATCTTTTTAAAATTTACTATTAAATTATTCTTTCATCATTGAAGTTCATTGCAATGCTTCCTTAGGTAGATATTATGGTTATGCAAATCATAGTACACATGTAGAAGATTTTATATGAAAAACATATGTAATAATGAAGATGATTTTCTTTCTATTTTCCACTTACCTTACATAATGATGATATAAAATGGTTTCATACATATGGTATTTATTATGTTTCTTTTTATGATCTTATAGTTGCTTTTATAAGCTACTTTTTGGGTCTTTTATCATATTCTAGTGTTGTAATTCCTCCCTCCCTTAAAACATTAGTTCATTACACATATGTTTAAAGGTATTAATGGAACTTATTTTGAGTTACCAAAATCAACCCCTTTTCCTACTCTTTCTCAAAGAAAATTTAGTCATAATTCATCCATTGCCTCTAATCTTATGCATACTCCTCCTAGAGTCATAACTAATGTCTTCAAATACCATTTTCTAATAAACTAATTTTTCTCTCATTATGATTAGAGGTCTCCCTACTCCCCTAGCATTCATCATATTTCTTCTCCTAAAATAAATTTTCCTTACAATAGATATCAATATATTGTTCATACATACCTATAATA
Organism: Sequoia sempervirens; assembly: GCA_007258455.2. Lineage (NCBI taxonomy): Eukaryota > Viridiplantae > Streptophyta > Pinopsida > Cupressales > Cupressaceae > Sequoia > Sequoia sempervirens. The sequence continues at coordinate 1,055,413,696 of VDFB02271358.1, forward strand.
CTAGTTGGAATAGAAGCAATGCATTAATCTCTACTCTCCCACCTAATAATACTAATCTTTGTCTTGTTGATGCCAAAATTTGACAAGGTAACAGAGTCTTATGGGAAACTCAGTTTAAGGGGGACCTTTTCCGCTAAACTGAGTAACCTCCAGATTTTTATAGAAGACAACTTCTTCTATAATGGGGTTGGAAAGGGAAAAGGAAGTGGATATAATAAAGTAACGTCTAACCTAAGGCGATGCACCAAGATTTGATGATGGGCATGATAAATCATAGATTTAAGGGCCTAAATGATGTTATTATGTTCCAAAACATTAGAGACTTAAGATTATAGCATAGACAAATCATTTATTGACCTAAAATAACGTTGCATAAATTATCACTAGCAAGAAGAGTTATTAGACATGATCTAGGTAAGCAAACTTGCATCTAACATATATAGAAGTTCTTCAAATGAAGTGTCAAGACAATATAGAGCACAGTTCACAGTTTAATCAAATAGCATGAAAAACAAAAAGGCTAAACAATTGGCACAGTTTGAGAGTTTTGTAATTAAATAAATTAGTAATAATGGCCTAGCATCCTTTTACTAAAACCAGCATGTTTTTCCCCATTTTTGGACGATTTTCTAATCAACAGAGAAAGTATATATAGCAAGAAAACCTCTCACCGCTTCAGAGAATAGTAACAGAAAAGATCTCTCAATCTTATGCAATGATGCTTAAATCAAAATATTCCTCAAGCTATTACAACTGTATCAAGCCGGAACACATCATCTAGTCATCCCGGGCACAGGTGCATCCTCTGCAATGATGGCAGTGGTCCCAGCCAAGCTCGATTAGACAAGTGTCATCCTTTGCTGCGAATGATTATGACAAGTAGCAACTAATAGCATTATTTGGTTCTTTCAGCTTATCGCCAGCATAACAGATCCGTTGTTAGTTACTTGGCAGCCTTTCGTTGCCCGCATGAACCTTTCTCCCATCACTAAAAAGGATTTGCGAAAATGCAACATGTGTTGAATGGGTTAAGAACTTTATCACAATGGAGGGAATGCTCCATCAGCTGGGCATAAAAGACGCATGGTAGCATTTTGTTGCTCGCAGTTGCTATTTCATCCCTGTATTGAAAGATTTGTGAATGGTTGCCACATAGAAAGAGTACACTACGGTTAGAAACTATGGGGCCCGCCAGCACCTTTTAGGCATGAAAGCTTCGTGGTAGCATTTCACAGCCTGAAAAGGCTTCAAGGAAACAAGAAACAAAAGCCTCTCACAGTCACGACATGTGGAAGCACAACAGAGTTTCCTAGGATCTGAAGGGAATGCTGATACTCGATGTTGCAAAGAGTGCATGCATGGAGCGGCAGATAAAAACCTTCAAAAAGGCCAAGCAGACTTGGGGATGCATAGGCTGGCGCACAAAAAATAAACCTGAAGAGAGCTGGTTAAATATTTACTTAACAAATTTTTGCAACTACCAGGGGCATTTCGACTGGGCAATGGAGAACCCAAAACTTTTCTAGTTCTGTAGATTAGAGCCTTATCCATTGGGCTAATGGGGTCAGAGATTGGAAAGAGCCACTTGCAAAGGTGACCATTCATCATCGGATAGCTTCACTATGTTGCGCAAATTTTGTTGTGCTCTATGTAGATCAATAGTTTCTTTGTGAGGTAGCACATCGGGTAAACCAACCCTTGCTTGTATATGAAATAGCAACTGTGAGAGCAGATGAATGACTGCCTTAATTTCGGCTGCCATGGGAGGATGGCTGAACTTCTTGAAAGCCTCCAGGTCATTTTCCTTCCCTTGAATAATTTCTACAATCTGCCCAGTCGTGGAAATAGAGCCATCCTCTAGGAATGGAGATGACAGTCCCATCCTGCCTAGCTCAAAGAAACTTCCCTGTATGCTATCTAGTGTCTTACTCAGAATAGCCACAGCTGCTTTAGTGCACTGGAAGGCAGAGTGGCAATGGATGAATTTGTTTGTCGTTTGTGTCGCAATGTCCTAATCCTTGATACCCACTCTGACAAGGTTTTCATCAGAGATGAAGTATAGCTTGGTGAGTAGATCCCTTGCCTTAGGAACCCTATCTAAGATGAATTGTGAGAACTATTCAATTGTATCATGGGCCTCCTACCTGAGCCTTGATGCCTTGTCGATAAATCAGAGAGTAGGTTGTAGTGTTAGGCAAAAGGTTTAAATTTTCTCCTAGTGAGAAATGTATAATTTCCTAACTAGCGGAATGATATTCAGCTATGTAGGGGGAGGCAGGAGAGAGGCTTTAAGAAAATTAATATTTGTGTCTCTTGAAATAATGGCCATAGCCAATTCTACCTTTTTCCTTTTCTCGGATGCGAGCTGCTCTGCAAAGTTACTCATTTCTTTATTTCAATTCTTCTAAGCTCAGGAGTGATTTTTTGAGTGCTCATCTAAAGAAGCCTTTATCTCTTGGAGCTCTTCCTCTATTTGAGCCTTTAGGCCTTTAAATTCGGCATCCTTCTCTTGTATTATTTGCTCAAATTAAGCATGTTGGCATTCCATCTCTTCCTTTTTTTGTGCCATCCCTTGACTATGCTCAAAGCGGAGGTGCTCCAACTCTTCATTCTTCAGTCATAGATTTCGCTCTACCTTCTGGTCCTTGCTTTGTAGCTCCTTTATTATGGTAGGGTCGACAATCTAAGTCTTCACAATTTTTCCCCTAAGTTTGTTCCTCTCATCCTCTATTGTATGCGCCCTTTCAGTCATGCAGGCAATATTTGCCTCCAAGGATTTCTCCTTTTCTAGAAAACTAACCCTTTCCCTAGCTACCTTGAGCTACTCATCCTTCTTTAGCTGGCAGCCATTTTTGAGGAAGTTGGAAGTGACTACCTATTGCATTTCCTCTATGATTTCAACTTTATCTCGTAGTCGGGCTACCTTCATGTCGAGTCCGATGGTATATATCTCATAGTATTTTGGTTGCATTTCTCCCTGAGGCTTGCTTACCCTTGGGTACATGGTTGTGAAATTCAATTCTTTTCGGGCCTCATCGTAAAGAGAATGTACTCTAGGCTAGGTGGGAACACTATCATCCTTTTCCTTGTGCTTCCTCATTCTATTTGCATGTGCCTCCTTTTCACAATCTATATGTGTTATGAATTTAGTTGGCAATGCAACTAGTCCACCTGCGAAAGGAGCACCAGAAGGTAGGGCATAGGGATAGGTAACCTTCATAGGTATAGGAATTTGTTTCTTCTGGAGGGTGATAGTTTATGGAAAGAAGTGAGGCACATTCCATAGTTTGGTTTGAAAACCAATAGCAGAGCTAGTCATTTGCAATGACTGGACTGGGGAATCAACCGTAAGGCTGATTGGTTAGGACTGGGGAGTTGTTAATGGGGTGTTAGCCTGTTGCCATGGAAGAGGTTCTGTAATCATAGTAGAAAAAGAATGGGAACCCATAGGGAGAATTCTTTCTGAAAGCAAGGTGAAGAAGGTCTGAGCGGCAGCAGTGGGCATAAGTATACAAGGGTGGCCTATGAAAACTGGGTGAAGCCTACCGAATCTGTCAGACTAAAAGCAAAAGGAAGAGGGCCAGGACCTATAGTAGGGATCACCAATGAGGCAAGGGTAGATACCAAGGAATTAGATGTAAGAGGAGTGAATTTTACCTGTTGACTGGTTGTTGGCATCTCCAAAAATGTTAGATACTCCACAACCTTTGGTTCCTGACTAGCTGCGAGCACTCTTCCTCCAGCGGGTTCTTACAAACTCTCTCTAATAATACGCTACCATTTTGCAAGTGGAATCTCACCAGCTTCGACAGTCATCTTCCTCTGCAGAAGTGATAGCCTAGCTGGTTTAGCAGCCCAAGTGAGTGTATGTGAGCCCCTTGATATATTAAAATATACATTTGTGGCCACATAGGTGGGTTGTCTGAAGACTTTCTCCTTTTGCATAGAGGAAGCCGATGTCGTTGCTTCCTCCTCCTGATCCTCAGATTCCTCCTTCTCTTTGCTCCTATTAATACTAGAGCTTGGGCCAGGATGGCCTTCCATCCACCACCTTTCAAATTCTTGGTCATCTTTTAGTTGATTGTAAGGAACATCCAATTGTGCAATTTCTTGGCGATACTTCCAGAAAGCCTGTATTTTCTCTTCACTCCATTCCTCATCTTTCTTTAACCTATTGTACATTCCACGCTCCATGTGGACATTATCTTGAGCCACAACCACATGAAAGTAGAACTTGTGCTATGGGCCTCTAGTGTCTGGCATATGGATATGCACCAATTCAACAAAATACTCATCTTTGTCTACTCGTGGGTTACGTTGTTTCTCCCAGTATGGTCATCGAAAGGGTTGTATTCCCACTTATCATTTACTAGTACCAACCCTAGATATGCCAGCTTGTCCTCTAACAACTGGTCTGATTGCTTTTTTAGTAGAGTTACCAACTTGAAATTTATCGGACAAGAGAAGAATCCCTTCTTCTTGGCCTTTTCACTGCTATAGAAAGTAAAATAAATGATACACACCTATTGGAACATTTCCAATGTGAACACTCTATCCATGACAGGCTAGGAGCAGGAAAGGTTTTCTAGTAAAGCCCCACATTCGGAGGATCGTAAAGTCTTTGCCCAAGAACTAGTTACAGGCAGGGGTGAAACTCTGCATAAATCTAACCTACTCCCTATCGAGTCAGATAATATCACCCTTTCCAATCAAATCATGCAAAACTAAGGCTATGAAATAGTCTGCAAATGCATAATAGTCATATGATGTGGAAAGAAAAGGTGTCTAGGTGGACACTAACTTCCTTTTATTTTACTCGTAAAAAATTGATAGCGAAAAATACCGAGCAAATAAATCCAGGTTCTGGTGTAGAAACATGTGGACCAGGAAAGAAAAAAACCTAAATTTTTTCTTTGGTTGGTAATTATTAATTTTTTGTATAATTTCTTCTACCATAAACTCAACAAAATCATACCAGAAGAGTTCATGTTGCTTGCAAAATTGAAATGTCGGTCCCAGTTGAAAGGTCTCTATCTGCTCATTGGAGTCTCAGCCACACATAAAGGCTAGCATGGACATGGCATCCTAGAGATCATCACGAAATGCACTGCGCGACAACGTGATACTTTGTGCTTTAGCAGCTAGGATGCCTTTCTTATTAGTCTCTTCCAACAAGAACTCCAAGTTCCTTCTCATCTTCTTCCATATTTTCTCTTCTTTGTTCAGGTGAAAAGGCTCAATATTCTCCTTTCTTTTACTTAGGTCTAAGATGCATAACATGTGCCAGATGGCCTTTGAAGTTATATGTACCTTTAAGTTGTGGCCTTCAATATAGTGGGTATCAGGATTATAATGCTGGATAGCAGCATCAACCACCTCTGGGCAATAGTGCACTAGTGGGATCATGTATTGAGGGAGACCACTATACCAAACTCTATTTGTCATACGTAGATTGGTCTATCTTTGGTGCCGATAACCTTGCATAAGCTACCTATCTGAGGGACTTAGGATTTTTCACGAGCCTTGGGTTGTAGATATTATCCCATTTTTCTTCAACCTTTTTTCTGGTCTCTGCAATTCTTAGGTCTATTCAGTTCTTTTGTATAGGCCCTCCTTGGCCTGTTGGGTATACCAGGTGTGGTGTATGCCACATCCTCATAGACATATACCTCTACTGAAGAAAATATAGTTGTAAACAGCTCTTGGCTAATTTCTTCTTGCATGGGCTGAGATGAAGTTTTTGACATTTTTCTTTCTCCGAAGATTTCTACAAGCTTTTGGTTTTGTAATTCTCCTCAATTCTAGATATGTAGAAGAAGAATAACTCTACACTTTAGCTCCTTTGTATTTGTGAAAATAATTTGAAACATTAGACCTTTCATGCAATATTTGACAATCTTTCCTCAAGGTGGTAGGTGAAAGCAAGCCTTTTCCATTTAATTCGGCATGTACTGTTAATTTTACAATTCGTACAAAATAAACAACTTGCTATTTCGAGGTGGCTGAAGTTCATTATTGCATTTGGAAATCATGTGATATGTTGTGATCTCCTTGGAACTTGAGCAAGCAATTTGCTTGCTAACCCTGTGTTAGTATGCACTGACAATTAATATCTCAGCCATAATGATTATGCCAAACAAACGATCATAGTCTGATAAGATATGAATATCACCTTGGGTATTGGGGCATGCTTGAGAGATGACACAATAGCCTATGGCCATACATCTCACTACCAATGAGCACCACCTTTTAAAGCTAATTAATTAGCTACCATTAATCAAGCATGCATTGAGTCATGTTATCACGAATGTAACTGGATTGAAAATATGAGGAAACGTAGGCACGCTTTTCAAGTTAGAAACTAGCTTAATATCACATTTTTTAGAAGCAGATTAACATGCATCTTGTCATTTTTCTATAAATAAGCTAGTAAGTAGTAAGAAAAACATACTTAGCATTTGAGTAGTGATAGGTCAGTAGTAGAGTCTTAAGCAAGCCTTCTCATAGGTTAGGTGGTAGATAGATTTAAGCATTAGCTCAGAAGCCTAGGGATAGTTTTAGAGCAATGGATCCCCAATTCGCCTAACCTTGTATAAGTCATAGACGACATTCCTAGGGGAGGTGTCAACTAGGACACTAAAAATGATGACCAAGAATAAGCATTCTCTGGTCTTGGTAGCCATTAAGTGGGTTTTAGGCAAAGACTGTATAGAGTATGAGGGCAAGTATCAGGTGAACACCGACATATGCTCCCACTTCGTAGTATCCATGCTTGAAATCAGTGTTCCTTGACTACTTATCTTGAAGCTAGTTAAAGAAATCTTCCCCCAAAAATACTTGAATGGTCTCGGTGAGATTGTTGCTCATGTTGCCTATGGGATAGGCCTGTCGTCAGCCAGCGACTTGTGTAGGAAGAAGCCGTTGTCACTTGGCTACCATTCCTCAGTTGATTCTACCTACAAACCCACAACCAGCACCAGTAGAGGGTTACATAGGCCCTACACTTCCTATTCTGCAACTACAATGTGATACCTTTCTATGATGTAGATTGGTATACTGACTTCGGGAACCTGGTATTCCCCCTGCCAATGGTGGTTGTGCTAAATGATGCTGCCAGTGTTGCCGATGAACCTATGGATGAGGAAGAAGTGGATGCTACAGTTAATGCGTCAATTGCCACTAGTCATGCCTTTGGATAAAAAATCCCACTACCTGCTCAACAAATGTCTCCCTGCCAACTACTCAGAATACCTTCCCATAGATGTATATAAGCCTGAAAGAAAAGGCTATCATATATATAATAGTTTAGATACTTGTTAAATTTTGGATTATGGCTTCCTACCCACCTTTGTAATGTAAAGAACATATATGAATAGATATACATATTTTAAAGAAAATTTGTCCTCTTTCCTTCCTTCTGTATTTCAATTTTATGGGCTCACAACTTTCATTTTCTATTTCTCCGCACATGGGTGTGTTCTATGTAAAACAATTCTGCTATCCCAGCTCTTCCTTTTAATGGGTTAATTTTGTAGAAGTACAAATTAATTCAAAAAAAAATTAGACAAAGAAACAGAAATTAGAAAAAAGTGCTATTTACATATGTACAAAATAGAGCTTAATGCCTAATGGAATAGCTTATGATGAATCCCATTAACTAGGATTCCTAAGGGTTCATATTCCATATTTTCTAGTTTAAAAGCATTGTGCTCTTTACACTGAATGATTTTAAAAGGACCCTCCCATAGGCTATCAAAATTACTGTGCTGACCTGGCTTAGCAGCCCTTTCATCATAGTTTAGCACTAAGTCTCTGCATTTTAAACCTTGGTCATAAGCCCTCTTGTCAAACCATCGGTTGACCACCTGTTGATGGTTTGTCATAGCTATTAGGGAATTCTCCCTTTTTTCCTATAATTCCAATAATTTAACGAGTTGCACCTCCATGGCTTCATTTTGTTCTATCTCTAAAGATTTCAACAACTGTATTGCCAGAATCTCCATGGAGATAGGTAACAGCGCCTCTTTCTCATATACCAACTCATAAGGTGAAGTCTTAAAGATTTGCTTAGGAGTTATGCAATTTTCCCAAAGTGTTGTTCGAAGGTTTTTATGCCATTCCCTCTAGTGTTCTGTGCCAATTTTTTTAAGGAGTCAAACTAAGCTTTTGTTCGTTGACTCTACTAGACCATTTCTTTGTGGATAATAGTTTGATGATGTTTTAAGGAAGATGCCATTCTTTAATGCAAAGTGGCATACCTTTGCACCTAGGAATGCTCTAGCGTTGTTTGAAATGATAGTTTTTGGAGGGCCGAACCTTGTCACTAGTTCTTCAAAGAAATCTACAATTTTCATTTCTATTGCTCCTTTAAGGGGAACAACCTCCATCCACCTTGTAAAGTAATCCGTGGCAGTCAAAATCCATTTGTGTCCAAAACTAGAAAGTAGGTTGATCATTCCAATGAAGTCCAAGCCCCATTGTGCAAATGGTTCGTTTGACACTATGGGTTTGAGTGGCATTGTAGAATCTTTCCTTCTATTAGCGAAGAGCTAACATTTTTTACAAGACCTCGCCAAAGAGTGGGAGTCATTGAAAAGTGTGGGCCAATAATAGCCAACATGCATGATTTTAATGGTGGTGGTTTTGGCAGAGAAATGTTTTCCTGTAGCACTATTATGGAATGCATTGAGGATCCTCATTGTTTGCTCTAAAGTGACACATTGCAGGAGAACACCACTGAAATTTCTTTTGAAAAGGACTCCTATTAATGTATATCCACAATTTTGAAGTGGGTAATACCTCCTTTTTTGGGTTGAGAGATCTGCTAGATACTTTCCGATTTGCATGAACCTCATTCTCTTAGTCATCCAACTACCTTCTGATTCTAATTCATTTATCAAGACGACCTCTGGCGGCTCCTCTGTGACAGGTACCTCCTCGGTTTGTGCCATATATTCACACAGTCCTCTCCCTCTAATGGTTTTAGTACGCTTGACTTCAATGTCATATTCAAGGATCTTGGTAATCCAATTAGCCCTTTTTTGTGATCTCCCCTTCCATGATATATTCACGCACACTGGAATGTGCGAAATACACCATCACCTTGTTGTAGTAAATTAGATGGAAATTTTTTTTAAGTCCCTTTACTATTGCAAAGGCTTGTCTTTTGGAAAAATTATAATTCACCTCATATTCCTTTAGGGTCTGGGAATAGAATGCCACTAGATGTTCCCCCTTTTCTTCATTATCCTTTTGGGTTAGAATAATGGCAATACTGGACTTGCTAGTGAAAGCATACATTATAAAATCTTTGGATGGATCCGGATTAACTAGCACGGGAGCTATGGAAATAGCTTCCTTGACCTTTTCAAAAGCTTTCTGAGCTTTGATTGTTCACTTGAATGTTTGATATTTTTTTAGCATTAGGGTGATCGGCCTAATCATTCCCGCAAAATCAGAAATAAACTTGCTGACAAAATTTACTTTGCCCAGGAAAGACTGAACACCTTTCTTATTTACCAGAAGGGGAAGTTCTTTGATAGCCTTTACTCGTTCAGGGTTAATTGAAACACCTTCCCTAGACACAACATGCCCCAACAACTTACCCTGCGACACTCTGAATACACATTTCTTCAGGTTTAGGGAAACTCTGAACTCCTGGAACTTTTGAAAAACTAATTCTAAATGATCAAAATGATCATCCTTAGATTTAGAGAACACATTAAGGTCATCCAAATAAATTAGAATAAAATTATTGATTAGTTCGCTGAATGCGATGTCCATTTCCCGCTGGAATGTTGCCCCTGCATTGGATAAACCAAAAGACATTTTAGAATATGCAAATGTTCCCCACTTTGTGGTGAACATAGTCTTGTGTTGATCCTCTTCTTTAACTTAGATCTGATTGTAGCCAGAGAAACCATGTAGCAGAGAGAACATTTCTGATCCTTCGACAGTTTGTAAGATTGACTCCATAGAAGGCAATAGATAGTGGTATTTCAGAGATGCTCTGTTTAGGTCTCGAAAGTCCACACACAAGTGGATATCTCCATTCTGCTTTTAGACTGGGACTAGATTCAATACCCAAGTACTATGTTTGATTAGAAATACAATGCGTGACTCAATGAGCTTAGTTAGCTCCTGTGCCATTCAGGCCTCAATTTTAGCGTTGACTGACATTTTTTTGTTGGACTAGTTTTACACCTTCTGTTAGCTCAATAGTGTGCTGAATGATGCCAGGATCATAAACCTCTAGATCATCGTAGGACCAGACCACTACTCCATATTTTTTGTAGAAACTGATGAGCCTTTCCTTATCATGGTGCAGGACATTTTTTTCCCACTTGAAGATTCCTACCATCAGAGACCCCAAGGTCCTCATAATCACTTTTGTCTGCCACGAACTTCCAGGATCATTACAATTGAAATTTTTTTCAAGAGTGACCAATCCTTTCAAAATTTTATTAGACTTGAGCTACATAAATTGTCCTTCATAAGCCTCAGAAATCTTTGGTTGAAGTTGATCAGAAAATTCCCTTGAGTGCTAGATAAATGAGGCAATATGTTCATCACTTTCAAAGACTTTCCAACTCTGATCATTGTCAGGGATCGCTGGTCAGACTAGTACTCGTACTGAATGCTCATTATGAAGTAGGTTAGAAATAGGATCAAACTGAGCACCAATCATAGCCATGCGATCTACATCTCTATTTTGTCCCCAAGGAATGGTCTGGACATTGAAAGCTTCAAAACCATCAATCAGGTCCCAGAATCAGTGCCGATAGGATCTCATGCAGACATTCCTTGCTGCATAAATTCCCTGAACCTAGTTAACTACGAGTTCGAAATCTCCGAAGATAATTAATTGCTTAATTCCCATTCATTCTGCAAGGCTTAAGCCTTGGACTAACCCTTCATATTCAGCCTCATTGTTTGAACAGGCAAAATGAAAGTGGAAAGACCTTAACCATTTTTTATTTTGCAGGGATATTAGATATACCCCTGCTCCAGCACCTACTTTGCTTCTTCCTCTATCAAAGTACAATGTCCATAGCTCATTTACTTGGCTACCTTTGGATTCTTTGGTGACCCTTAGAAGCACCTAGTCTTCATCATAAATTACATATGTGCCCAATCCTGTAGCATGATAATTCCTGAAAGGATCATTGTTTATGTGTTCACTCAATAGAGCATCTTCTTTATCATTCTGATCTCCGCTCACCTTCTCTTCTTCTAGCAATTCAATGCAATACATTTCTTGCTTGGTGATAGAGGTATGCACGGCTTCAAAATTGATCAAGGCTTCATCTGTCACATGTTTAGAATGCAAAGCCTCTGATTCTATCTTCATTTTTGTGCTGTGTTTGGTTTAAAGTATCAGATGTGACCAATCTAAGGACAGGTATCCACCCACCCTTGAAGTAAACTATCGGGATAGACAGAAACCAAACATAGGAGGAACATCTATGATCATTGTGTTCTGCGGGACCATGATACTAGGGCAGGAAAATAGAGTTAAAGGAAGTGATTTGATAACACCTATGATCTCAACTTTATTTCCATCAAGCTGCAACACCCCTCTTTTCATAGGTTCATAGCTCAGTCCCAAAGCTTCGGCTATCTGTTTAGGCATAACCGTTGTACTAGCACCAGAATCTATCATAGCATTGTGCAATAACTTCTTTCCTATAATGAGAGTCAAGAAGAAGGGCTGAGGTTTTGACCTACTTCTGTCCTCAGTAGGGGTTTCCTTTGCATTGTTTGTAAGAACCTTAGCTGGCGCTATCTGATAAACAACCTCTGCACTAGAAAATGGCTCTATTGATGCTGGGTTGATCTCTTCTTTAAGCACCTTCTGTAATAGCATCTTTTGTTCTGGGATAGCTAGAATGTCCCATAGAGACACATTAGCGGATGATTTCTTCAATTATTCTACCACATTAAAAGGTGGAAAACTTAGAGATTTCTACTCCTTGGTTCTTACTATAATAATTTCATTTCATGGTTGAGAAGGTGAAGGCATAGCTGAAGCATTGGGAATCCGAGCGGAAACACCTTTGAGTTGCGGGTTGTCCATATGCGAAACAATTGACTCACCGGTGAACCTCCTCTTTGAGCGTGTGTAATAATTAGACTACACTTGTAATGTTTTGGATATGAATGCATCACTAGCAAACATCGTCTCTTCTTCCTCCATCCAGGAGAAGAGCGCATGATTAGGAGCAATATCAGATTCTTGTTCTAAAGACATTCCTTGAATTTGTGCGGTAAGGACTGTACTCTCCATTTGTGGTGAGGCATATAGATAACCTCCATTTTTTGTTGTTTCTCTTTGGTTGTGTTGCTCCACCACCTTTTTTTGTAGGTTACCACATGGATAGTTTTGGGGCATATTAGTGTCACTGCAAGGGAAACACCATGGGGTGATATCATCAATAAGATTGTTCTGTCCTGTGGTTAATTCCCTACTCGAGCTTGGTGACACACTCGTCAGTGGAGTAGGCACCGACACCATTTGGTTTGCTGTTGAGGCTACTGGATTATTCTGAGTCGCACCCTGATATTGATTTTACTGATAAGAAGACTACCCACTTTGATAGTTTTGATACGCAGGCTTTGGGGGCATTGCTTGGTTCTACTTAAGAGTGGTTATATCATTTTCCATGGTTTGCAACATCTCTTTGAGGTTGCTTATTTCATTCTTGGAAGAACCTGATGTAGAAGCCACATTTTTCAGGGGTGGCCAGATATGTGTACATTGACTGGGTAGTTGTGGGTGCACTAGTTGATGTGACCTCTTATGCAGGGATCGATATTTTAGGAAATATCGACATAATAGGTCAAGGAGGAAATATTCCACAATCTATCAAATGATTCTCGGCTTTGATAGAGGTACCATGAGCATCTGGTAGAGTAGCTCATCTCTCAAAGACTTGATCATCACATAAATGTCAGAATTGATGGACTTTAGATAAAATATAAACACCAACTCAGGAGTCAGGAATATGGTAACAGGGATCCTCTACCAATTTGCATGAAATCAGGCATTAAAGTCCATCAGAGCCTCTTGGGGGGCTTGTCTTATGACTGATAGTTGATAATATAATGAAGAATGATCTCCATCATTCGAGAACCTCTCATATAATGGATCCCCGAGCTCATCCTAGGTGCAAATTGAATTATGAGTTAGTGTTCGGTACCAATCCAGAGCCTTTCCTTTGAAAGATGCAGCGAGGAGCCTCAAGGCTACATTTTGTGATGTAATACCATGTACTAGACATACGTTCGCCACATCCTACAAATGTTCTGTGAGTGTCCTTGAGCTGTCTCTGGTAAACTTCGGTATAACTTTCATGGCTGAAGCTGGGATAGCACCCCACACAGCGGGAGCTACCGGGGCTACCAGGGGACTTCCGATGTCACATACTACGTATCTTTTTTTGGTGGCCAACAAAATGGCAAGAGGAAAGGGTGGCGAGATTGGAATGGTTATCAGCTAATTTGCGACCTAGACTGTCCCTAGTGGAGGTACTAGTAAACTAGGATTACCTGCAGTTTGGGATCTAGTTACAAGCCGAAGGCTCATACACCCTTTTACAATGCAATTTCATTAAGCTCAGTCCCACTGAGCATGCTAGAAAAAGAACAAGCTGTTGACGCCAAAATTTGACAAGGTAATAAAGCCTTATGGGAAACTTAGTTTAAGGGGGACCTTTTGCGCTAAACTAAGTAACCTCCAAATTTTTAGAGAAGTCGGCTTCTTCTATAATGTGGTTGGAAATGGAAGAGGAAATGGATATAATAAAGTAACATCTAACCTAAGGTGATTCCCAAAGGTTCGATGATGGGCATGATAAATCATAGATTTAAGGGCCTGAATGGTGTTGTATTCCAAAACATTAGACTTAAGATTATAACATAGGCAATTCATTTATTGACATAAAATAATGTTGCATATATTATCACTACCAAGAAGAGTCATTAGACATGATCTAGATAATCAAACTTGCATCTAACATATATAGAAGTTCTTCAAATGAAGTGTCAAGACAATATAGAGCACAGTTCACAGTTTAATCAAATAGCATGAAAAATAGAAAGGCCGAACAATTGGCACAGTTTGAGAGTTTTGCAATTAAATCAAATAGTAATAAAGGCCTAGTGTATTTTTACTAAAACCATTGTGCTTTTCCCCAGTTCTGAGCCCTTTTCTCATCAACAGAGAAAGTACATATAGCAGGAAAACCTCCCACCACTTCAGAGAACAATAACATAAAAGATCTCTCAATCTTGTGCAATGATGCCTGAATCAAAATATTTCCCAAGCCATTACAACACTATCAAGCCAGAACACAACATCCAGTCATCCTGGGCATAGGCACATCCTCTGCAATGATGGTGGTGGTCCCAGCTAGGCTCGATCAGACAAGTGTCATCCTTTGTTGTGAATGATTATGACAAGCAGCAAGTAATAGCATTATTTGGTTCATCTGGCTCATCGCCTGCATAACAAATCCATCATTAGTTACTTGGTAGCCTTTTTCTACCCACATGAACCTTTCTCACATCACTAAAAAGGATTTTCGAAAGTGCAACATGTGTTGAATGGGCTCAAAACTTTATCACAATGGAGGGAATGCTCCATCAGCTGGGCGTAAAAGATGCATGGTAGCATTTCACTGCCCGTGGTTGCTATTTCATCCCCGCATTGAAATATTTGTGAATGGTTTCCATGTAGCAAGAGTCCACTGTGGTTGGAAACTGTAGGGCCCGCCAACACCTTTTAGGCACAAAGGTTTCGTGGCAACATTCTGCAGCCCAACAAGGCTTCAAGGAAATAAGAAACAAAACCCTCCCACAGTCGTGACACGTGGAAGCAGAGTGAAGTTTCCCAGGATCCAAAGGGAATGCTGATACTCGATGTTGCAAAGAGTAGATGCGTGGAGCGGCAGATAAAAACATTCAAAAAGGCCAAGCAGACTTGGTGATGCATAGGCCAGCACACAAAAAATAAACTCGAAGGGAGTTGGTTAAATATTTAATTAACATGTCCTTTACCTCTTCTTAAGTTATGTGACGTCATAAAAAGATACAAAAAAGACATGGTAAGATTTCACTATGAAACCTCCTTTAATTTCTTAGAAGCCTTATGGAAAATCCATGTTGAATCAACAAATCAACTCAGTGTGAATACTTCCATGCTCAAGTATATTTGGAATGTCTTATTTTATTCTTTAGAGATTCCTTCTCTCTCTATTATTTGAAGAGTCTCTCACCTTTATCATTATCGATGTACATACACAAATTGATGTTGATGGTTCATTAAAGAAAATAATTTGAGCCTTATATTTATAGTATTGACTTAATCATTTTAAAATTATTGTTGAACACACTTACAAATATCTAACACGACCATCTACGACTTCGAAAATATTAGTAGGGACCTCGATGGAAATATTAGATGGTTGAGGGTTGGGAGTAGAGGGTGTAGGGTTGAGAGAGAGAGAGAAGGGGATTGATGGATTAAGGGTTGAGGGTTGAGGGTTGAGGGTTGAGGGTTGAGTGTTGAGGGTAGAGAGAGGGTAGAGAGAGATAGATAGGGTTGAGGGTAGAGGGTGTAGGGTTGAGGGTAGGGTTGGGGGTTGAGAGTAGAGGGTGTAGGGTTGAGATAGAGAGGGGGCTTTAGGGTTTTAGGGTTCTAGGGTAGAGGGTGTAGGGTCGAGAGAGAGAGAGGGGGTTGAGTGTTTAGAGAGAGAGACAAAGAGAGTAAGAGGGTTAAGGTTCAAGGGTTGAGGGTAGAGGGTTTAAGGTTTAGGGTTTAAGGGTCGAGGATTGAGGGTAGAGAGTAGAGGGTAGAGGGTTGAGGGTAGACGGTTTAAGGTTTATGGTTTTATATTTTTAGGGTTTAAGGGTTGAGGGTAGAGGGTAGAGGGTGTAGGGTTGAAAGAGAGATGGGGGTTGAGGGTGTAGGGTTGAGAGAGAGAGAGGTGGGTTTTAGAGAGACAGACAAAGAGAGTGAGAGGGTTAAGGTTTTTTTAGGGTAAAAGGTTAGGGGGTTTAGGGAGAGAGGGTCTAGGGGCTGAGAGAGAAAAGAGGGCTAGGTTTGGATTAAGGGGCAGAGGTGTAGGGTTGAGAGAGAGAGAAGGGGGTTGAGGTTGAGGGTTGAGGGTCAAGGGTAGAGGGTTTAAGGTTTAGGGTTTTAGGGTTTTAGGGTTTAAAGGTCAAAGGTTGAGGGTAGAGGGTTTAAGGGTCGAGGGTTGAGGGTAGTGTAGAGCATAGAGGGTGTAGGGTTGAGAGAGAGAGAAGGGGGTTGAGGGTTTAAGAGTTTTAGGGTTTAGGGTTTACAATTTAAGGGTGGAGGGTGTAGGGTGTAGGGTGGAGAGAGAGAGAGGGGGGTTGAGGGTTTAGAGAGAGAGAGAGTGAGAGGGTTAATGGTTTTAGGGCTGAGGATATAGGGTAGAGGGTAGAGGGTAGATGGTTGAGGGTTGAGAGTAGAGGGTGTAGTGTTGAGAGAGAGGGTGTAGGATTGAGAGAGAGAGAATGGGGGTTGAGGGTATAAGGGTTGAGAGAGAGAAGGGGGTTGAGGGTTTTAAGGTTTTAGGGTTTTAGGGTTTAGGGTTTATGGTTTAAGGTTTTTAGGGTTTACAGTTTACGGTTTAAGGGTAGAGGGTGTAGGGTTGAGAGAGACAGAGACAAAGGGGCTGCTGGTTTTAGGGTTTACAGTTTACAGTTTAAGGGTTAAGGATAGATATTTTAAGGTTTAGGGTTTAAGGGTTTTAGGGTTGTGGTTAGAGGGTAGAGGGTTGAGGGTTAAGAGAGAGAGAGATGGTTAAGGGTTTTAGGGTTTAGGGTTAAAGGGTAGAGGGTAGACAAATCTATTTCACTCCAACCCCTCTCCCATTGTGAGGTCTTTCCCCCCACCCTAACTCGATAACTCTCTATCCCTCTCATGTTTCTATTGCTCTTAGGTCTTAGTCCCAGCCACGCTACTGTGACTAATCTCCCTCACTCATATCCCCTCTCCCTCTATCTCAAGTCTCACTCCCTTCCTATTGATATTGTGAAAGCATTTCAAAGCACCATATTTGGCTTGCGCCAAATTTGGTGAGTGCCAAATGTGTTTTTAACCTTGAAACTGTAAAATAGGGGTACACCCTATGATTCTAGCCCACATGCTTCTGATTTTTTCTGGTTTAGCACTTAATTCGATAGAGAAATGCCTTTTTTATGCAGTTGACTCCCTGTTGTGCCAATCGATGCTTGATCCATCACTTTTTTGCCACAAATTTGCATGCAGACAATGTAGATGAAGATATTTTGAAGTTTCTACATCATTTTACATTATCTCAGGTAATATATTCATTTTTGGTAATATTGAAATGTTTATATTTACTATGTTTGTTTATTTTTGACAATAATCTAAATTCCTTTAATGATTTTATTAATCATAACAATTGGACATATAATTCAACATTGAATTATATGAGAGTTGTAGAAAAAAGTTTAATTATTATGACTTTGAAGAAAGAAATGAAAACCATGACATGATTTAGATGAATTCATGTTTAAAATTATATAAACGACATCCACTTAACATGAATTTGCTTATGAATTCTATTTGCATTGCTTATAGTAGTCCTTTTCTAGCATGCTTAGATAAATTAATTCAACTTAACACAATTTTTTTTGTTTTGATAATATATAGACAATTCATTTGATGATTTTATTAATCTTCATTGTTACACATAGAATTGAACATTAAATTCATTATTATTGATGGTTGTGGGAAAAAAATTAGTTTCAACTAATTTAGAAAACCTAAGAGCTTTCATCAATGTTAATGTGCAAGTTTCTATTAATTTTTTTGTGCCATAAAGAATTCACCTTCATCATGTTCTTAGATAATTTCAAGTGACTCAAGAAATAGTTGGTTTAATGCAAGTTTCCATTCATTCATATAATTTACCATTCTTCCTTGGTAGATTTATGTATGAAAAATGTTGTAGCATATAGACATGTTTGATCATTCCAAACAACTCACAACCTTCTTTCATAAAATGCTTCGGTCTGTTCAATAAAATGCAATGTAGTCAGTGTTATCAATATGTTCCATAAAATGCATTACTTACTTTTGTTCTATGTGTGATTGTGAATATGCAACATTCAACATCATGCCGAGGAAATGACCAAAGCCTCTAACACCAAAAGAACATGCAGTAAAGAATGTAAGGAGAAGAGAATAAAAAATTGCAGCTCATGAAGCAAAAAAATTGCAGCCCATGCAACTAGAAATTCCCGTACAATCTAAGAGAGATATACAATTGGAAAAACAAAGGGCACAAATGGAAAAAGTTTGTGGAAGGACACAAATGGATCCCCAAGTTGGAGGCACATCATCAACCATAGGTGAAGTTCAATGCACATCTCCAGTTGAAGAGACACCAACAACAACATGTGGTCTTCCAAGTACATCAGAAATCACATCTAAAGTTGAAGACATACCATCAACAACATTGTGTTTTGAAAGTACATCAAAAAACATGACTCTATTTGAAGTCACTCCACAAACGTCATCTCAAGTTGGAGGTACAACATTGTTTACATGTCAATCTCAAGGTATGTCATCAATTGCACCTCCAATTGAAGGTACGCAATCTATCCCCAATGTTGTTGACATTCCTAATGTTCACACAAATTTAAATTTGAGAACTCCTAGAGTTTTGCATAGAAAGCCTATATTTTTTATTGATATTGATTCCAATGTTTTGAAATGGATGTCTGATAAGATGTCAAAATGTACATGTCAAAGAGCTACATAGAGGATATGGAGTTTTTTCTTTGAGAAGCTAAGTGAGGGTGGAAGATGCCAACTATTTTTTGAAATGATGAGGCAACTCAAATTTAGGCCCACCATGAAGGCTCTTGGGCTAAGTGTTTCGAATGACTCAAGTGAAAATTCCATTGTAAAGAACTTGATGAGTGCATATGAGAGTGTGGGTTCTACCTCACACATGAAGGATAGTTGTTCCACAACACATGTGATGACAACAACACTGTCAAGTAGTCAAACAAGGAACAAGGTGAACCTTACAAAGGAAAGTAAGTATTTGAAAAGAAGTAGATCATCTCTAATGAGAGCCAAAGGAATTTGTGAAAGATTGGAGGAACCAAATAGCAATGAGTTATGGGAATTCTCAGGTAGAGTGCCATGAAAAGATAAAAGAATTGCTCAAGGCTTGAGATATTTAATAGTAGATTATTGGAAGGATAAAATAGGGACCTCTCCTAATCAAAGATATGTTGTAAGAAGGAGAATTGGTAGTAAAATTTATGAGCCACATCCAAAGAATTATTTGGATACCACTCAAACCCAATGTTTTGCTGATTTTGTACAAAAGTTTCTTGAAATTAAAATATGTCGAAAGTATTTTGAAATTCTAAAGAATTTTTATGCATACTAACAATGTTTTGTAGGAATCTAACAAAAGGCCTCCACCCAAATCCTCAAGGGAATTCTTATCTTCCATTTTATGTGAAAGAGAGGATGGTAAATATTTTTACAATAAGTCATCTTTGGATGGCACATGTCATCATTGTGGTGGCATGCCACATTTTCCAATTTTCCAACACATGGCTAGTACACACACAATTGGAGACAAAATTGTCAAATTTGGAAAATACAAGACAATGGCCTATAGTCCAAAAGATGGGAAAGAAGCAAAGAAGTGTGAATAGGTCATCGATAAGATTCCAGTATATCAGTTTATGGGAATTTTTCATGATAAGGTGGTATATGAGTATGCAAGGATACACATAGAGCTCAATGGTTGGACTCATAGTTCAAGTTATGCAAGGACACATTTCCACTTCATAGAATCATTTCAGTTTTTGAATTTGTGGAGAACTACACACTACAACCACAGAACGAGGTGCAATGACAAAACTATAACTCCACATAGGTTGCTATATTTGTGCATATATAATTCATTCAAGCAAATGATAGTACAGAGAATAATAGGAAAGCATTGAGGGAGTATCACTTTTACATCAGTGATGATCACACACATTCTACCGAGTTTGTGCAAGGTTACTTTCAGATCTTCTATGTTGATTTGGCTAGTAGGGGCGTATCATTCAGTCAACATATCATATGGTCTAATAGTTGTACATCACAATTCAAGAACACCTAAATTTTTTATTGGTTTAGAAGGATACATAGGATCAATGGTGTTCAACATATGTGGAACTTCTTAGAGGCCAGGCATGGAAAGGAGGAGCATGATGGAGCGGGTGCATGTATCAAAAGATCCCTTGCACAAGAAGAGTTAAAGTATAAAGACTGTAAAGTTGACATATGTAAGATCAATTGTTGAGTGGTGCAATCATGCAATGGGTCTAGGTAGTCAAGGTAATTCTTTAGTTCATAGATTTTTTCATTTAGTAGATGATATTAACATTGCAAAATATGAGGATTGTTGTACACTAACAGGATCAAGTGAGCTACACTCTTTTGGAAGCTCCAATGCAGGTACATGGACTATCCATATGCGGAAGATGGCATGCTTTTGTTCTACATGTACACTTTGAGCATGGAATGATTGAAATTAAACATAGTGGGTTGACAAATGGTTTGTAAGAAGTCTAACCCCACTTGACACTTATCAACTCCCGATGGCTCTACGAATCACAGAGATGCAATCATCCGTTAACTTTGATCATGTATCAGACCTTGTAGAACCAGGTAATATATCTTAGTTTGAGGTTTTATTTTGATGTTAATTAAATACATCTAACAAGATGAACATATCAATGCAGGTAACGTATATGTGGTGGTTGCAGATGGAGACAATGAAGAGGGTACATATTATTACTTGTGTCATTGTATTTAGGCCAAAAATAAATTGGAGGCCCCAGTTATAGATGGAGAAAGCATAGAATATCCTACAAGTTCATTGGTTTTTACTGGAACATGGATTAGAAGGTACCTAGTTAAGAATGTTGTAGTTTTTTTGTTTGAGGACTTCGACACACATGGCAAGATTCTTCACTACTCAAACCTTGTTATCACCACCAACATTCATTTGATCAAATATAAGGGAAAACTTGTGAAAAAAAATATTTGGAAATTGCATGATTCTAACCACAAGGCAATAATTGACATGATAAAGAGTAGAGTAGACCTAGATGGTTCCCTGGATTGATTGGTAAGTATGCACATTAAATGATACAGGAGCATCCAGTGGTGTAAGGGCAATCTTGCATCACCCAAAAATAGTTAAATTTCAAGTTTATCATTTTTTATATGTTTCTACATTTTTGGATACCCTTTTCATCATAATAAAATTCCCAATTTACGGTTTTTATTTTCTCTTCTTGGGTGGAAATATATTGCGGTTTTTGTTGCCTAGATTTGCACCTGAAAATCTTCTAAGTGGGATTTGAGGCACTTAGAGCTTCCATATTGGCCCTGAAACTTTCCAAAATTGGCGTAGAAAATTTTTAGTGTGTTCTTGACTTCGATACCTTTCCAACGGTTCAAACGGTTCGCGAATCGGAGTCCCGGATCAAAAGTTATGGCCCCGGGAACTTGGCGCACTTTCTAGAAGATACCATTGCAAATGCTCTTTTGAAATTTGAACTTCATTTTGTAAATTTTTGGCGCCAAACTGCCTAAACTCATGTTGAATGTTGTTTTGGCTCCAAATTAATGAGGAGCTCTATTTATGGGCGGTTTTTCTAATTTTTGGACAACTTTTTGGCGACAAGCTCGCATATTGCGAAAGGGTTATTCTGTAGCTTTTTGTAGCTTGCATGTGTTGTAGAACTTGGGGATTTGAGATCCTCTACATGTAAGAAGCTCCATTTTCTAAATAATAAAATTATTCTCTTGTTTGTGAGTTATTTTCTGTGTCTCGGGTTGCGCCCTCATCATTAAATTTGTAAAGACATGTTATTGATCATTGCTTTATTTCAAGTGTTTAAGTTTGATTGTATAGGGGTTTGAAAAATTGCATTAATGTAGATAGCAAAATGATGGTTATATGTTGCTCTCTATTTGATGCAGACCTAGGAGGCCCAAACTCACTCAAAGTGTCAACCTACCTTCAAGAGGAATCTAACAAGATTAAAAGGGCCTATTAGACCAATCCAAACAACTCCCAAAGTTTGAAAACAACCAAAAATAGAATTTACCACATTCACCCTTGCAACCCTAGTAGCAGTGCAAACAATAACCTCTCTTAGTTTTCGCTATCTCAAAGGCATTTTCCTATGGCAGCATGATTTCGCTTGAAGAAAAAGTTGTCAAATGCAAGTAGTGAAAAGTTACAAAGTGGTGCAACTTTCATTCCGTAGCTCGTGTGACCAAACTAACTTTCCAACACATCTGAGTGGGTATGTTTATGCTAGGCATGGTCCTCTTCCCCACCTTAACACTCTAAATCGCTCCAAGGTACGTTCAACCAACTGAATCCCTTAAGAGTCTAAAGTGCAAAATGGCTGCAAACTTTAGTATGACATTACTCGGACACTGTAACACTTAGAAAATTATTGTATGAGCCTATGGGATCATGTTGTGCCCCTCTAAAATTACCTCTCTCAATTTTTGCTATCTCAGGGGTGTTTTTATGTGGCAGTGAGATTTCACTTGGGGAAAAAGTTGTCAAATGCAAGTAGTGTAAAGTTGCAAAGTGGTGCAAATTTTGTTCTACAACTTTTGTGACCAAAATAACTATTCCAATGCATCCCAGTGGGTGAATTTATGCTAGGAATGGTCCTCTTTTGCACCCAAATGTGTTGAATCACTTTGAGCTATGTCAACCGGTTGAATCTCTTAGGAGTCAGAAGTGCAAACTGGCTGCAAACTTTAGCATGACATTACTTAGAAACTGTGATTCCTAGAAACATGTCTTTTGAGCCTATGAGATTGTGTTGTGTCCCTCTATAATAACCTCTCTCAGTTTTTTCTATCTCGGAGGTGTCTTCCTATGGTGGTGAGATTTCTCTTGGGGAAAAAGTTGTCAAATGCAAGTAGTGCAAAGGCGGTTTTTGATTCAGTATGTTTACACTAGACATGGTCTTTTTTCGCACCCAAACATGCCAAATTTCTCCAAGCTACATTCAACCAACAAAATCCCTTAAGAACTTGAAGTGCAAAATGGCTGAAAACTTTAGCATGACGTCACTTAGACACCATGAAACTTAGAAACTTCTTGTCTAAGCCTATGGGATCATGTTGTGCCCCTCTACAATAACCTCTCTCATTTTTTCCTATCTTAGAGGAATTTTCCTATAGTGGTGAGATTTAGCTTGGGGAAAAAGTTGTCAAATGCAAGTAGTGCAAAGTTGCAAAGTGATGCAACTTTCATTATGCAACTCATGTGACCAAACTAACTATTCCAATACATCTGAGTGGGTAGGTTTATGCTACACATGGTCCTCTTTCACACCCAAACACGACGAACCACTCTGAGCTACATTCAACCGATTAAATCCCTTAAGAGTCTAAAGTGCAAAATGGTTACAAACTTCGGCATGACGTTACTCAGACACTATGATGCTTATAAAAAAAGTTTTTGAGCCTATGGGATCATGTTTTTCCCCTCTACAATAACCTCTCTCAGTTTTCTCTTGGAAGGAAAATAAGCATGTCTAAGTCTTGAAGAGCAAGTCTACCCAATCCTAGCAAGGCACAAGTAAAGTCCGCCATGCCCATGGTCAAGGAAAATGTCCAAGATGATGCAAAGTCTTCTCGGGAAAGAAAACCTATGTCCAAACTACTGTCAATTTCTCCCTTAGCTTGAATAATGCTTCTCCAAGAAAAAGGTAAAGTCTACCCAACTCAAAGCATACATGGAAAAGAGAACGTAAAGTCGGCCCAACTCAAAGCATACATGGCAAAGACAGCTTAAAGTTTGCCCCAAGCTGAAAATAGGAGATGGAAAACATATCTTGAAGTCCACCTTAGGACAAGATCAAAGGGGACATCCAACATGCTAAGATGGTGCATCATCATCTTCCAACCAATCAAATTGTTCCAAGCTACCATGTCTAGGTTCAATGAACATGTCTCTTCATAATGCAACATTTTTTTATTATTGGTTTATATTTAGCAGAAGGACAAGTGTCTCCAAATGTAATTTATAATTGTTCAAGAGGTAGTTAGTTGTGAAAAACCCTAATTATGGTTTTATTTTGAATCTTGATCATTGATTCAAAACCAATCTTGTCTATTGAATTGTATTTGAGGATCCTATAAATTGAGTTCACCCCTCATTTGTAAAACATTGGAGCATCCATCGCATACTACTAGTTCACTACCTTGTCTATGATTTCCCTTACTATTATGCTTTGATAGAATTTTTCCAAGCATCCATTGCTTGTCTGAAAGCAATTGGTATAGGCTCTTAGCCATAGTAGCAAGACAAGGAATTGTTTGATAAAATTATTTGGTAGACATGTATGAAAAATGTGGTAGCATAGCCAAGCTAGTAAACTATTTGAAAAAAATCCTCAAAGAAATGTGGTCTCATGGTGATGGAATGCCATGAAAATCTAGGGAATTTTCTTGTCATGGAATTCCATTACCATGAGACCACATTTCTTTGAGGCATTTTTTCAAATAGTTCACTACCTTGTCTATGCTATTGCTTACTATTACACTTTGATGTATTTTTTCCAAGCATCCATATGGCTTGTTCGAAAGAACTTGTTTTAATAGAATTTTAGCCATAGTAGCAAGGTAGTGAATTGATTAATAAAATGCTTTGGTAGACATGTATAAAAAATGTGGTAGCATAGACAAGGCAGTGAATTGTTTGAAAAATAAATCCTCAAAGAAATGTGTTCTCTTGGTGATGGAATGCCATGGCAAGCACATTGAGACCACATTTCTTTGCTCAAGGCATTTTTTTGAATAGTTCACTACCTTGTTGGTGTAGGAGCACCAAGCCTCCTGATATGGTATTGAATGGTCATGAATGGAATTGTGGTTAAGATAGGAGAGTTTAAGTTTTTTTTTGTTTCAACAAGGTCTACTTAGACCATTCTTATGTTTCCAAAATGATTTGGAGTTTTCATTTGATAATTTGGCCATAACTTGTAGTCATGTTAAACGTTGTCAAGATGTTCAAATTTGGTCAAGGTAAGTAGAATAGGAATTCATTTATGAGGCTCTAGGGGATTAGGAAATAATAAAGAGTCAAAAGGAGGAAAATGTCAAATTTGTAAGTTGCATAATTGCAACAAATTTGAAAACCAATGACTACATCCTTTGAAAAGTTGTTACTTGGTAGTTATAGACATTGGGAGAAGTTGGATTTGAATGTAATCATTATAAAAGCCTCAAAAATTGCTCGTGTAGGGTTGTTGAAGGAAGTTTGAAGATTGTACACATTATGTTTTCATGAAATACAACATTCTTAGCAACTTTTTCCCTATTTTTCTGAAATTTGAAGGCTTGGTATGGACCCCTATAACCTGACTTTGCTCTCAAAATTCTTAGATGTTGTAGGTATGTGTGTTGGCTCTCTAATGATTCATATTTTAGGTCTTAATCATGCAAATTGAGGGAGAAATCTTTATTTTTCTGGGACTACTCATTTACCCTATTTTGGGGGGTTTTGAAAGGGAGCAAAATGGGTTTCTAAGCCTTCCACACACTGTATAGTTTTGTAACTTAGTGGATAGGATTAGATAGGTGAAATATACATATATGCATTTTTTTGTGCAAGGAATGCATATTTCTTGATTTGGGTGAGTCCCTAGGGTTGGTTCCATTGGAAAATGCATGAATTTAATGGGTACATACTTGAATCTGACGATGGGGTGTTAGGAAAATTTATCTTATAAACTTTTAAGCTTTTTGGGGTGAATTCAAGGGTGTTTGACAAGGTGTAAAGTTTGGGAAGGGCCTGGAAGTGTCTTTTTCAATAAACCCTCATCAAAAGTGCACAAAATAAGGGTTTTTGGGTTTGGTGTGGAGGTGGTCATACAAATGAAATGTAATGAGGGATTTTGGGGTTTATAACCTACCAATTTCTTCCCTAAAGTCTTAGAGTGTTTGCATAAGTTTAAGAGGGGGGTCCTTTGTAAAATTGACCTATTTGGAGGCCTAAAATGGTGAGAAAGTCAATTTTCTCAAATTTGTTCGAAAGGAGTCATATGGGGGGCTAAGATATGTTTTGTAACTCTATAATGGGTGTTTGAATCATCCATTTAAAAAAAAAAAAAATTGGAAGTTGTGGAGTTAAGTGCCTAAAAATTGGTTTGCACTGCTACTAGGTTTGCAAGGGTGAAAGTGGGAAATCCTACCTCTGATTGATTTCAAACTTTGGGAGTTGTTTGGATTGGTCCAATAGATCCTTTTAATCTTGTTAGATGCCAATCTCTTGAAGGAAATTTGACACTTTGAATGGGTTTGGGTCTCTTGTATCTACATCACTTGTCTATGCTATTGCTTCTTATTATGCTTTGATAGATTTTTCCCAAGCATTCAGAGCTTGTTTGTAAGCACCTATTTTAGGATTTTAGCCATAGCAGCAAGGTAGTGAACTATTTGATAAAATTCTTTGGTAAACATGTACGAAAAATGTGGTAGCATAGACAAGGCAATGAATTGTTTGAAAAAAATGCCTCAAAGAAATGTGGTCTGATGGTGATGGAATGGCATGAAAATCCATAGCAATTTGCATGTCATGGCATCCAATCACCATGAGACCACATTTCTTTAAGTCATTTTATTCAAGTAGGTCATTTCCTTGTCTATAGTATTTCTTGCTATTGTGATTTTGATACATTTTTCCAAGCATCCATAGCTTGTTCAAAAGCACTTGTTTTATGATTGTAGGCATAGCAACAAGGAAGTGAACTATTTGACAAAATAATTTGGTAGACATGTATGAAAAATGTGGTAACATAGAAAAGGAAATGAACTATTTAATAAAATATGTCAAAGAAATCTGGCCTCATAGAATGCCATGAGAAGAAAATGCAATTGGCAGTTGCTCCTACTTATTAGTCATGCAATGTGAAGTAATTGCATAACTACTTAGGT
Organism: Sequoia sempervirens; assembly: GCA_007258455.2. NCBI lineage: Eukaryota > Viridiplantae > Streptophyta > Pinopsida > Cupressales > Cupressaceae > Sequoia > Sequoia sempervirens. The sequence continues at coordinate 1,055,440,748 of VDFB02271358.1, forward strand.
TGACTTTGTAAAAGCTATATTGTAATTGAATTTTTTTCATCTATCAGCATCTAGTTATTAGTTATGTAGTGTGAAGTAATGCTTTGACTTTGAAAGATGTGCAATAAAATGTAATCAACGATAAGAATATAAACTACACAAATTTATTTTTAACAATTCATTAGTTAAAATATTTATTTTATTTGGTCTCTATATCTCTATATTCTAAGGAAATACCTTTCAATTTCAAAATAAATAGATTTTATCTCTTGTTCTACAATTTTTTATGTTTTTTTAAAATATGATTTTTTCTCGAAGAAAGATGTTTGATATTGGATACTTTTTATAATTACTATTTAGTGCATAATTTTGTAAATTAAAGTTTTAGTATGCATGTTTTTTTTAGGTTAGTAGTAGTAAAATAAAATGGGGACAACTATAAAGGATTAAAAAGTAGTCAATTATAAGGAAATTTGGAACAAAAATATCAATTTTTAATGAATTACTTCATAGTGCAATTAAAGACTCGGTCAGACCATTTTTTATCAGAAACAAATAAATAGACCTTACTAAGAGAAGAGTGTGATGATGCAATAGAGTTCTTTTAGAATTATTAGAATAAATGAATAAAATATTACACATGTATCTATGTAGGAACAAAAATATGGCATTTAAAGCCAAAAAACAAAAGCCATGCTCGTTATCCACCCTGCCATATTGGCATCATGGAGCCTCGGGGACTCTAGCCAAACCCCCAAGTAAGAAAACTATGAAACGTCCATGGGAAATTTTGTGGAGTTCCAATATACATCACATAATATCAAATTTGATCAAAATCTAGTGTTTTCATATATAATCTATCATATTGAAGTGTTTTTTTACTGCAGTAATTCTATAAAAAACAAGCATCATGATTTTGGAGTGCTTCTGTATGCTTTAGCCTAGTACCTACAAATAGAAGAGAGGGGTTTGTTAGTGGATGGGAAAGAAAGATCAGGAATGAACCATAAAAAATCCATTAGTATATCTAGGTAAAATCAATATAAAAAATCTGAAATTGGAAATAATCAATAATATTTAAAACTGGTTCAATGAATTTATTTATTGATAATGATTTTTTTTTTGTGCTTACATGTATTGCTGATAGTGTTTAACAAGCGCGAGCAGCATTGGATTCAGTTTTTGGAGCATTAAACAATTTGGAATAGACAATTTAGAGTGCACTAGTTTTTTTGGATGCATATTGTATCTGTGCAACATTAAAAAGGAAATCATATACATATCCATACATATCCATACACATACATATACATACATACAAATATACATATACATACATATACATACATATATATACATATACATACATATATATACATATACATATACATATACATATACATATATACACATACATATATACACATATACATACATGTGCATATATTATATTTAGTTGAATTTTCATTGGAGGGTTTGAACATAGATGTGCTCCAAAATGTGCAAGAAAATACATTGATTAAGTTGTATTGTTGAAAGAGCCATTGTGGTGTTCATTCCAAAGAAAACTATAGTAAAAAATGTCACTCGCTATTGGTTGTTATATGTGCCCATGTTTCACAAAAATATTTTTGCATACATATCTGAGGCATGGAATGTAGATAAATTCATTTTGCATTTGTATTTTGCATAGATGATTAATTTATTATTCATGTAATCTTGTTATATGTTTCTATCTTCAGCATCACACCCATTTTGTAGACTTTCAAGAGATTATCATTGTCTTTTGGCTGGAAAAATTGCAGTTAAAACAAGAGATTGTTGTAATTTTCTTGCCCTTGGTTTATTGTTTTAGTTATCTCGGTGCATCTTTCTGCATAGTTTTAGTCATTGTACAGTTTTTATAGTGTGTAGAATGAAGCTTTGTGGATGGATCTACAGTTGAAATAGATGAGGGAGAAAGAATATCATGTAACATATTGATACAAGATTCAAGCTACATTCTTTGGCAATAAATATTGAAGAAAAGTAGAGAAATTGTTTAAGAGGTGTTAAGAGTGATTAATTTATTGTTCATTTCTTTTGGTCTCTACTTATTATTCCTTGTTATATGTTTGTATCATTGAGGTTATACCCATTTTGGAGACTTCAAAGAGATTATTCCTCTGTATGGATGGAGAAATTATACCTAAATCTTGTTTCTTTCATCAAAAAATATGGTCAGGGTTAGTAATTTTTTCACCCTTCATTTATTGTTTGGAGTTATCTCTATGCACCTTTGGCGTTATACCCATTAATATAGGAGTAATTGTAGATTAACATAGGAATAGTTGCATATATATATGCAAAGAGCTAGTATAAAAGCATAAACACTTTGGAGATAAAAATAGTATAGTGGTTGTTAAGTGTTATTCTAATAGCTCTTTTACAATTTCTCTATTTTCCTATAATATTTAATTACAAGTAATGCACCTTGAATTTTCAATTAAGCTTGTGGCATCAATACACATTTTGTGTAGGCTATTGGAGCCCATTGGCTTTACCACTTCTATTTAATGTGGGTTGACTACCAAAGAATGTAGCTCAAATTTTCAATTGATAGCTCAACTATTACATAGATTGGTTATGTTGTATTAATATGTTTAATGTGGGTTTTGGATCATGTGCCATCTACCTATGATTCTTAAGTGTTTTCTAATAGTTCATTTACAATTCCTGTATTTTGTCTATAATATTCAGTGCCAAATAATGTAGCTTGAATTTTGAATTGAGGAGCCGACTCTTACATAGATTGTTTGTGTTGTATCAATATCCACTTTCTCATAACAAATTGTTAATTATTGTAGGGTAGTTGCTCCATTCTCCATGGTGTTAAAGTGTATTTAATGTGGGTTTCTGACCATCTGTGCTTCTCCTGTAATTATTAATTGTCTTTCCACTTATCTAACAAGTATTAGAATGACACTTATCTAGTGCTAAATATTATAGAGAAAAGTCACATTAAATAGAATTTTAAAATATGCAGGATATAAGACGTAAACAACGACAATGAACAGTTTGTTATGGGGTGTTGGAAAGAAGAGTACCATGAAGAACAATTTGTCATGCAAAAATTCAAACAGATGAGGGGAAATAAATATCATGGAACATATTGATAGAACACATATAACATGTTGCATCCAAACAAAATAACCATGACAATTAACAGTTTGTTATAAGGAGCTTGAAATAGATGAGGGAAAAAGAGTATCATCAAACATATTGGTACAATACAAGCAACGTATGTAACAGTTCCAAGATGTATTAGAATAACACTTTAGAATCACACATAAATGGGATATGAATAGGAACCATTCACCTTTTTCCATTTTTTTTCCTGTGTATGTGTTCCTACCTCTCTTAAACTTGTATTTGATGTGCGTTTTCTGAACATCTGTCATTTACCTATGACTTTCAAGTGTTTTTGTAATAGTTATTTAAGAGTCTCTCAAATGGTAGATCATCTAAAAAAAATATATATGGAAGTTTAACATATGGAGAATACAAGCTACAAACCATTGATATGGACAATTTCTTATACAAAGCTTTTGCTATACAAAATGCATATAGCAACAAGTGTAATAACCCTCCGTGTCGATTGTTCTGAACTTGTGTGTGAGTTTTTTGTGTGTGTCTCATTGGTTACTGTGTTATTTGATTGTGTGAAAAATATAATATGTTAGTAATCATGTTTATATAATTAATTAAATCGTAAGTGATTTGCAAGGTTATTTAAAATATGATTAGAAATTAAAGTAATGATCAATTAAATTAAATCAAATGATTTAGATCAAATAATCAAATTAAACTAATTTGTTAAAAGCACAAGTGATATTATTAGATAAATTGATGAACAAAATAATCTGGAAAAGAAAATAATAAAAAGGAAGGCAATTGGAAAATGGAAAGTGAATAGATTATTAATTAAATAAATCGTGATAAGATTTTTGGGAAGTGTAAAAGGCAAGAGAAGCTGGAAAGAAACTTCACCTATCAAGCAATTGGAAGTCGAAAAGAAATGAACTGTAGAATATGAAAAATAAATAAAGTATATCTAGCTTTTGGGAAGATGGATGCGGAGGATTCGAACGGGACTCGATTGCATTGGCTCTCTATTGGATGGCTGTTTGCAGAACGTCTTTACGCTGACATTACAATTTAATTCTAGATAAATTCTCAGGTACGCCATTCTTTATCCGTGAAAACTGAAATCTTATGTGTTGGCCTACCTTCTTCTGAGTTTTCCATTAGTTTGTAGAGATTTGATATGTATGACTTTCGTTTGTTGTTCTATTTGCATCGAATCTCGATTTCATTTTAATTTGGCTTTGATTATATAGAAGTTGGCGTAAACCATTCTGTATAGGAATTTTCTTAAGAAACCCATGCTTTCAGCTGTATTAAAAAGCTGAATGTTGTTCAGATGATAACTTGAGTTCAAAACTTAAACATGGAGTGATGCTTTGAATGTTGTGAATTCATCTTTGTCACTGATCAAGAAAATGCTACTCCTATCTCCTATTCCTGATAACGAATTGAGTGGAGTCACCGATGTTAAATATTTAAATAATCTCTCTGATTTCATTGTCACCTAGTCTCAGCCGCGTACTTGAACCGCATAGGAAAATCTGAAGATTTAAATAATCTGCTTGATTCCTCTGATAATCTATCACAGTTGCTGCACTTGAAAATAAATATTGTCAAAGTGCTAACATAATAGAAAGCTTTCCTTTGAATGTGGTGAAGTCTATCTTCCAAACTAGCACGTCTGCGTAACTCGCCACCAAACATAAATGCATTTTGTTCAAAACAGAAGAAGTTGTTCATTATTTCTCCTCCTCATAAGTCGCGTATTTGCACCTCACCTTTCTCTTTCCCTTTAGCCTTGTTGATAACAATTGAGATTTGATAATAATGCAAGTAGATGGCGATATTTCCAATTTCCAATATTCACTTTCTGATATACTTGGCAACCTGTCACAGCCACAGCACTTGAACATGGTAGGGTGTATAGATTTAATTAAACTCTCTGATTTTATTATCAAAATCCCGAATGTTATCCATAAGACTAAAGAAAAGTGGCTTCTCACATTTTTTGCAACCGTAGCCATCTCAGCTTGGAGGAAACTTGGTTCGTGTGTCTTCTCTGATGCCGTCAATGAGCAGATTGTTCAAGTGAAGAAATTGAGCTCCAATGAGCAGATTATTTAATTCTCTTGGTCTGCACAATGTTTCACGCCTTTGCCAATTACCTCCATTCAGTCGAAGCTAAGAGAAATTGATGTTATTGGATACAGTGTTTAGTGGGCTCCTTCGCATAGTCTAGTAATCTAAATTTATTTAATCTCCCTGATACTGTTGGCAACCTATCACTGCTGCAGCATTTATATTTAGGAGAGTGTTCAAATTTAAATAACCTCCCTGAAACCATTGGCGACCCATCTCGGCTGCAGCGTCTAAATTATTTTTCTGATATTCTGGCAACCTGTCACTGCTTCAGCATTTAGAGTTGAGACATTATTCAGAATTAAATAATCTCCCTGAAATCATTGGCATCCCGTCATAGCTTCAAATTTTAGATTTGCCAAAATTGTAGAAAATTAAATAAGCTCTCTGATTTCTTTTTTTTTAGCCTGTCTCATCCGCGCACTTTTGAAAACATAATAGGAAGTTTTAATCCCTCTGATTCCTTTGTCAATCTATCATAGCAGATGCATTTGATTTTTAAGTTGTATTTTTCACAGGCTTGGGTATTTATGTAATGTTAGTTTTTAAGTCATTTACTTTGAAGGAGAGTTAGTTATTAAGCGAATAAATTGGTCTTAGTTGAAAGAAAAAGTTGTATATATTTAATTATTAGATAATATTATTTTTGAGGAAAATTTACTTATCTATATTTCGTTAATAAAAAGTTCTGATCTTAATAAATCAATATAAATGTGGGGCTAAAATTAGGTAATAAGGAAATAAAGTTATATGTCCTTTCAGATGTAGGAATGTGGATATAGGTAGATCAATGAGTCTCTCTTCTTTTTATTATATGAAGTTTTATCTTAGGTACGCTTATCTTTATGTTATGGTGTATTTTAGTTAGGAATGATACCTCTATTAGGATGGAATAAATGAGTTTAATTTTAATGATATAAATGGGGGGGATCAAGGTTGTGGTCGTATAAGGGTAGAAGTGTTAATTGATCTTTATGTAGATATTTGTGATAATTGTGGGGTAGGGTGAGTGTGCTAGGTAATAACGTTATAGGTGATATTTTATCAAGTTAAGTTAGTGCTATTAGTTTAAAGTATGTTCCATATAATAACATCTTCGTATCCTAATCTTGTGGCATGGAATTTTATTTCTATTAAGTCAATATTTTGAATAATTGTGTTGTAGAGATCATGAAATGGATCTATTTCTCTTAGTCCTTAGTAAAACATATTTGGTGACTTATAATTGTTGGATTATGGAGGAAGTATGTATTGGAACTTCTTTTGTTGTATGAACTATATCTTGTTATGCAAATGGATAAATTGAATTTGAAGTTGATGTTCTTTAGTGAATTAGCATTGAATGTATATGTATGTTTAAGGGTTAATTTGATGTTTCCAATTGGATGTGTCCTCCTTTATGTTTGCTTGGTTTTCAAAAATGATTTTTTTTTCATTTGGTTTGTGTCGATTTATGAGTGATTTGATGGACCCTTTCATTGTGAATTTTCTTGAGTTTGCGTGAGTTGGGAATCCTCTTTAATTTAAATTCTATTGTTATTGGTTTATCCTTGCGTGGTGAATTCTTGGTTTGTTTGGAGTTGTGGGGGTCTTATTAATTGATTTCATGATAGAATTGATTGGATACTTATGCGATGCTTGGTTGTGATAAGTTTATGCTTCTTATGGAATGCAGTCTTCCCACTTTTATTATTTTGGTGAAACATTAAATTATATTGTTGTCATGTTTGTTGATTTTATCAAAGGTCATTTGTTTACCAACTATATAGGTATCTTGCAAGGAGAAAATTGAGGTCTCTCGTGGAATACCTAATTGGTGGCTTTTGGTTTTATTAAGTGATTTTGTTGAATTCAAGGTTGATTTTCTTGTGCATTTTCCTATTTGAGGTGACACCATTGTTGATTTATGGATGGGTCTTGATGAATCTTCTCTTTGTATGGCTTTTCTGAGCTACTCTCATATTTGAGGAAATTTTATCCTTGTGTTGGAGAAATACTCATGTTGCTTCATTTTACCCTTGTTTGTGGGTTTTCATTCTTTTTGGCTTCCAGAGGCTTGAGTTGATTGATAATTGATGTTCTCTCTCTTTATGTGCCTTGATTTGGCAAGTGTTTTGGTTTCATGATTTTAAAAGGGTTCTACGAGAATTGTTGAGACTCTGATTATGTATTTATAGCAAGATGGGTAATGCCTCGCATGCTTCTCAGTTGTAATATAATATTCTTGTTATGTTGTACAACCCTTGGTTTCTTGGTTTTATGTTGTTGGGTCTCTAGGGAGAGTGGCTCCTCGTGGGGGCCAGCGCCTCGCTTAAGGGGAAGGGCACAGGATAACCCACGAGTGAGTTGATAATCAAGTGAAAACCTAATAATTAACTTAGGAGGGTTAGGTAGTAATATCATTACAAGATTTTAAAAATGGATGCCTCGTCTTCATTAGTGCTTCTGCAGACTAATGGAAGACTAAGAAGGCCGTGGTTGGCAAGGTCGTGACCTCGTCTTCACCAGAGGTCTACAGCTCCGCATGAGTCACCCTATGGACCGGTGCCTCCAGTTGGGAGGAAGAGCACAGGACAGCCATAGATGGGGGCCGGCACCTCTAGTTGGGAGGAAGAGCACAGGATAACCCATGAAGGACTATGCGATGACACTCTTCCCTAGTTGCCCATGTGTTTTACTTTATTGTATTCCTCTGGAAGTAGGTTATGGGAGTTGGTTTAGATTGTTGTTTGAATTGATTTAAATTGATTTATGATTATTGTTTTAATACATCTTTAGTATGTTTTGCGGTCTTGTATGATCTCATTTTTATTTGATTTACAATCTTGTATCTTATGATACTGTGATATGATGTTATTGTATTATTTAAATTAAATTTGGAATTGTATTATGTTTATTAATTCAGTTTAATTTGGAAGTATTTCATGATCATCCTGTGGATACTTGTTTATTGGTCATTGCTTTGATTTATGTGATGAGATTTATGATTTTAAGTTATTTTAATGACTCTTGGATGCTGTTGATTATGTCTTTGTAATTCTTGAGTTTTATGATACTTTTGTATGGCGTTGAGTCTTGTGGTTCCCTTTGGATGTTCTTGGTTGCGGTCTCTTTCTTGTTAGCTCCTAGCACGGGGGGTGCGTCTTCAGACTCACATGGTCAGGTGGAACATGCTAAGCACCCCATTGGGTTCCCAATCGAGGATCGAGAGGTGCAGATTGGTGCTGTTGCGGTGACTCCAGAGTTGTATCCATCATGGAGCCAGTTTTCATCTATTCATTGTATCATGATTCTTGTTGTATGGTTTCCATGCATATTGGAAACACTTTTGTATCATTGTACTTCTTGAATATTGTATTGTAATGTAACATTAAACCTTATGTGGCTATTAGCAGTTGTTATTCAATGTGTTGAGTTAATTATGCATATGTTGTATTTATATAGATGGTTTCTTATCAATGATTATCATGTTTGTGTTACATTTGTTAATATTTATCTTGTTATGGATTATATCTTTGGATTTTATTCTTTATTGTTGTTGTGTGGATCTCAGTATCGTAATGAATCCTCGTGTACCCCAAGGGATGTATGTGTTAATGAATCTGCTTAATTGAAAATTCATGTTATGACTTAATGTGTTTTTCATGTATGTTATGTTTACCTTTAAAAAAAAAAATTGTGCTGTAATTATTGTTTATTTGTCCTTTGGGGTTCGTACGACGGGGCGTTAGAACATGGTATCAGAGCCTAGGTTCATACACTGGGCACTATGTGTGCTCACTATGCAACCTTGCGCTTAGACCCATGAGTCTTGAGTTTTATTTTTCTTTTGCCATTGTTGTGAACTTGAGTTTCTTCCATTTTCTTGTGTCGGGTCGATGGTGCAGGAAACTGATGCGAAAGGATAGGACCCTCGGTGTAGTGCGCAATGCACCGATATCCTTCCTGTCGGGGATGCTCTATGGACCCTTGAGTTTTAGTGTGATGTGTTTCTTGGTGATGTCTTTTATGTGTGTGATTATGTCAAGTGTGCGTGGAATTTGCGATTTTGTTATCCTTGAGTGATGAATTATGTTTCTTGAATCTGTGAAGGTGTAAAATTTTACCCTTTTCTGATGTGAGAATTTGTGTTGAATAATGGTTAAAGTGGAGTTCTTTGTGTGAAAATTATGAGTTTTAATGAAAATGTGAGGTTTTGTGGATAATTATTCTATGATTGTTAGTAGAATATAGTATCTTGAGGTTAAGATGCAACTTGAATTATTGGTACTAATGTGCAATGCTCTATGGTAGCTTTCGATTTACAGGAAGTGGGCTTCAGAAAGCATAGTGATGAAGGTAATGTAATTGTAAAATGCAGGTATAGACACTTATAATGTCAAGTAGTAATCAATTTTGATACAATATAGGAATTAGATTTATGGTTAGTATCCTTATACGAATATTTCCTAACTAATTAGAAGGAAATTGTTTACAAGTTACTAGAATTGTTTTGACTATTATGTGTGGTTGGTGGGAGGGACAGTGTGGTATCACTTGCTCGCGAGTGCCCTACTATGCTGGGAATTCCTCTCACAATGTATTTGTGATATATATGTATTGTGCACAACGTTTGTTTGCATGCAGGATTGTAGGAATTAAGTCTCGATTCCACCTGCATTGTCAGGACAGGGCGAGCATTATTATACACCCAATGGGCTTGACATTGAACATAGGGGCTGACAAGAAAGTTTTCCCAACCTAGTTCGTCGTCTATTTTAGTGTTTGAAAAATTGGTCGGGTTGCAACCCCGTCACCACTTTTTCTTTGGTATCATTTCCTTATTTTTGGGTTGTTTAATTTTCATTGCTTACTTGATGACGTTTAATTGATGTTTTAAGTTATGGTGTTGATGTGCTTATGATCTTTGATATTGTTGTGTTACCATGATTATGATTGAGCTCGACTTCCAGGAGTAAGTCGATATTTAAGGGGGGGAGGATGTAATACCCCTCCGTGTCGATTGTTCTGAACTTGTGGGTGAGTTTTTTGTGTGTGTCTCATTGGTTACTATGTTATTTGATTGTGTGAAAAATATAATATGTTAGTAATCATGTTTATATAATTAATTAAATCGTAAGTGATTTGCAAGGTTATTTAAAATATGATTAGAAATTAAAGTAATGATCAATTAAATTAAATCAAATGATTTAGATCAAATAATCAAATTAAACTAATTTGTTAAAAGCACAAGTGATATTATTAGATAAATTGATGAACAAAATAATCTGGAAAAGAAAATAATAAAAAGGAAGGCAATTGGAAAATGGAAAGTGAATAGATTATTAATTAAATAAATCGTGATAAGATTTTTGGGAAGTGTAAAAGGCAAGAGAAGCTGGAAAGAAACTTCAACTATCAAGCAATTGGAAGTCGAAAAGAAATGAACTGTAGAATATGAAAAATAAATAAAGTATATCTAGCTTTTGGGAAGATGGATGCGGAGGATTCGAACGGGACTCGATTGCATTGGCTCTCTATTGGATGGCTGTTTGCAGAACGTCTTTACGCTGACATTACAATTTAATTCTAGATAAATTCTCAGGTACGCCATTCTTTATCCGTGAAAACTGAAATCTTATGTGTTGGCCTACCTTCTTCTGAGTTTTCCATTAGTTTGTAGAGATTTGATATGTATGACTTTCGTTTGTTGTTCTATTTGCATCGAATCTCGATTTCATTTTAATTTGGCTTTGATTATATAGAAGTTGGCGTAAACCATTCTGTATAGGAATTTTCTTAAGAAACCCATGCTTTCAGCTGTATTAAAAAGCTGAATGTTGTTCAGATGATAACTTGAGTTCAAAACTTAAACATGGAGTGATGCTTTGAATGTTGTGAATTCATCTTTGTCACTGATCAAGAAAATGCTACTCCTATCTCCTATTCCTGATAACGAATTGAGTGGAGTCACCGATGTTAAATATTTAAATAATCTCTCTGATTTCATTGTCACCTAGTCTCAGCCGCGCACTTGAACCGCATAGGAAAATCTGAAGATTTAAATAATCTGCTTGATTCCTCTGATAATCTATCACAGTTGCTGCACTTGAAAATAAATATTGTCAAAGTGCTAACATAATAGAAAGCTTTCCTTTGAATGTGGTGAAGTCTATCTTCCAAACTGGCACGTCTGTGTAACTCGCCACCAAACATAAATGCATTTTGTTCAAAACAGAAGAAGTTGTTCATTATTTCTCCTCCTCATAAGTCGCGTATTTGCACCTCACCTTTCTCTTTCCCTTCAGCCTTGCTGATAACAATTGAGATTTGATAATAATGCAAGTAGATGGCGATATTTCCAATTTCCAATATTCACTTTCTGATATACTTGGCAACCTGTCACAGCCGCAGCACTTGAACATGGTAGGGTGTATAGATTTAATTAAACTCTCTGATTTTATTATCAAAATCCCGAATGTTATCCATAAGACTGAAGAAAAGTGGCTTCTCACGTTTTTTGCAACCGTAGCCATCTCAGCTTGGAGGAAACTTGGTTCGTGTGTCTTCTCTGATGCCGTCAATGAGCAGATTGTTCAAGTGAAGAAATTGAGCTCCAATGAGCAGATTATTTAATTCTCTTGGTCTGCACAATGTTTCACGCCTTTTCCAATTACCTTCGTTCAGTCGAAGCTAAGAGAAATTGATGTTATTGGATACAGTGTTTAGTGGGCTCCTTCGCATAGTCTAGTAATCTAGATTTATTTAATCTCCCTCATACTGTTGGAAACCTATCACTGCTGCAGCATTTATATTTAGGAGAGTGTTCAAATTTAAATAACCTCCCTGAAACCATTGGCGACCCATCTCGGCTACAGCGTCTAAATTATTTTTCTGATATTCTGGCAACCTATCACTGCTTCAGCATTTAGAGTTGAGACATTATTCAGAATTAAATAATCTCCCTGAAATCATTGGCAGCCCGTCATAGCTGCAAATTTTAGATTTGCCAAAATTGTAGAAAATTAAATAAGCTCTCTGATTTCTTTTTTTTTAGCCTATCTCATCCGCGCACTTTTGAAAACATAATAGGAAGTTTTAATCCCTCTGATTCCTTTGTCAATCTATCATAGCAGATGCATTTGATTTTTAAGTTGTATTTTTCACAGGCTTGGGTATTTATGTAATGTTAGTTTTTAAGTCATTTACTTTGAAGGAGAGTTAGTTATTAAGCGAATAAATTGGTCTTAGTTGAAAGAAAAAGTTGTATATATTTAATTATTAGATAATATTATTTTTGAGGAAAATTTACTTATCTATCTTTCGTTAATAAAAGGTTCTGATCTTAATAAATCAATATAAATGTGGGGCTAAAACTAGGTAATAAGGAAATAAAGTTATATGTCCTTTCAGATGTAGGAATGTGGATATAGGTAGATCAATGAGTCTCTCTTCTTTTTATTATATGAAGTTTTATCTTAGGTACGCTTATCTTTATGTTATGGTGTATTTTAGTTAGGAATGATACCTCTATTAGGATGGAATAAATGAGTTTAATTTTAATGATATAAATGGGGGGGATCAAGGTTGTGGTCGTATAAGGGTAGAAGTGTTAATTGATCTTTATGTAGATATTTGTGATAATTGTGGGGTAGGGTGAGTGTGCTAGGTAATAACGTTATAGGTGATATTTTATCAAGTTAAGTTAGTGCTATTAGTTTAAAGTATGTTCCATATAATAACATCATCGTATCCTAATCTTGTGGCATGGAATTTTATTTCTATTAAGTCAATATTTTGAATAATTGTGTTGTAGAGATCATGAAATGGATCTATTTCTCTTAGTCCTTAGTAAAACATATTTGGTGACTTATAATTGTTGGATTATGGAGGAAGTATGTATTGGAACTTCTTTTGTTGTATGAACTATATCTTGTTATGCAAATGGATAAATTGTATTTGAAGTTGATGTTCTTTAGTGAATTAGCATTGAATGTATATGTATGTTTAAGGGTTAATTTGATGTTTCCAATTGGATGTGTCCTCCTTTATGTTTGCTTGGTTTTCAAAAATGATTTTTTTTTCATTTGGTTTGTGTCGATTTATGAGTGATTTGATGGACCCTTTCATTGTGAATTTTCTTGAGTTTGCGTGAGTTGGGAATCCTCTTTAATTTAAATTCTATTGTTATTGGTTTATCCTTGCGTGGTGAATTCTTGGTTTGTTTGGAGTTGTGGGGGTCTTATTAATTGATTTCATGATAGAATTGATTGGATACTTATGCGATGCTTGGTTGTGATAAGTTTATGCTTCTTATGGAATGCAGTCTTCCCACTTTTATTATTTTGGTGAAACATTAAATTATATTGTTGTCATGTTTGTTGATTTTATCAAAGGTCATTTGTTTACCAACTATATAGGTATCTTGCAAGGAGAAAATTGAGGTCTCTCGTGGAATACCTAATTGGTGGCTTTTGGTTTTATTAAGTGATTTTGTTGAATTCAAGGTTGATTTTCTTGTGCGTTTTCCTATTTGAGGTGACACCATTGTTGATTTATGGATGGGTCTTGATGAATCTTCCCTTTGTATGGCTTTTCTGAGCTACTCTCATATTTGAGGAAATTTTATCCTTGTGTTGGAGAAATACTCATGTTGCTTCATTTTACCCTTGTTTGTGGGTTTTCATTCTTTTTGGCTTCCAGAGGCTTGAGTTGATTGATAATTGATGTTCTCTCTCTTTATGTGCCTTGATTTGGCAAGTGTTTTGGTTTCATGATTTTAAAAGGGTTCTACGGGAATTGTTGAGACTTTGATTATGTATTTATAGTGAGATGGGTAATGCCTCGCATGCTTCTTAGTTGTAATATAATATTCTTGTTATGTTGTACAACCCTTGGTTTCTTGGTTTTATGTTGTTGGGTCTCTAGGGAGAGTGGCTCCTCGTGGGGGCCGGCACCCCACTTAAGGGGAAGGGCACAGGATAACCCACGAGTGAGTTGATAATCAAGTGAAACCCTAATAATTAACTTAGGAGGGTTGGGTAGTAATATCATTACAAGATTTTAAAAATGGATGCCTCGTCTTCATTAGTGCTTCTGCAGACTAATGGAAGACTGAGAAGGCCGTGGTTGGCAAGGTCGTGACCTCATCTTCACGAGAGGTCTACGGCTCCGCATGAGTCACCCTATGGACCGGTGCCTCCAGTTGGGAGGAAGAGCATAGGACAACCATAGATGGGGGCCGGTGCCTCTAGTTGGGAGGAAGAGCACAGGATAACCCATGTAGGACTATGCGATGTCACTCTTCCCTAGTTGCCCATGTGTTTTACTTTATTGTATTCCTCTGGAAGTAGGTTATGGGAGTTGGTTTAGATTGTTGTTTGAATTGATTTAAATTGATTTATGATTATTGTTTTAATACATCTTTAGTATGTTTTGCGGTCTTGTATGATCTCATTTTTATTTGATTTACAATCTTGTATCTTATGATACTGTGATATGATGTTATTGTATTCTTTGATTGAAATTTGGAATTGTATTATGTTTATTAATTCAGTTTAATTTGGAAGTATTTCATGATCATCCTGTGGATACTTGTTTATTGGTCATTGCTTTGATTTATGTGATGAGATTTATGATTTTAAGTTATTTTAATGACTCTTGGATGTTGTTGATTATGTCTTTGTAATTCTTGAGTTTTATGATACTTTTGTATGGCGTTGAGTCTTGTGGTTCCCTTTGGATGTTCTTGGTTGCGGTCTCTTTCTTGTTAGCTCCTAGCACGGGGGGTGGGTTTTCGGACTCACATGGTCAGGTGGAACATGCTAAGCACCCCATTGGGTTCCCAATCCAGGATCGAGAGGTAAAGAATTGGTGCTATTGCGGCGACTCCAGAGTTGTATCCGTCATGGAGCTAGTTTTCATCTATTCATTGTATCATGATTCTTGTTGTATGGTTTCCATGCATATTGGAAACACTTTTGTATCATTGTACTTCTTGAATATTGTATTGTAATGTAACATTAAACCTTATGTGGCTATTGGTAGTTGTTATTCAATGTGTTGAGTTAATTATGCATATGTTGTATTTATATAGATTGTTTCTTATCAATGATTATCATGTTTGTGTTACATTTGTTAATATTTATCTTGTTATGGATTATATCTTTGGATTTTATTCTTTATTGTTGTTGTGTGGATCTCAGTATCATAATGACTCCTTGTGTACCCCAAGGGATGTATGTGTTAATGAATCTGCTTAATTGAAAATTCATGTTATGACTTAATGTGTTTTTCATGTATGTTATGTTTACCTTTAAAAAAAAAAAATTGTGCTATAATTATTGTTTATTTGTCCTTTGGGGTTCGCACGACAGGGCGTTAGAACAAGGATGAACACATATAACAAAAAATAGTAGGCAGAGGGAACAAAGCATACACAGGCCAAAAAAAAAAGAAACTAGTCAAAGGGTAGAGGTCAATCTTATGTTTGATGAAGAATAAAACAAGTAAACTACAACAATAAAGACCTTGTTACTGGAAGCTTCAAAGAGATGAGAGAAAGAGAATGATACATGAAACATATTAATACAAAACAAGTAATCTATGTAACAATTGGAATTTAGCTATTGGGTGTGTGTTTGAAATTTCCACTAGGGTTTCTATCAGAGCAGTTGCGGATAGAATTACTCAGTGCATATAGATTTTTTTTTTGATTAGTTGAAAATACAACTATACGAACATGGAAAAATGTAATGTGTACAATAGACAATGTTTATTTTAGTCAAGTGCATGTAAGAATCCGTGCATGAATGGATATATATAGAAAAAAATATATGGAGGCTACCTAGCCATGGACGAAGAAAAGTGTTGAATGTATAGCTCAAGAAAATACAAATCTATAAAACAAACCTTGTTTATGCTTACAACTATGGTCTTCTTTTAGGTACTAATTGTCTAACACATGGGATTGATATATCATTCTCCAACTATGTTTGCATTGATCCCAACATGATATTGTTGCAAAGAAACAATTTGTTTGAACATATTAAAATATATGTCTCTAGTTAGATACATATAGAATGGAAAAAATCCATTGCAAAATGGCTTGCCACAAGAATAGAAGCCGAAACACTGTAGACTATGGGCCGAAGTGGTTGGGGAGCTCTCTAATTTGGTATCTAATAGAGGTGGATGGAAGCTTTGTTAAGTAGCCTGGTATGAAACCCACACCACGATGCATCATATCAGAATGCAAGAAAAACAATGCACATCCTTATATTAGAACAAAGAATATTAGATGTACTCCCTTGCATGACATCGAGCAACAATGCTAGGGTGTATGAACCCTTATGGGACCAAAATCATACCATTTTGTTTCCATTGGACAAGGAAACTAGTTCCACGAGCGGAAAACCACATGGTCAACAAACTCGATCATTGTAAATAGGCCTAAGCAACCCATCGCAAATAGCATGGATTTTTATCATAATTAAGAAAAAAAAGAGAAATCTAAACAAGACTATATATTTCTGAATGCAACATACAAGAAGAGTGAAACAGTGATATGATGGAAAAGAGAATTTTGTAGATATACATTTGCAACTATTTCAAAGAAATAAAGCTAATAGAAAAGCTAACAAGAAGACATAAGAATCTATGGAAGCAAAGGATGAAGCAAAAAATGTCAAAACTCAGGGTATATAGGAAGAGAAAATAGAAAAGACAACATGGTTGCAAAATTTTAAATTTATTAGTCAAATGAAACACAATTTTTTTTCAAAATGTTTCTAGAGTATGTGCATATATAGTTTAATATATTGAAATATTCAAAACACGTTATTGAATTATAGAACTTTCGGGCTCTACTTAATGCTAGTTGCAATATCTATGCATCCTTAACAATTTAAGTTGTTTGTATCTGCATATGTATAAATTTTTAATAATTGCAACTATATGTTTAGAGTACTACATGTTGAAATCGGTTGAAAGAGAATTGTAGGTATGCTGAAAAAGAATTGACATCATGCAATTTAAAAAGATTTGGAAAAACATGGTTGGTTGGAATATATAGAAGAGTGTATTCTTGTAAATGCCATTTACAAAAGTATGACAGAACAAAATGTTGAAACAAGAAGTCAATAGATTAATATTTATCGGTGCATATTTGGATACTGAATTTAACAAAAACTGTATTGTTGAAGGTACAACATATAGTAAATAGTAACAAAATTATCTCTAATGTGTAAAGCTAAAGAGGATGCACAAAATTGAATAAATGGGGGAAATTTAATGTGGCAATCTAACACAAAGTATATAGGCACAAAAAATGGGGAAGAGAGCATAGGTGCATAATTTAAAACAAACCAATGAAATTCAACAAAATATTGTTGGAAAAGTTTGTGGAATAGTTGAATATATAATTTAATAGAATCAAATAATCAAAAAATTCCACTAGCTTGTACAAGTCTTGTCCTTTGGTTATTGTTTCCTACTATCTTTGTCCATGTTTTGCATTATACCATTTTGCAAAGATTATTACATGGTATGGTTCTATAAAATTCAGCTTAGAAATCCTTGAAAAGAGCATGGTATAAAGTTAGGACCAAATTCAACAATAATTTTTCCGAAGCCATTTCTATAAGCTGGTGCATGAGCTGGGGGCAAAAGCATTTGGTAGGGGCTGGAATTGTTCCAATCGCAACTCTTCATTGTTATGTCAAGCAGTGTATTTGTTGTTACTAAGTTTGAAGTATCTTTCAAATGAGAATGTTGGATCAATTTAGAGTCTTTCAATTGATTTAACGTGAGAGATAGCTATAAAATTCAAATCTTGCCTCTCATTTCTACCTATATTTATCATTGCTTTGTCTAATGTTAAGCCTTGTGCTTTATGTATTGTGATTCCCCATGCCATGGTGAGTGGGATTTGTGTTTGAAAACCTCGAGTTATAGTTGGGTTGGGGATGTCTCTTGGGTTTTTTGGGTCCCATGGTGGACCAATGTAATTTTAGAAGTGGACAACAACATAGTGAGGTGGATCTGGCAGTTTACAACATGCATTGTACACAATAGCTATAACAAGACCAAGGGATCGATTGACTAGGCCAGCTTGAATCCATAAATTTGTTGTTAGCATGACCTGTTCACCAACACAAAGTAGCAATTCTATGAGAATTTGGTCATCATCTCCATGATCATATGTCTGTTGTTGTGTGACTCAAGAAATGCTAATGGCTATGGGAAGGTTTAACGGTTTGATCATTTTTTTGTTGTTGAATATGACTAAGTCATTTGTGGCAAACAAATGTGTAGTAACTTCAAATTGTTCTCTTTCTATGGCTGGGAGCCTTTTATTTATTTGTTTCATAAGCTCTTCCCATTCATTGTGAAGAGCCTCACCATTTCTTATATGGAGAAGGATTTCTTGAAACTTTTGCTGGGAAGGGCTATCTCTTTTTTGGAAAAAAATAGTGTCTAATGTGACAGACACTGTGAAATTATGCCATAAGGCTACTATCGATGATCTTGAAGCATAAATAGGGGTATCCATGCAAGGTTCCAATTGGGAAATATCACCAACAAGGATGATGGAAACACCCCCAAATGGCTTCCTCTAGTTATTAAAGGAATGCTTGGCTCAATTGGCTATCTATTTTCAACAGCAATTTTGGGCCTAGAAAATTCATTTCATCTATCAAAATCTATTGAATATATTTAAATTATTCTTGGAAAATTGTCAATTCCTAACCTTGTAAAGGATTCATATCCTTTACGGGAATTCAGAGGGTTGTATGGATTGTGGAGGCACATATGTTGTACATAGAAACACCTGTGGGGGCCAATGTGATCAACGAGCTATTGGATCCATTAGTAGGCGTGTTTATTTGTTGTCTAATAAAATTTATCAAAAAGGATTTTCCAGTGCCAATTGTCCCTTGAATGTTCATGCAGAGAGGGTCTTTGGGGGAAGGCTGCATGCGATGGGACTGGATGATTTGAAGATCCAATTTCTATTTTGGTGAAAGCTAATGGGATGATGTATCTTCAGGAAAAACTTGTATCGTAGCTTGCTCATGCTATGCCTTGGCTAATGGGATGAACTAAAAATCAATATTATGAATTTTTTTAGGCACATGGTTTCTATTCCATGAATGTTTCATATCAAAGTCTTGCCTACCCAACAACTAGAGCTGATTTATATTGAAGTTAGTAGTTGTACCAAGCCAAGAGAAAATTTCCCATTCATATTCATCCATAGAACATCAATGGGTCAAATCATCAGTATCACTTCCATGTTCTTCAATCATGGATGCAATTAGAATTCTATTAACATGCCAAGGATGATAACCAACTTTTTTCAAAACTTTCCAATTTTGTATGATCTCTTGTTTGGCAAGACCTATATTTGTCTATATGTTTTGGAAAGGTTTTTATAACATAAGTTCATTCCAATAAAATGTCTCAAATATTTAGGTATCTTCAATGGGAAATGTCTTGAACAACGGGTAGACAAGGACAATTGTAGGTTGGTGCCTCAGTTTCCATTTAGCCTTTTTGCGTTGTTCTGAATGTGTATATAAGCCAACCAAGTCAATTAGGGATACACCAACTAGCTCTAGAGGCCTTTGCATATAGCAATGAATATAATTTGTTTGCAGGTCTTCATTAGCATCATCTTTATTTATACAAAACCAAGCTTTTTTACCAACATTCAAACAAACATATTGTTGGCTTCAAGTGAGAAGAGGCAATTTTTGTAACTTATGGCATGTTTTGTATGCAGAGATGTCATGCTCCAAAAGAATATTCATCATGCATTTTTTATATGCAAGCAGTGCTCTATCCTCAACTATATTTGTATTTGCAAGTCTTTTCAACATATCAAGATAATTTTTGATTTCTTCTCAGATTTAGCTTGCATATTTAGAAATATAATTTAAAATAATTTTCCTACAAACAACTAGCTAGCAGTCAACATTGGCATGTTAGATTGTAAGAATGGGTGGGCTATGAATATTTAGGTGATTATCATTTCTTGTTGTCTTGTAGGATTTGTAAGACTCAACATCATATGTCAATCTAGAAATAAATTGTTGTTGCCAAGGTGCTTTATACCAACATTGTAATTGCTTTCCTTTTTTCCTTAAACAAGTATATTTAGAGCATTTTGTGTGCCTTTGAACTTTATTTAGGAACTCTTCATAATCTATGATTGGATCAATAAAAATAATTTGGCTCGTGGAAAGTAAGCCCAAATTTTCTTTAGAACAATGGTACATTCTAAGTAATCTTTGTGCAAGGCAACATGGATTCCAAGCTAAAACATATCTATCAAAAAAGTGTCTTGTGATGGTAACATCATGGTGATTGGAAAAATCAAGAGAGTCCATGTTAGGGGATTCTCAAAACCATAAAAAAACATGCACATGTGCAGAGCCACGATCCTACCATTCATATCTAAACCAATAATATTTTGCATGCAAAAGCTTTTCAATCACCTCTTCATAGAAAATTTAGAATCTATGATGGAGATATAAATATGTTATATGTGGATTTTGAACAACACTATTTGTTAGTGTCTTTGTTGAGGGATCCATCACCAATCAAGCCACAAAAGAGAAAACATTTTGTAGATCAGCCCATTTTGTGTCTACACAACTTAAAATGAAAAAAGGGGTAGGTATGCCAAGTTGTTCAATCATTGCAGATAGCTAGGCCTAACAAGAGTTCCAAAAAGAATGGGTCCAATGCAACGATGCACCAAAATGCATTAGTTGCTCAACTATCTAGCCATCAGAAGTAGCTTAATGTCTCATTATCAAGTTGTAGGCGAAATACCTAAACCTGACATGTTTCCCAAACTTGTGATCAAAATATCTCATTAAGTGTAGGGCATATTCATGCAAGTGGATTCAAACATTCCTCAGTTGGAGGGGAAGTGTTGCTCCAGTGGGAAACAATGCTAGAAATTCCATTGTAAATAAACCTTCAGTGTTGTATTCATTAATAGGAGAAGACATAATTTTAGGCCAATACAAAATATTCTGCTCTTTTTTTCAATTTGTAATACCTGTTTGATTGTTTGGAGCTCTCACTTAGCATTTGGCAAGGAAGGGATAAATGATGAAAAGTTTGAAGAGACATTTTCATCCTAAACAACATTTGTTGAGCTAGATGATGGCATTAGGTCTTCATCGAAAACTTGCTCTATTATATGAAAGAAATTGGAGACATCAACAACATCAGGCAACATATTAAGAGCCTCAACATCAATCTCACCATCATTGTAATATTTTTCATATTGAATTTTGTATTTCAATGCATCCATGTCATGATGTTTAGTAACATAGCAATCATAATTACCACCTTCAATAGTGGTTCAACGTACGATCACAACCTCAAGGTCTTGCAATTGGCATGGAAAAGGTTTTGCTATGCTTGAGATATCTTGAGGGAAGCTTATTGTGTGACCTTTGTATTTAAATTGACCTCCTCTAGCATGGGACACTTTCAAAATTGGAGCCACCCTAGCAATAAACATTTCTTCAACCTGTGTTATCTTTTCTAGCAAGAATGGTTGTGGGCCTGGGTCCATGCCATTTGTAGAGCTAAAGCAGAGGGTGCCCTTTTCAGAATATCATCTTACACATGTCATTGCTGACCCCGACATACGAGTGTACATCCCTATGTAGCTTTCTCTACATATTTGAAAAAAAAAAGGTTTAAAAGTGCATTTATACAGTGTCAGAACTGCTTTATTGTAGAAAGGCAGCAATCATTAAATATTTCTTTCAAGCATTGTTGTTGTGCTGGTCCAGCAAGTGGATTGCAATGAGATTATATATAAGTGGTGGCATCTACCATTCCCAATGGACACTGAAAGAGAATATTAGTAGTAGGAAGGGCCATAGCTATGCATGGTGTAGTTAGCCTTTGCTCCTTGTATTTTGAACTACGCTTTGCACAAATTTCCTCTCTATGTTGGCTATAGTGCAAATGGTTTCATTGTTGTTTTTTATCCTTTTTAAATTCAACAAGTGATTGCACTGTGGAACTAGAATGTACTTGCATAGCCTAGGAGCATACATAAAATCTCAACCATATTAGCATATATGAATATACATGTATAGCCATAGATATATTTAAATTAGTACACATAAACATGTAACAAAATATATATGTGTATCCATGTGTATATAAATCTATATCTATGGATGATCACAAAATGAATAATATAGTTTAAACATTGGGATACATAAAAATATATATAGAAGGATTTTATAGTTTTTCGAGTTAACCATTTCGACTATTTCACTATTGTTATATCCCTCGTTAAAAAGAATATAATATTGGATGTACGCAACCAACAATAAGAAATTTTTGTGGATACGAGTGTATATAAGAATTTGTGCAGGCATGTATCTATGCAAGAACAAATATATGCCATTTAAACCAAAACCACAGAACCCATGACCAGTATCTTGCCCACCCCTTTTTTTGTTGTGGAGGCTTGCTAACTCCAGCAAAACCCCTGACCAAGAACATTATGAAACACCCACACAAAATTTCATGGAATTCCATCACACATCACACAATAACAAAGTAGGGGGAAATTTGTTGTCTTCATATGTGATCTATCATATTCTACCAAGTTCGACAATACAACTTAATCAAAGTATACTTTCCCACACTGCAACATTGAATATTGCATTTACTTCAACTGCCACCATCGGGCAATACTGACAGGATGCATTAACCCTCATGTGAGCAAACACTTACCATTCAACTTCCACATGTACATATGCATATACATACACATACATATACATATACATATTACATATGTACATATGCATATACATAAACATACATATGCATATAAATATACATATACATAAATATACATACATATACATACACATACAACAATGACATGATGCATTAAGCCTTGCATGAGCAAACGCTCACCATTAAGCTTCCGTATATCAAGGCCGCCAACTCTACCACTACCAACCCATGTAATTAGGAAGCTCCACATCACTATAAAAAAGTCAGGTCAAGTTGCCGCCAGCTGGGACATGTACATGTACATATACATATACATATACATACACATATGCATATACAGACACATACATATACATATACATATACATATGGATACACATGCACATACATATACATATGCATATAAATGAAAGGGTTGCTTTTATATGGTGGAAAATGTCAATGTGTATCTCCCTGCACATCTATATGCTTTGTCAAGTTCACCCATGTGTGTATACACCTTCAAGCGAAGAAAACTAGAAACAATAACACTAAATTCTGAATAGGTATAACAAAAGGGAAATTTATAATACAGAATCAAGATCTAAAGGCCGGTGGTCCATGCCCTCAGAGTCAGACTCTGCAATGGGAATAGTAGCAAATGTAAACAAATCAATATTGGGGGGTTCTGGAGACCCATCCACAAAACCCGATTCCATAGACATAGTTCTAGGAAGTTTTCCTAGGGACAAAATGTTACAATTTGAGTTGACTAATTGACAACTCTATTTCACAATAAAAAATAAAAGATTAATGTATTTTAACATCCCAGTGGCAATTCGTAGACAACTTAGAAATATCAATCTATAACTATTCCACTTGTAAAACTAATCAAACAACATGGGATACAAGAACAAGAATGGAAATGTACTTTTAATATAGTCAAAACAATAGGGGATACATCAACAAGAATAAAAATGATAAATGCATATAGATATACCCCTATATGTATCTTTTTTATCTTTGAGATTGCTTATATTTGTATCTATGCATTTTTTTATAATTTTAACATATTTCTACATATAGCTATATGCAAATATTTCTATACATATGTTTCTAACTAGTTCTTTCACCCTTTCTTAACGAAACAATAGGCTATACAACAATTTGAATAGAAATGATTAAGTACATATATGCATTGAATCTCCCCTTTGTCTCCACATTTAGAAACACACACATATAACTAGATATATACATCCATATGTACACAGGTATATATATATTTATATGCACACTTATATATCTAAGTAGTTGTGTATACCATACTTTTTCCTCACTATGTAACTACTCCCCTTGAAATTTATGAAGAGAGAAAACATCGAGATTGAATTTTCCATCAATTTTCTAGTTAAGAAGGGTACAAATTCAAACCTTTTGTTTCCTATAGGATATTGTCCCCTCCAAAGTAAGGAATTACTATAGGGAACAAAAGGTTTGAATTTTTAGCCTTCTTAGCTAGTCAATTGAGGGAAAATCTAGTCTGGATGTTTGTTGTCTTCATAAATTTCAAGAGGAGGAGTTATTAATGTGCAATTGCTCCTATGTTAATGGGTATAATGCCAAAGGTGCACAATATCAGCATTATGTGGGATTTGCATAGCTCACAAAGCAAAGATCAAGCAAAGGGAAAAATCTATGCAAACTCAAAACATGTTTTTAACTTCATATCTTATTAAAATATATATGCCATAGGGGGACTCTTGGCCACCTCTAAATACAAAAGCGGAATGGGGAATGATTGCTTGTGGTTTTGGATAATGGCAATCAAGATGGCGGCACCAGGCCAATGCAAGGTACACTATTCTCAGTTTTTTTTAATGTATAAATGGTTTCAATAGGGACATTCACTATGATGACGCAATCAATTTTATAGATTTCTTATGAACATGTTACATATACTACATCATTAAATGCTCTGTTATTAACAACATCTCAATGCTATATCATTTGATGCTATATATATATTGTAGGAATTTTCTTCTTCCCATACAAACAACAAAACAACATAAATTAATAGTTTCTTATAAGGAGGTTGAAACAAATCAAGGAAAAAGAATATCATGCAACATATTGGTACAAGACAAGCAGTCTATGTAACAATTGTAAGAGGTATTAGGATAGTACTTAAGAATCAAATGTATGTTGTTCTTCAATGATTTCCTTATAGTTCTCTTACAAATTACCTGTTTGTCTTTAATATTTTGTCTACCTATGCTATTTTTAACTCTTTTCAAATCAAAGTCTACCTAGATACAAATAAAGATAGCATACACAACTGTTTAGATATACATGTACATATATAAATTGTTGTTGCATTCTCAAACCAGAGACAATGGTCTTGTTTCGTATATATTGATATATATTTCTTCCTATATGTATTTTTTAAAATATAAAACAAGGAATTCAATACATATATATAGACATAAATTTGAGCTACATTTATTGCCACTAAATATTTCACACAAATAGACAAATTGTAAAAGAGCTATTAGACGTCAAAACCTATTCACGTCTGAGCTAATGAAAGTCCCAATGGAAACTTCAAACAAATAGCCTATTAGCTAAAAATATAAAGCTAAATAGATAAAAGATCTATTAGAATAACACTTAAAAGCCACAAAACTAATTTTTTCTCCATGCTTATACAGATATCTTTTCAACTTTCCAAATCAATTAATTAAACCTAATTCTTTATCACAATACCTATTTTCTCTAGGCCATGACAACAATTATCTAATGCAAAAATCTTTGAAAAATGTGTATAATGCTACACACTTAATTGTAAATTTGAGCTACATTTCTTGCCATTAAATATTATAGAGAAATCATTTATGCAAAATACCCATGTAAAACGACTTGTAGCAAATAATTGTCATTCTAACACCTCTTATACAATTTCTCTATTTCTCTTCAATATTTATTAACAAAGAACATAGCTCAAATCTTGTATCAATATGATTCATTATTTTGTTTTTTTCCTGATTTGCTTGAAGCTGCCTGAAACAAACTACCCAGGTTTGTTTATGTAAGGGGTGGAGATCGATAAATATGCGGGTTGGCAATGTCTTATATCAATATGTTTCATTATATTCTTTATTCCTTATCTTTTTGAACTTCCCCACAACAAACTCTTCTTCATGATATTCTTTTTTCTAGTTCTCCATAAGAAACTATTCATTATTGTAGTTTTCCTGTTCTATTCTCCATATTTTAAACTTCTATTTAATGTGGGTTCTAGAACATTTGTCATTTTCCTGTGACTCTTAAGTTTTTTCCTAATAGCTCTTTTCCAATTTTTCTTTTTCTCTTATACCAATATGTTTCATGATATTTTTTTTCTCAAATTATAAATATAAAGTTGAACAGATAAAAGAGCTATTATAATAACACTTAAAAGCCACCAAACTATTTTTCCCTCCACACTTATACACATTTTTAGCTATGGAAAAACAATTATTTAAACCCAATTCTTTGTCATGATACCTATTTTCTTTAGGCTATGAGAACAATTATATGATGCAACAATCTCTGGAAAATGTGTATAGCACCACAGGCTTAACTGTAAATTCGAGCTACATTACCTAGCATTAAATACTATAGATGAATCATTTATGCAAAATACCCATGTAAAACAATTTGTCGCAAATAATTGTTATTCTAACACCTCTTATACAATTTCTCTATTTGTCTTCAATATTTATTAACAAAGAACATAGCTTGAATCTTGTATCAATATGTTTCATGATATTCTTTTTTTTCCTGATCTACTTGAAGCTCACTGGAACAAACTACTCGGGTTTATTTATGTAAGGGTTCAAGCTTTCTAATTACATGGGATGGTAGTGTTTTATATCAATATGTTTCATTATATTCATTCTTCCTCATCTTTTTCAACTTCTCCACAACAAATTTTTCTTCATGATATTCTTTTTTTCAGTTCCCATAGTTGTTTTATAATTTCCCTATTTTGTCTATAATATTTAGTGGGGAATAATGTAGCTCAAATTTTGAATTGACAAGGAAACTGTGATCGTTAAGTATTTTCCTAATATCTCTTTTCCAATTTTGATTTTTGTCTTGTACCAACATGTTTTATGATATTCTTTTTTTTTATGCAACAATCTCTAGAAAATGTGTATAGCGCCACAGGCTTAATTGTAAATTCAAGCTACATTGTCTGTAATTAAATACTGTAGATGAATCATTTATGAAAAATACCCATGTAAAACAACTTGTAGCAAATAATTGTTATTCTAACACCTCTTATACAATTTCTCTATTTCTCTTCAATATTTATTAACAAAGAACATAGCTCAAATCTTGTATCAATATGTTTCATGATATTCTTTTTTTCCTAATCTATTTGAAGCTCCCTAGAACAAACTGCCCAGGTTTATTTATGTAAGGGGTCAAGCTTGCTAATTACATGGGATGACAGTGTTTTATATCAATATGTTTCATTATATTCTTTCTTCATCATCTGTTTCAACTTCCCCACAACAAACTATTCTTCATGATATTCTTTTTTTTAGTTCCCCATAGTTGTTTTACAATTTCCCTATTTTGTCTATAATATTTAGTGGGGAATAATGTAGCTCAAATTTTTAATTGACAAGGCAACTGTGATTGTTAACTATTTTCCTAATAGCTCTTTTCCAATTTCACATTTTGTCTTGTACCAATATGTCTTATGATATTCTTTTTTTCTCAACTGTTTGAACTTCCCCATAACAAATTGTTTTTCATGATATTCCTTTTTCTAGTTCCCCATACCGAATTTTTCATTATTGTAGTTTTCCTATTCTATTGACCATATTTTAAAGTTCTATTTAATGTGGGTTTTCCAACATTTGTCATTTTCATATGATTGTTAAGTGTTTTCCTAATAGGTATTTTCAAGTCAAATGTATGTATAGATTTGAGTTTGCAGCGTATTCCTACTTACCTCAAATTCTATCACTATCTAGACAAGGTGTAACATCAAATTCTATGTAACAGTTGGTCTGTCAATTCAAAATTCAAGCTACATAATTTTCCACTAAAATTTATAGACAAAATAGCAAAATTGTAAAACAATTATTAGAAAAACACCTAAGAATCATACGTAAATTAGAGATGATCGAAAACCCACACTAAACATATTCATACAAGACAAGTAATATGTATAAGAGTTGGATTGTCAATTCAAAAATTGATCTACATTCTTTGTCACCAAATCCACATTAAATACAACTCATAAAGCCAATGAGTAGCAATAACCTGTACAAAATACCTATATCAACACACACTCAATCAAAAATTTGAGATACATTGTTGGGCACTAAATATTCTAGACAAATAGGGAAATTGTAAAAGAGCTATTACAGGAAAAATCCTATTCACGATTGGGCTGACTGAAAATCCTATCTGAAACTTCAAATAAATAATTTGATTAGATAAAAGAGATATTAAAAAAATAGCAATTAATACCCACCAAACTAATTTTATCTCCAACATGTTTCTTCTTTCATACTAACCATCTGCATATATATGCATATGCAATCACTCCTATGTTAACCTGCAATTGATCCTATGTTCATAGGTGTAACAAGAAATACGCAAAGAGATAACTAAAACAATAAATGGAGGGTGATAAAATTACTAACCCTAACCATATTTTTTTACCATAGAAACAAGATTTAACTACAATTGCTCCTATGGTAATAGCTATAAGACCATATATATATGCAACTGCTCCTATGTTATTATGCAATTGCTCCTATGGTAATGGTTGTAACGAAAAAGATGCACAAAGATAATTAAAAAAAGAAACAGAGGACGATAAAATTACTAACACTAACCATTATTTTTGACCAAAGATGGGTATGTACAAGACCATCATGGAAAAAAGAGGCCCTTAAGTGGCAAAAAAATAAGAAAAATCAGAGTTAGGCAACTTGATGTAAAAATTTGAATAAGTTATCTATATTATTTCGAAAATATGTAAGAATAGAATCTGTAGCAAATTGAATGTAGTTTCTAAACTACTAGGTTTGTTTAAAAAAAAAGAAATCTATTTGGTAAGAATGTGAAATTTCAATGTAGTATTACTTAAATTTTAGGGAAAAAATAAGTAGGTGTCTGTCTGACCACCCTAACCACAATAAAGTGATAATATTTTTTTATAAGATTTGAGATATAAGTAGAGGACTCATGTCCCGATGTGATGCATATTTTTTTGTAATTTATTTCAAGGTAAATAACTAATTATGAAATTTTTATTACAACTTTTAAAAAATATAAAAAACTTGTATGTCTGACCACCTTAACTTGGTCAAAACTTCATGAAATTCAATTTTTCTTTTTTTTAATCCTATAGTATGCGAAACATATAATGTGACACATGTTTTGGATTCACAAAATGTGATACCATTTGAAATCTATAGATGTTTTTCAATCAGTCTATCAATCATGAATTTAGTCATAATTTGAATTGAAAATGAACAATAATTAATTATTAAATTCAATGTAAAGCATAATTCATATTGATGGAAAGTTGAGAATATCCTTTAAAAACCCTTTTTGTTTCATCAATTTTGGGTAAAAAAAAGTTGCCAGCCACATACCCATCATATTGCCACTTTTTGGCCCATCGTGATCCTGCACATACCCAGATACAAGATTTAACTACAATTGCTTCTATGGTAATAAGTATAAGGCCAAAGATGCATAGAGATAACAATAAAAAATAAACAAGGGACAAAAAAATTACTAACTGTAACCATATTTTTTGATGAAAGGAAGAACATTTAAGTGCAATTTCTCCATCCATACAAAACCATAACGCTAAACACCCATGTAAAATGACTTATAGATTTTGGAAAACAATATTTTTGACATAAACAATCAATAAATCATTTATGCAAAACACCCATGTAAAAAAACTTATAGATTGCGCATAACAACAATTTTAAAACAATCCAATCTCCTATAATGGGGAGTTGAAGCTATCAATTTTTACAATAGTCTCCTATGAAATGAACCACAGAACTGAAGCTGATGATTTTTAGAATAGTTTTCTATCAAACCAACACCACTATGGATCTTTCGACAATGCAACTTAATCAATATATTTTCTCGCACATTTCGGACTTTACTTTCCCACACTGCAACACCCATGTAAAATGAAAAGTTACAGATTCAAGAGAACAACAATTTTAACATAAACAATCAATAAATCATTTATACAAAGCACCCATGTAAAAAGAATTACAGATTGCAGAGAAAAA
Source organism: Sequoia sempervirens (assembly GCA_007258455.2). NCBI lineage: Eukaryota > Viridiplantae > Streptophyta > Pinopsida > Cupressales > Cupressaceae > Sequoia > Sequoia sempervirens. Next base: position 1,055,471,068 of record VDFB02271358.1, read on the forward strand.
TAGTTTTAAAACCCTCCAATCTGCTATGAAACCAACCACGAAGCCCAAGGCGATGATTTTTACAATAGTCTAATATGAAACCAACACTGCAATAGTTGTTTTGACAATACAACTTAAACAAAGTATACTTTCCCACACTGCAACACACAATATTGCATTTACTTCATCTGCTCCCATCGTACAACAACAATAAAATTAATTAACATTCCCATGAGAAAACACTTATGATTCATCTTTCATGTGTCGAGGACACCAACTCTAGGACCACCAACCCACATAATTACCAAGCTCCACGTCTCCACAAAAAACGTGGTCAAGTCACCACTGACCGGAACATCTCCGACATCGACAAATCCAATTCACTGTTGGGCTGATGAAAATCCCGATAGAAACTTCAAACAAAATAGCCTATCAGATAATTAAAATTATTAATTCAATACTATAAATATAAGGCTTAAATGATTTTCTTTAATGAACCATCAACATCAATTTTTGTATGTACATCGATAATGATCATAGGGAGAGATTCTTCAAATAATAGAGAGAGAAGGAATCTTTAAGAAGAAAATAATACATTCCAAATATACTTGAGCATGGAATCATTCACACTTACTTGATTTGTTGATTCAACATGGATTTTCTGTAAGGCTTCTAAGAGGACTTCCTTACAAGTGGATAGGATTAAAGGAGGTTTCATAGTGAAATCTTAGCATGTGTTTCTTGTATCTTTTTTATGAGGTCACATAATTTAAGAATAGGTAAAGGAAAAATATTAATATTAGTGGGTGGGAGAGTAGAGATTAATGCATTCTTTCTATTGCAACTAGTATTATAGGTATGCATGAACAATAGATTGATATCTATTGTAAGGAAATTTTGTTTTAGGAGAAGAAAATTTATGAATGTTAGGGGAATAGGGAGACCTCTTATCATAATGAGAGAAAAATATAGTTTATTAGAAAATGGTATTAGAAGACATATTAATTATGGCTCTAGGAGGAGTATGTCTAAGATTAGAGGCAATGGGTGAATTATGACTAAATAGTCTTTGAGAAAGAGTAGGGAGAGGGGTTGATTTTGGTAACTCAAAATAAGTTCCATTAATACCTTTAAACATATTTGTAATGAACTAATGTTTTAAGGGAGGGGGAAATTACAACACTAGAATTAACTTCATTGATGAAAGAATAATTTAATATTGTAATTTCAAAAGAGAATTAACTATGTGTAATATTGGTATAATCAAAATGGGTAGAATTAGAGGATAAAATCAAATAGGTTAAATTAGAAGAATTAGGGGTAAAGAAGATATGATGGAAATAGGAAAGGAAAGAGGGAGAAGATGGTGTGCTATAATATATGGTTATCAATTATCATTTGGAGGAGATCTAGAAAGAAGATAAAGTGGAGGATAATCATAATACTATGTATAATAAGAGGAGGAGAAAGTTAGTGGAGATGGGGGAGAAGAAGAAGATGGAGTGAGAAGGAATAAGAGGAGGAGGAGGTAGTACATGATAAATGCATGGGAAAGAGGTATAGTTGGAGGAAGATAAGGTGGCAGAGGAAAGGATGGGGTAAGAAAGGAGTGGGGTTAAGGTAAGAGAGAAGGCTAATAGGAAGTTGAAGGTAGGAATGCAGGTAAAAGTGAATTGAATAAATGGAAATAAAGAAAACTTTGAGGATATTGGGGAATGGCTAGAATTAGTTCATAAATGAGAAAAATAGTGCAATGTAGATTTTCATGTCAATGAATTCATGATATGGTACTATTTTCTAAGATATAATCCATTACATTTTAATTATTAAGACATAAAGGATGAAGATTAATATTAGTGGATGGGAGAGTAGGGATAAATGCATTTCCTTACAAGTAGATAAAGAATAAAGAAGGTCTCATAGTGAAATCTTAGCATGTGTTTCGTGTATCTTTTTTATGAGGTCACACACCTTATGAAGAGGTAAAGGATGAAGATTAATATTAGTGGATGGGAGAGTAGGGATGAATACATTCTTTCTATCACAACTAGTAGCATAGGTATGTTCAATAGAATGATATCTATTGTAAGGAAAATTTACTTTTAGGAGAAGAAAATTGATGAATACTAGGGGAATAGGGAATGTTGAATGCACAAAACAATTGAGACGGAAGGGATCAAATATACCTTAAAACTTCAAAACCCTCACAAACATTTAGATCGCCATTAATTCAGATAGCCCTTAATCTGTTAGAATGATTTATCATGAAAGTGTTGGCAACACAAAGGTAAACAACTGAGAGGGGGGTGAACCAATTGTCACATAAATTATACCTATTAAACTTATTCTCAAATATAATAAATAAACATGAAAGCATAAACCATCACCACATCAGAAACACA
>VDFB02271358.1:1055473548-1055739567 GCA_007258455.2 Sequoia sempervirens
TGATTAGATAAGAGGAAAAAGGGATGAATGTGGGACTAATCTTCAACAAATGAGAAAAAGCCACATGTCATCATGTGAATGGTTGAGGAATGAGCACATTTTGAAGAATATGCAAAGAGGGGGGAGATTCAAATTCAAAATATGGCTTGAAGGATGCGGTGAAAGGTGAAGAAAATGCACATGGCTCAAGAAAAGGACATGTAAGATATTTTAAATGCTTTGTTGGAAGGGTCAAGTCCTTTTTGGGGGATATTTCAAATTTGAAGAATATTCCACCTTTGATACCTTTTTGAATGAAAATAGATGATTTATAAATCAATTAAATTGATTTTCATGTGCAAGTTGCAAAATCTAAAGGATTTGAGTGATTACCTAGGATTAACATTAATCATGATTTGATTAATTTAAATGATGTTAGTTGATTTGACCATTTTGACTTAGATTTGTGGGTTGAAATAAATAAAAAAGAGATGAAAATGATTAAGGCCTAGTTAAATAAATAATTTGATTTATTTAACCAAAGGGGGTGATGTTAGATTAAACTAGATAAATGTTTGATTTATTTAATTTAATTAGATGAACTTTGGAGATTTAATCAAATAATATGGATTACTTAATTAAATAAAGATAGGAAGATGAAATGACCTAGCTAATTACACAGAGACAGTGATTTAATTAAATCGAGGGATTTATTTAATTAAAAGGGGAATTATGATGAATTTAATCAAATAAGGATATTTGATTAAATAGTTCTAGATAGAGGGATAATTCAGGATGAGGCGATGTTAGTAGATCAGAATCGATTGTGCCATATCAATCTATATATTCTTGATGTCTATAGATTGCACTTCCTTTTACATCTCCTTTGAAAACTATTTTTTTTAGTAAACACTATTTTCAAGGAGTGATGCTCATCGTATACAACATAATTTTTTCCATGAAGGATAAAATTCCATTTTTTTAGAATTTAGATTTGTAACTATGATATCTAGCACTTGCATTTGGTTTCATAGTGTTTTATTGAATATTTTTTTCTGAATCAAGTTTCAAAGTCAAATCAATTACAATTTAGACATAGGAAAACTATATATAACATAAAAAAATTCTATGTATCGAAATTCTTCTTTTTTTTGCTGGATCAAGGACTTCAATATCTAGTTCATTGATTTTTTTCAAAATTCATTTATGATAATCCATTAGTTTTCCACATGCAAAACAAAGAGCTTGATTTTTGGTGAAAAACTTATGTTTAATCAAACTAAAAAAGAAAATACATAATAAAACCAAAACATATTAACATTATATTCATTGGATAGCTCCTTCTAAGGATTGCCAACATCTAGTTGGGTCTGTAAATTCTCCTCCATTTTCATCCTCAACTCAAGCTTTGAAGGGAAAAATTTTGGAGAAATTTTGTGCCACAGGGGGAGAAGGGGGGAAAATGGAGGTTCAAATGAACCTAGGTTCAAGCGAACCCCCTTGGAGGTTCGAGTGAACTCCCCTTTCCACTAATTTTTTCTATGTTTTTCATTTTGGGAAATGTGGAATATGGTGGGACCCAACATTAAATAGGTTTGCTTGAAGGGGGGTTCGAGTGAACCCCCTTTGGGTTTGCTTGAACCAAAAGCTCATTCAAACCCACAAAAACTAAAATTTTCTCCATGGGGACAGTTTTATCAATTTTCCTTCCTCATTGGAATTGTAAACCAGTTTTGTGGGTTTACCCACCCATTTCCAACTAATGGGCTTCTTCCCTAAAGGAAGATTAGAAAGAACCCAAGTGTGATTTTTCTGAAGAATTTGGTATTTAGCCTCCATAGCCTTTTCCCTCTCAAGAATTCCTTTAGCCTCTGAATATGTCTGAGGCTCATAGACACTATGAATGTTGGCCATTAGAGAAAATTAACTATATTTTGTTGTTTTCTCTTGTTTCTATATGATCTACCCTCAATGAGCTCATCATCATAAAGATCACCAATATCCTTAGCCCACCATTTAGGCCGAAGAGTAGAAGTGCTAACATCAAATGTAACAAGAGGAGCTAGAACTGGTTATGGATCTGGAACAAGTTCATCAGGTGGAAGATCAATATCATATGGAGGAAAATCAGATTGAGCATCATCAAAGGAAAAGTCTTCATCATCCCTCCCATTAGGTGAACCTAATAGAAGACGTTCCCAAATCATAAGCCTTCAAGGGTTGATCCTCAGAATGTTGAACAGATGAGGAAAGGCAAAAGGGTCCTCATTCTTCATCAAAGACAACATCCTGATTGAAGATGAGATGATCAATGTCTACATAAATCAACCAGTAAGCCTTATGGTTGTCACTATACCCTGTGAACCTAAGCTTTTGACTCTTGGAATCCAACTTTGAGTGCTTGGCATCTAGAATCCATGCATATGCTAAAGAGAAAAATATTTTCAAATGACTGATCCTAGATTTTCTATTAGTCCAAGCTTCATTAGGAGTCTTTCCCTTGATAATGTGGGTAGGAGACCCATTAAGGAGATAGACAATAGTGTAGACTAGCTCTGCCTAATATTTCTTAGGAACACTCATTTGTTGTAACATGGAGTGGGGCATCTCAACAATTGTTCGATTATGCTACTCTACAACACCGTTTTGTTCAGGAGTCTAGGGTGTGGTTAACTGATGCTTGATTCTATCTATATCACAAAAGTTGGAGAAAGCAATAGAACAAAATTCCCCCCTATTATCTAACCTAATAGTGATTATGCAACAACCAACCTCTTTTTCTACTAAGGCCTTAAACTTTTGAAATATAATAAGCACATATCATTTCTATCTAAAAAAGTACACCCACATTTTATGACTAAAATCATCACCAAAAAGTAAGAAATGCCTACAACCAGTAATAGAAGTTGTATTCATTGGCCCACATACATCAATGTGAACCAACTGTAGTAGCTTAGAGGCTTGCCATGAATCATGATCAATGAACAATGTCCTGTGCTACTTCCCAACCTAACAAACTCCACAAACACCATGATTTTGAGTTTGAATGTCAGGTAAACCAGCTACAAGTCCCTCTCGAGCTAGTTGAGATAGACAGTGCACAATTAAGTGCTCATACAACTGATTCCAAAGATTGCTAATAGCATAATTTTTGGTTGCCATGGTCAACTTTGAAGAATCTCCTATATCCACAAGTCTATATAAACCATGATCCCCAATACAAACAACCACTATGGTGCAAGTCACTTGATCAATAATGGAACATTTAGTGTGTACTAAATACCACATCGAACTGAGGAGAGTGTCGCATAATCTAACTAACTAAGAGAAGGTTCGGTTCCATGTCAGGAACGTAGTATACATTAAGGAAGATGAGATTCCTCCCACTAGACTGAATCTGAATAGTTCCCTTATCAACGACTGTGTACTCTTCACCTCCTCAAAAAATAACTAAGTCAGTGAAAGGAGAGAAGTCTGTGAACCAATCATGTCAATGGGTGAATTTTCATGAAGTACCTAAATCAATGTACCAAGCAGAGGACTTCTCATGATTTGAAATAATTTTATCCATAAAAGTGTAAAAGGTAGATTCCTTTTGCTTAGTGTGTTGGACAACATTCACTTTTTGTTGAGACCCTCCTTGCTTCTTATGTTCATAAGCAAAATGTTGACGACAATCCTTGTTCATATGACCATACTTGTGGCAGTAATTACACTAAATGTTCTTTTTCTTAAGTTTGCTTGGAGGTTGACTTGAGCCTTTTTTCTATGAAGGCTAACCTTTCCCTTTGTTCTTAGGTTGAGGGTGATCCCACAATAGTGGTTTACAATTTTTTGCCAAACTAGACACTGAAATTATTATTTTTAAATAAATCTTCACATTCAGACACCTATAGCGGCTAAACTATGAAGAATTTGAAGATGATGCAAACTAGAGTCTCATTAAATTTTGTATGGAGATTCTAAAAATATTTTTCTCAAAATTTTTGGAATTATATTTCACTTCTTTTTCCATCTCCCATGAAAACTGGTTTTTTTCAAAAAACAACATTTTTAAAAAGTGACACACACTGTATAATACATAACTTTTTTTCCATGAAGGATAAAATTCTAATTCTTTCAAATTTAGATTCCCAACTTTGATATCTAGTGCTTCCACTTGGCTAGATAGTTTTTTATTGAATATATTTTTTTTAATCAAGTTTCAAAGTCAAACCAATTACAATTCAGACATAGCGCGACCATATAACGCATAAATTTTTTTGTATATATCAAAATTCAAATATTTTTTTCTATTGGATTAAGGAATTCAATATCTAGTGCACTCATATTTTTCAAATTTTCTTTTTGATCATCTGCTATTTTTCCACATGTGCATAACAGAGACCTTGATTTTCGATGAAAAGCCTATGTCTAATAAAACTAAAAAAACAAATACATAATAAAACTAAAACATATTAAAATTATATTCGTTGGATAGCTCGTTTTGAGGACTACCTGATTCTAGTTGGGTTTGTAAATATTCCTCCATTTTCATCCTCAAACTGAGCTCCGAAGTGCCAAAATTCAAGTTTTTTTTGTGTCTCCGGGGGTGAAGAGGAATAAAGGGGGTTTGAACGAACCCCTAGGGGTTCGAGCGGGTTCGTTCGAACCCCCCTTCTATAAGGGGTTTTGATGGATTTTTTGGCGGGGAATTATTAAGAGGGTTCGGCCGAACCTAGGTTCTACTGAACCCCTAATTGGTTTGGTCGAACCAATAGGTTTGTACGAACCCCTAAAATCATGTTTTTTTCCATGCATTCATTTTTTGTGAGTTTTCCTTCCTCACTTCGATTGTAAACCACTATTGTGGCTTCACCCTTGAGTTTTAGCTACAAAAGCTTATTTTGTAGAGGATGATGAGGCACTACTACCAAACTATTTTTTCTAGTGATCATGCTGCAAGAAGATAGTATAAAGCTTTGGAAACTTCAAATCAACACTAGTGGATGTAATTTTGAGGGTTTCAATAGAATGCTCATATGACTTCGGTAAACTTTTAGAGGTGATTACTACCATGTCTTCTTCCTCCATCTTTCAACCAATTGCCTCCAAGTGATCACAAATGTCCTGAATCTTTCTTAGATGCTCTTGTAAGGACATTCTGTCATCCATCATGATGAAGAACAACTGGTTTTTTAGAAAGAATGCATGGCTCTTGTCGAAGGTCTCATGCAAGTTTTTTAGATGCTCCGAAATCTTGACAGTTGATTTTTTGGATGGAACCTATAGAGGTTGATCATTAGTAACTAGAAGTTCAATGAGCATCACTGCTTCATGATTTTGCTTGTCAAACTTTTCCTGGGTTTTATTTTTTGTTGTGGGATGAATAACATTGTCGAGAACAATCTGATCAAGGTAGAAATATTCAAAGATGGTCATCATTCGCTACTTCTAGGTATTATAATTTTTTTCGTTGAATCGTTGATAACCTTCCAACATAATGTTTGTCAAACTCGCCAACTTGCACATTTTTTGAGGCACAAAAAACAAGGAAAATAGAAGAGGCAATAAAATAGATTGCACTAATCCCAAAAGATTGAAGCAGTATTAGGCACAAAAATCAAGACAAATCTATTGGCACAAATTTCAAGGCATAGATTTTGAGACACCTAGAAAATTATGTCTATCACCCAAAATTCTTCTCGAAAATCCCAAAAGGAATCTTGAACTAGAAAAAAAATTGGCTCTAAAAACAAAGGATTTGTTTTTGAAAACTCTAGCTCGAATTTGGTAGAAGGTAAATACAAAAATATGGCACCCAAAAAAGTACAAAAATTCATACACAAAATGTGTAGAACTTAGGGAATGTTGAAAACCGTGTCACAAAAGTTAGGTCGTGCCCTGATGTTATCAAAAATTTCTAAAAAAAATGTCTCAAAAAATCTTCAGAAAATGCAAAAATTTTCTTCCTAGAAAGATGATTTTGAGTATTGACAAAACATGACTAGGCAGTTAAGCAAAATTGTGCACAAATACTTTGAAAACGCAACACAGAAGTAAGAGAAATCATGGCCCTAAAATGAAGTCGCATTGCACAGAGGGTTTTAAAAAAATGCAATAGGAGAGATGCAAAAAACACGAGCAAGAGATCTTCAAAGAAAAATGTGATGAGACTGGTTGAATCTGCAAAGACAAGAGCAAAAAAAGGTTGCTAGGAAAAGACGTCTTCAAATTGTGTGGGTCAAGAGAAAGAATAGAAATACGATTCGTCAAAGCCTTATGTGAATGCAGATGACAAAAACTAGGTGCGATTCTTTCTTCTCTTAAAACGTCTTCTAGACAAAATCCACATTTTTTTAGAAAATCAAGAGCTCAATTTTTCAGACCACAAAAAAACATGATTTTCAAATTTCTTATAAAATCATAATTGCACCCAAAAATGATTTTGGCTTTGATACCATATTACACAATTAATTGGTAAAATATTTGATGTTATTTACAATGAGCAAATGCTCAATAAATACTTTACAAGATTTACAAATATAGCAAGTTTCTTAAAAGAAACTGAAAGAAGATTGACAATGATCTTCTCACCAATATAATACAACAATATTACATAATTGAGCATTAAATAAATAAATAATAAATATTATTTTAATAGTAGAGATAGATCTAGATTGGGTTTTCTTGGATTTGGAAATTGAGTACATCAAAATTTGCCAACAAATTTATGGTTGGTAGTCCTACACTTTCCACTGTCCAAAGTTTGTCATTTATGATTCTATCCTTTTTTGAGGTGAAGGGAAATCAATCAAGAAGAAAACAAAAAAAAAGATTGTTACTTTCCTCTATCTAATATTGAAATATTAGAGGAAATATCTCTAGAGAAACTTTATGTAAACCTTATGTCAATATGATGCCTAATAATTTCATTTTACATCTAGATGCTTGATAGCATTACAAAATGTGTAAACTCCATGTCAATATGTTGAGTGCTCATTTTCGTTCTAATATAAATTTTTTAATAACATTATGATTATGAAAACTTTATATAAACATGATGCCTATTAATTTTTATTGTTGGTGGAATACTATATTACACCATAAATTCATTGTAATATGTTACTATAATATTATTAACATAAATAATAACTCTCCTAAATGATTATAATTAATTGGTCTGGTACATCTGGTTTGATTGGTCATTTACTAGCCTTTCCCCGCTATATATTTTTTCTCCTCTCAATAACGGATTGCCCATTTCTTCTTAATTCCAATAAGTGAGAATCATGTGAATCAGTAATCATAGCCAATGACTTTTGTCTTCGTTGACTAGGCGACTGATTTCACCCTTTTCTTACTTATTGTGCAATAACGTAGAAGCACACACTTCATAAACTTCAGGTCAATGGTTTATCAGTTGTTTCTCTCCATACCTGAAGCAGTGAATTCCTTGTTATCAACATATACTATTATACACTCCCTCTTCCTCTCCCACTCCCTCTCCCTCTTCCCTTGCTTATAATATCTATTCTTCATTTATTTGCTTAATTTTCACCAAAGCATCATTTTTTTGTTAATGGCTTCCACTTCTAAACACGATCCATTTTTAGTACTTGAACCTCCCAAAATAGTATGATGTATTCATCAACCATCGAGGCCCAGACGTCGAAACAACTCTGGCTCAGCAGCTCTACGATTCTCTACCTGAACTCGGAGATTTTATTCCTTGTGCCATAAAGAATGCCATATCCTCTGCCACAGTGCACATAGCCATTTTATCACTATGATATGCAGAGTCTACGTGGTGCTTAGCTGAGCGTGCTTTAATGTTTCAAACCAAAGCTAGAATTATTCCCCTGTTTTACAATGTTGAGCCTTCAGACTTCCGCTTTTAAAATGCATTTTCCAAACATGAAGAGGAAAAATATCCTAAACATGACATTCAATAGTGGAAAGAATCCTTGAAGAACATTTCATGGCTCAAGGGATACCAACTCAGCAGACAGGATGAGTAAGACATCCCCATATGCTTCCCATCCATATATTTTGTTAAATTTTCTTTCTAAGAGCTAGTTTAATTAGTCTAAAAATAGTTATCATTAAAATCAACCATGTAATGAGGTACTTTCTTTGGAAAGCTTCAAGAAATCAATTTGGACTTTCTTTGTTAGCCTGGAGTAAAATCTGTGTAAGTAGAGAAGAGGGTCGCTTAGGGATTAAAGATGTTTAAAATTTTTGGTGAAGCTCTATTGGCTAAGTTGGTGTAGAGATTTATATCTCACATATAAATCTTGGATCCATATTTTGAGACCCAAATATCTCAATTGTGTTCATTCTCGTAAGTTTTGCTAAATTTGACTATTGCAGAGTATTTTATAGTTTTTTTTTTTCCACCCAAGTGTGGTTTGGACAACTTATATTTGTTTGATTTGAATATCTTTTATTCTTATCCGGAGAGGTTTTCTTTGGCCTTTTAGCCACTTAGCAATGGCTCCTCTATTTCTATTTAGGATTCACATGCAGTTCAAAGTTCCCCAAACACTTTGTTAAAAAAATGTTAGTGAAGCTGATAAGTTGAGTTAACAATTTATCAAACAAAGATAAAGGTAACAATGAATGTTAATATAAGTGGTGGAAATGAATGTTGGTACGATAAGCATTGGATTTTTCTTTTGTTTGATATAAGCATGTGTGTGACTATAATAATAGGTGTCTTTGTGGTGACTAGTGATAGTGAAGTTGATATTAAAGGTCAAATTGATTATTGTTGATGTCTTATTCTAGTAGGTTAGGACTAATGACTAATTCTTGTGAGAGGAGAAATATTTGTGTCCTTTTTATACTCATCTAACATGTGGTCTTTATATGTAACTCTTACAATGATGTCTTTATATACACAACACTTATGCAAAATTTGTCTTCACATGTGAATTTTTCCATAGAGTTGTTGATGCATTTGAGTATCTTTGGGTCCCAATATTCTTCTAGGAGGTAGTAGAGATAGATCTAGGTTGATTTTTCTTGGATTTGAAAATTGAATACATCAAAATTTTCTAACAAATTTATGGTTGATAGTCCTACACTTTCGATTGGACAAAGTTTGTCATTTATGTTTCTATCCTTTTTTTAGGTGAAGGGAAAACAATCAAGAAGAAAACAAATAGGAAATGAATGTTACTTTCCTTCATCTACTTTTGAAATATTAGAGGAAAGATCTCTAGAGAAACTTTGTGTAAATCTTATGTCAGTATGATGCCTAATAATTTTATTTTTTATCTAGATGCTCGATAGCATTACAAAATGTGTAAACTCCATGTCAATATGCTGACTGCTGAGTTTTGTTCTAATATAATTTCTTTGATAAACATTACGATTATAAAAACTTTATATAAACACAATGCCTACTAATTTTCTTTATTACTAGTTGTTGTTGGAATACTATATTACATCATAAATTCATTGTAATGTGTTAATATACTATTATTAACATAAATAATAACTCTTATAAATGATTGTGATATTGCTATCAAGATTCAATCATGTAGTTTTATGAGTCAAACTCATTGACCTATGTTTCATGAGTAGTGGTTCACAAGAACCCATCTCTCATGATATTTAGCACTCATTACATCTAGGTGATGCTCACAAGGTGAATCATTGGGCCTTCCAGGGAGGTCACCCACCCCAGTACTACTCCAACTCAAACATGCTTAACCACAATTAATTGGTCTGATACAACTGATCCAATTATACGAGGTATATATTTTTTCCTCCTCTCAATAACGGATTGCCTATTTCTTCTTAATTCCAGCAAGTGAGAATCATGTAGTTAGAGTAAAGGAGGATTATAGTGGCATATAGAGATCGTCCAAAGTGTGAGGAAAAATGCGAAAGTGGAGATGTTTCAGGGAAACATGGTCATCGACCAAGAGTCCCAAACCTGCAACCTAAAACATGAAAAGATGTGGACAAAATCACATCCAACCTCTACATAAATTATGGCATAAAAATTTGCGAATCACAGTCTATAAAATTCTAACATGGGAAACCTTAAATTGTGAAATATTATCCATAACCCTATCACGAATATTAAGCAAAACTCCACACACAACAACAATAATTCACAAGATTAATCTTTCTTACATTTTTTGAACTTTTGAAGGCAATGAAAACTGGAAATAGCTAGAAAATTAGAATGTAACGGGACTCATCTCTTTTCTTACCGTTTTTAACTTTTAAAACAAGTGAAAAATTAAAAAATTAGTTAACATTCTAAACAACTAGTTATGGATGATAAGCATCATCTATGATTGGTGCATCCTAAGCGTTGGATAGACGTGCCATCTGCAAGCGCGTGTAAACACAGCCAATGACTTTTGTCTTCGTTGACTAGGCGACTGATTTCACACTTTAATTGCTTATTGCAAGAAATAACGTGGAAGCACACACTCTATAAACTTCAGGTCAATGGTTTACCGGCTATTTCTCTCCATACCTGAAGCACTGAATTCCTCGTTTTCAACATATACACTCCCTCTCTCTCTCCCTCTTCCACTCCCCTTGCTTGTAATATCCTTTCTTCATTTAATTGCTTTTTCACTAGAGCATCATTTTTTTGTTAATGGCTTCCACTTCGAAACACGATCCATTTTTAGTACTTGAACCTCCCAACAAAAAGATAAAATCCTCCTTGACTGCAAAACAGTATGATGTATTCATCAACCATCGAGGCCCAGACGTCAAAACAACTCTGGCTCAGCAGCTCTACGATTCTCTACAGCAAGCTGGGATCCGGGCATATCTAGATGATCCAGAGACTGAACTGGGAGATTTTATTCCTTGTGCCATAAAGAATGCCATATCCTCTGCCACAGTGCACATAGCCATCTTATCACTGCGATATGCAGAGTCTGCGTGGTGCTTAGCTGAGCTTGCTTTAATGTTTCAAACCAAAGCTAGAATTATTCCACTGTTTTACAATGTTGAGCCTTCAGACTTCCGCTACATCAAAAATGGAGTTGCAGATGCATTTTCCAAACACGAAGAGAAGGACAGGTATCCTAAACATGACATTCAACAGTGGAAAGAATCCCTGAAGAACATTTCATGGCTCAAGGGCTACCAACTCAGCAAACAGAATGAGTAAGGCATCCCCATATGCTTTCCATCCATATATTTTGTTAAATTTTCTTTTCTAAGAGCCAGTTTAATTAGTCTAAAAACAGTTATCATTAAAATCACTGTAATGAGGGACTTTCTTTCGACAGCATATACTTGTTTGATTTGAATATCTTTTGTTCTTATCCGGAGAGGTTTTTTCTGTCCTTTTGGCCACTTACCAATGGCTTCCTCTCTTTCCGTTTAAGCTCTGAAGTGGTTTAAAGGGAACTGTTTGTGGTATTGTTTCTAAATTCCTTCCGTCGTACAGGGGATTTTTGAGGATTTATAATTCGATTTCGAAAGATAACCCTGATTTTCTTACTTTGGCCAGCGTCATTACTTTCTTTTGGCTTACTTCTATCTTGGGTACGACTTTGAGAGCTTTCACAAGAAGGAATTAAATTGCTTCCATTCTGATCTGAAGATTCTGATTTGGGTTGTTTATTTTCTTAGCGAGGGTGGAGATTTTCTGCCTTTAACCTTTGGAATTGCTGTGTTTGGGCAAGGAGTACCTTATGCAATTGCATCCCATATCTCCCTCTACATGGCTGTTGTTTGTTTTAACTTCCAGATTTTGGTGTTGTAGACATTATAGCCTGAATTGGGATTTCTGGATTGAAGTTTCCTACGGTTCTGAAGATTAATTAGAAATATGTGGGGTTACAGGCAGTCCAGTTTGGAAATTGCATTTGGTTCTATTGTGGCAAATATACCACTTGTTCTCTTCCTTTTCATTGTAAAAGTCTTGTTATACTTCTGCTTCTTGTTATGCATTGCTTTTCAAGACTCTGGTTTCTTATGTTGTATTGTCCCGTAGGCCTTTTTTAATTCAATATGATTTTTTCATATTATCAATTTAAAAAGGAAAAACTCAATTACTTGCAACCTTATTTCAATTATATTTTTGTTTTTTGCTTTTTTTTTAATTTTCAGCGATCTGTGTAAGGTGTGCAATGACGTCGTGTGCGCTGTGGTTAAGGAGAAGCAAAAGAGAAAAATTCCTTTTCAAGTTGCAAAATATGCTGTGGGACTTGATGAACTTGTGAAAGATTTCCAGAACTACTGCGAGAGAAATGGGCAGACGAGAGATAAAATAATAGGCATCTTTGGGATGGGAGGATCTGGCAAGACCACTCTCGCCAAAGATTTGTTCAATCGCAAAAATTCAGAATTTAGTGGATCAACCATTTTGTTTGATGTGCGGGAAAATGATGTCAAAGGTGCGCTCACTTCTCTGCAAAGTAAGCTTCTGAATGATCTGTTTCCTGGAAATCATCATTCATTTTCTAGTATAGAAGAAGGAATCGTCAACATCGAGCATAACCTTCAAGGGAGCCACCAATCAAGGTTCCTTATAGTTATAGACGATGCTGACCATCAAAAGCAGTTAGATGCCCTGCTACCCATGTATGCTCTCAATCCCAACAGTTTGGTAATTGTTACAACCCGTGATGAGAGACTTCTTATAAAGGTCGGAGTGACAGTCCGTTATAAGATGAAAAAAATGAATCCAGAGCATAGCAAAGAGCTCTTCTGCTGGCATGCGTTCCATAGACAATCTTGTAAAAGTGGATTTGAGAATTTGGTAGACAGGTTTGTTGAAGCGTGTGGAGGTTTACCTCTTGCTCTTCGAGTAATGGGCGGGCATGTTTTTGGCAGTGACAAGGCTTATTGGAAGTTACAATTACGTGTTGTTAAGGCAAGTTTACACACAGACATAAAAGAAACGCTTAAAATAAGCTATGATGCTCTGGAAGAGGATCAAAAACAGATATTTATGGACATAGCTTGTTTTTTCATAGATAAAGATGTAAGCAGTGCCATAAGTATATGGAAGGCTTCAGGGTGGAGAGCCGAACATGCACTTCAAACTCTCAAAGACAAGTGCCTCGTTGAAGTGCAAACTTATTTTGATCGGGTGCATGACCACAGTAAGGGGTATCTTCCCTTTACGATCTGCCATTATGAGCCAACATTTATTTTGAAAATGCATGACCACCTCCGGGACTTGGGGAGAGAAATGGCAGATAATGAAATGAGCCATCCTCGTCGACTGTGGCGTTTTGAAGATCTTGTATGTTTTTTCTACGGCCTTAAGTTCATGTCCTAGTTGGAAATGGTTTATTTTCTTTAACATTTATGCGTGACTTAGATTGAACATTTTCTAACTACAAAGAAATTTGAATTTAGATCCGAACGAGCGAAATCAAGGGCTTCCAAGACACCTTGGCTGGGTCCGTAGGAAAAAGTTTCAGATGTTCCAGTCTTATTCACGACCCTGAAAGTGGTTTTGATATGACATATTTTCTGGGGAGTTCAAAGACATCAACCGATTTACAATGGCTTCAACTTAAATTTTATTGTGGATATTATCCATATATTCCAGAATGGATTCCTCTACAAAATTTGCACACCTTAAGTCTTGAGGGAGTATCACCTGCGAGATTGTGGAAAAGGGGTGACCAGGTATATGCTTTTTCTTGATCAAAAATTAAATTTTGGTATCATCAACATTCAATTAATTCGTTCTTGTAAGATTTTTATTATTGAAAAAAACAAGCAGTTTAAACAAATTGATTGTAAATTCCAGGTTCTACTCAAGTTGAAAGAGCTATTTGGCGACTTTTCAAATATGGATATTTCAGACTCCAATCTTAAAAATATGTTATTGAGTGATTTAAACAAACTTGTGAGTTCGTTTGGAATGTTCAAACATCTGGAAAGCCTGCGCTTAGAGTTTGGATATGAGATCATGCAATGGAATATTGAATGGAATTGCTTGCTAGAATCTGTAAGAGAACTCACCAATCTGCAAACTTTATGGTTGAATTGCTTTAAGGTAGAAGGGGAGTTCTCTTTAAGAAACAGAGGAGAGACAACTAATGATCAGTTTCGTATGGGAAGCCTTGAAGCCATAACTCTGTGTCACGCATTAAAAACAACAGTGGTCTCAATTAGTGGACAGTTCTGTCCCACCCTTAAATTTCTTAAGCTTTATTCCATGCCAGATCTAACTGAAGTGGATTTAACAAGGGTAACCACACTGGAATGCCTGGTGCTGTTGGAATGTGGAGAGTTACGAAAAGTAGTGTGCAATGATCTTCTACAACTTGAAATGTTCCGTATAAAATTATGCCGGACTATCAGAGAGCTGCCAAATTTTGGGAGTGGTGGTTGTCTCAAGAGGATCTATATTAGCCATTGTGGGAAGCTGCAGGATATATCAGCTATTGAAAGATTGAAAGGATTGAAGTGGATCTGGATTGCGCATTGTCCGGAGCTGAAGAATGTAAAATCTATTGAGCAATTGAAGGGATTAAATAGAGTTTGGATTCAAGAATGTAGACAGCTGGAGAGTGTAATTTGTTTTAAAGAATTGAAGGAGTTGAAGAAAGTCTACATTGGAGGTCTTCCAAGGCTACAGAGTATAGAAGGCATGGAATGTTTATTACGCCTGGAGTGCATTGTCATTGCCAAATGTCCGAAGCTGCAGAAAATAAGGGGTATTGAAGAATTGGAAGGCCTGAAGGAGATGATTATTTCAGATAGTCCTATAATAAGTTGCGTTGAAAGGTTGCAGGTATTGAAAGCAAACATTATTTTTCCTTTTAATTTGGTCCTTCTGTTGCGATTTTTTTAATTTTTGGAACGGTTGCATCTGAATAATGTATTTCTAAATGTTCTGTTCTCGGTTTTCCATATATACTATTTAAAATAATTTAGAAAGAGCGCTGTGATTCCAGAGATTGCCGTCGGAGTTTACAACTCTAGTGGGGAGATCGGTCATGTCAGATTTTATCGCAAATGAAGATGAAAAAAACGAATTTGCATTTGGCCACAGGAGGAGATCGCCCATGTCATATTTTAATGCAGATAAAATTGGCGACACATTGTCTATGGTGGATGGTTTCTGTGAAATAGATTGGAAGGGAAACGATATTATGGATTGGAAGAAAAAAGTAAATGAGATGATCCATTCGTTTCATAAGACCCATCATTCGCTCAGTACATTCATCTTTTGCTGTGTGCTTCGGGATTCTCCTGTGATAGGGGCCGACATTATAAATGGGACCAGGATTATTCTTGACAAGTATCTTCACCTAAAACACATAGATTTCTTTAGGGGTGGTGCAGATCGGATCTATATGTGCGTAGTTAATGAAGAAAGGTTATTAGAAAATGACTCCTGGATTCCATTATTTACTAATATAAAGAAGGCGTTTTTAATGGGAGTGAAGGCATGCAAAGAAAGGAAAACCCTCCACATATTGCAAAGCTTATTTGCTCAATTATGCCTTCACGAAAGCGAATGTTCAGAGGAAGATCTGCTCCACTTTGGGCGTGTTGAGGATGAGAATGAGATTAATCTTGAAGAGGAGCATAATAGTGATGTTTATGATTATGATGATATCTCTGTCTGTTTAGAATGCGATGAAGGATATAATGGTGGTGGTGGTGACGATGATGATTACTATAATGGTAATGTAACTGAGTTTTAATTAAACAATTTGTGGTTATAAATGAGATTATGAATATTTTAAAAGAAGTTTTTTTTTTTTAAATCTAAGGGGATCTTATATAAAATGATTTTTTATTGGTTGATTTTAATATCTAAAAAAGTAGTATTAATATATTTAATTAGTCATAGGTTACATATATTGTGAGATTTGAGTCTTAACAAGTTTCAGGTCTGCAAGTTACTATTGAGTCATCGGAAAACAAGTTTTAGGTTTCATTTAATAGTAAATCAATTGCCATCTAATGGTAAGAACCTCCAAAATCTCACTTATCATGTAAAATCCAGACAAACACTAATTTTCCAACTAGATGGGAACATGTTATTTCCATTTGCAATGTTTTTTGTCAATTTGATGGCAACTTTCTTTCTTAATTTCCATTGCTTTATGTTTTAAATTTGTATGCAAAAAATCTAGAATTTTCTTAGTTTATTTCATTTCATTATTTAGCACATATTATTAATTGTTTAATCTGACCACATACAACTAAAATTTATAGCATATGACACCCATACACACCATGCACAAACACACACTCTCTAGCATATTAACATAAATATAATATTCTATCGTCCCAATCCTTCAACCTCCTTTAGATGCAAGTGCTAGTTATATTAATTCTTATTACAATCAATCAACATTTTTAAAATTATATATATCATTTTGGTAGTTTTTTATAGTATATAAATAATTTATTATATGTGTTTTATTTTATTACTATTTTTTTTCATTTAAAGACAAGTTAAGCTAATCAAGCACAAACTGAAAGAAGTCATTGATGGAATTAAAAGTTATGTGGATAAGTAATGTAAACACTTAGAGAGTTTATAGTTGGAGACAAATTTTTCTTTTGTTTTAATTTGTTAGTGTATAATTTTTATTACTTTGGATATGCCTATTTTAACTATGATATTGCACATGTTTATTAAATTCACTCAAGTTGCATGTTCTCCTTCTTTTATGAGATTCTTTTTTTTTAATCCTCATAGAATTTCAAACTTAAATAAACAATCCCTTATTTTTTGTTTTTATGTGTTATCCTCATCCTTATTGGATTTGGACACTATAAAGCCATTTATAGTATAGCTTTTTTTCTTCTTCAATGAACTCTGTAACTTCTCTTTGTGAGCCCTTGATGTAGATTCATTATCTTATTTTTGTTTATGGATTACAATTTTATCGTTTAAATCTCTCTTCAAAAATTTTTGGGTTAACCATCTACTTCCATATTTCCAACATGATATTATAGCTCATGTTTTGATAGTTCTGAAATACTAGAATTCTTGATTGAAAGATTAGAGTTTTCTTTCAGAAGAAATTATGAATCCCTATTTTCTCTTCTCTTATATTTTTGAATGATCTAAAGAATTGAAAAGATTTATGAAAATCTATTAATCTTTTTGTGTTACATGTCTGTTCGATAATATCTAGATGATTACATATCTTCTAGTTATATTAATGTCATTTTCATCTATTCCAACGTGTTTGAAAATCTTGAGGATGTTAGAAAAGACTTTTATTTCAATAGAAATAGGAGATTGTATGAGATAGTAGGAAACAAGAGTTTGAAGCTTAGATCAAGAAGATATGATGTTTTGACACCACAAACTTTAAGCATGCCATGTATTTGTAAAACTACTTTATCAAATTAAATCAGACAAATTAAATATACAAATAAAAAGGGAACAACCTTAAATATGGTAATCTATTAAGGATATAAGATTTCCACAATCTATAATGCTTCTTCTTGTTGTTTTTGGATTCGATTGTGTGTGACTTTTTGCATCAATATTTTGGATCATACTTTGTGATCCATTATTAGGATTGTAATCTATATAATAATTTTAGAGGAGAGTAAGGGATCCTTTTTTCATTTTTGAAAGATACACATGTATTCTTAATCAAGTTTTAGAAAACAAAAAGAATAGCTATGAAAGATTAAAACAATTGATCTTTATACAATTATTTGTGTCCCAATAGTTGGTAATGAGTGTGACAAGTAATATTATTGTCTTGTGAATACTTGGGATACACTATAGACAATTACTATTGACAAAAGTCATATACAAGATATGTTATAGATGAATTGTCATTACAAAACAAAGACTAATCTTAAATAGAATCTAGTTTAACAATTAAAAGACAAATTTTGGTTAGTAAAAATTAAAAATATTTACCACTTTTTTATATGAAGATGTAAAATTGCTATTTACTATTTGATCATTGAAAAAGGTGAAAAAGTGATTCCTAAGGGATCTAGCACTCATTTTATTAGACATCAATGTTATGCTTTTTCATTTTATTTTTTTAACTGATTGTGCAACAAATCCTCATCACCACATACAAATAAAGAGTCGAACCCAAATCTTGAGACCAAATGAGCTAACATCAATATTAATGTTGATAATAAAATATATTCTAGATTTGTCAAACTATCAATAACTAGCATTTGTATTATAAGGAGGTGCAATGATTATAATGATAACTAATTATATTTGTAGTGAATTGAATATAAATGAAGAGACATAGTAGAAGGCATGAAATTTAGTTTAAAAATTTAATGTAAATAAAATAATATCTAAAATTAGATGTAGTTGAAATGAAACAGGATGTAGTTGAAATGAAAGGAGTGGGTGTCATTAAATACAATATGGTGACCTTTGACTTTCCATGGAAATAGCAGGCCTCATGAAAAAGAAGACATTGAGTAGATTTTAAAATACCCATGACCTCCCTTAGTTTTTTATTCGAGTTTTGTTTATTGGGAAGTAGAGACCTAAAAGATGTAGAAAGGCATGAGGGTAGAGAGAGATCCGGAAAACTTGGGATAGGAGGGAATAAACTACACTAGAGAGGAAGAAAAGAAACTAGGAGCAGGAGATTAGAAAGGGATGAGGCACACAGAGAGATGAGTGGAAGTTGTAGAGCATTTGAGAGGCTTGTTAGGGAAGAAAATGTGAGGAGCAGAGGCTGATGGGAGAGGAAAATGTAGAGGGATAGTAAAGACCACAGGAAAAGGAGAAATTCAAGTGGGTAGAATAGGGGGATGAGTTAATGGAGGCAACGTAAAGGCAATTCGATGGAAGAAAAACCTTCAAATGCATGAATAGATTTGTAAAGGCTTGGAAACTTTCAAGAAAATGCAACTAATGAGGATAATTGGAGACTCCGCGACCTTTGTGAGCATTCAATATGCTTTCAATTAAAGAAGATCCCATAAAGATGTCATGGGTGTGAGAGAACTAAGAGAAAAGACCAAGTGCTCAGGAAGGCATGAGAAGGGAACAACATGATTTGTGACAATTTTGGAGGTACAGTAGGATTCCAACTACCGCTTTGGGTACCCTTGTAGAGGAAGGAAATTCAAAGAAAAGGAAGGAAGATTTTAGTGACCCTATTGTAAACGTTTTCAACATTTTCATGAAGCTAAGCATATTTCGGGTGATCCCACAATACTAGTTTACAACTTTTGGCTAAATTAGACACATAACTAATTTTTTCTAACTAAATCTTCACTTTCGGGCACCTATAGTGGCTAAAGCATGGGGAATTTGAAGATGATGCAAACTAGTAAGTTGTAATGTTTTTTCAATAGATTCTAAATATATTTTTTTCAAAAATTTTGGAATCTATGCACTTGTTTTTCTATCTCCTTTGAAAACTAGTTTTTTCAGTAAACACCATTTTTAAGAAGTGACGCTCACTGTATAACACATAAAATTTTTCTATGAAGGATAAAAATTCTATTTTTTTCAAATTAATATTTGTAATTATGATATCTAGTGCTTCCAATTGGTTTCATAGTGTTTTATTGAATATTTTTTCCTTAATCAAGTTTCGAAGTCAAACCAATTACAATTCTGACATAGGCAGACTATATAACACATAAATTTTTCATATGTATCAAAATTAAAATATTTTTTCGTTGGATCAAGGAACTCAATATCTAGTGCACTCATATTTTTCAAAAAAATAAATTGATAATATTCTATTTTTCCACATGTGCATAATAAAGAGTTTGATTTTTGGTGAAAAACCTACATTCACAAGAAATAAAAACTAAATATAATAATTAAATTAAATTTATTGAAAATTATACTTTTTGGGAAGCTTATAATAAGGACTACATATTTAGAAAAAATAAATTTTAAATGAATTCATTTGATCCACCAAAAGGTAAATCAAAAGTGGTTTTTTATCAACATTTTGATAGGTGTGAAGGAGACTCTGTTATAGGTATGGTTTAAAATAAGCGGGGTTCTATCCAAGGGGGTTTAATCTTAGGTAGTTTGATCAAATCCTCTTCAATTGGAATGCTTTAAATGAAACTTTTTAAGGCTTGAATCATTATATTTTCTAAAAATATGTGATTTTAGCAAAAAATAGAATATCCCAGAAATTGTAAACAAGCTTTGTGGGATCAGCCCTCCATAATTATTTTATTAGATTATTGTTAGATTCATATATATCTAGACTTTTGTTGCTAAAAACAATTATTTAGGACAGTTAAAGTATGTTCAGATGATAAATCCCATACAACTACTACCAGTAAGGGGAAATTGAGTTACAATTCAAGTAATTATATAAAAAAAAAGATAATTCCTCTTCTCTTATACATAGTTTAGAATTGTATCCAAATTATGAAAGCTTAAAAGAAGGCACATGAGTTGTTTGATAAAATGCCTCCAAGAAATGTGTCCTTGAGTATTGCCCCAGGGTAGGGTATGTTCCTAAAGAGTTGCAAATGACAAACCCTAGAAATATGGGATTAGATGAAAACTAGCCTCTTATTTATCTACACTCAACTAGAGTTAAGAAGAGGGTGCAATTCATAGCAAAGCATGACTACAAAGGATTTCTAGTAGATTTTCTATCACCACCATGTATACAAGATTTTGAGTAGAATTCAATGAAGAAGAATTTATATCCAAACCCTCTCAAATATGTTCAAAAGGTTATATATTTTCTTGCAACTCTTGAAGCACATGAATTTGGAATTGTTTAATGTCATAGTTAAAAAAGGACTAAATAGAAGTGATTTACACTTATTTATGAAGGGTTGGATAATTATAAATTAAATATTACTTTTTAATGATCTTAAATGAAATTAGAATTCTTTATAAGTAATTGGGAATCAAACCTAGTGGTAACCAATTTTAGTATGGTGCTCAAGAACTTGAAAAGTTAGGATTATAAGAAGTTCATAAATTGAGAATTTACTATAACCAATGGGATTCAATTATTTGATTATCTAGGTTATTGGAATTACGAGTAAATATTAAGTTCATTACATCTCTATGTTGAGACTTTAGTTGAACCAAGGTGGCAAAGAGTCCTAGACCAAATCTTAGTTGCAAGATAGCCTTATAATATGAACCACATTAATATGAGCCTTAGCACTTGGTTGTATAATACTGTAAGCAAGGGTGATTTAGTGGCACTATGACCCTACCTTATTAAATATATCTTTAATATGGAAACTTAGTATTTTTTGATAATCCATCAAGATACCATGGTAAATGCTTTATAGGATAGCATGATGTCCATCAATCCTTTATATACAATAAACTTGATATTAAAATTATTATTATACTTATAATGAATCACAATATAAACTGTATAGCAAGTGGAAGACAACTATCATTAATTTGAAAATGTGGTTGAGATTGAGTTATGAGATATATCCTACGTAGCATCTCTTGAAACCTTACTAATGACCATTAAGTTCAGGTTTAGACCGGTTGACCATTATGAATAAAATATTTAGCTTATTAACTAGACTGCCATAAGAATATGGGGTGGCACCATAGGGTTAAGGAAATAAGAAGATCAATAATATTAGTATTAATAATAGTATTGGGCTTACTTCATACATTGGTCTAATGGACATAGTGTTGCCAACTTCCTTAAAAGTGGTATTCAAGCATTGATTGACCTGAAAACAAGCTTATAAATACTATTGGATGTCTTACAATTATATCTATTTACCCCTTTGAGCATAGGAACCCATATGCTAAATCTATTATGTGAACTTCAAATCAAAGTACGAGGTTGTGTGAACATGGTTGTTTTGTGTTCACTAATAAGCCTAGCTCCTATGTGATAAAACAATCCTTGTGGATGTTCAAGCCAGTTATGAATAATAATGGGTGGAGTGGATTGAGGGCATCGATATTCTCAGAGGGGAGTGTTATTGTATAGGTTGCTAAATTATGAATTTAGTGTTAGTAAATGAGGGGAATCTTTAATGAAACCTTGGACATGGGAACCGGTGCATAGGTATCCTTGAGAGACTATGTGAGAACTACATGTGACTTTGACCCGTTCGGAAGAGGGAACATAGGCAGTCCCTGGGCGAAGGATGCCCTTGTGACTTCAAGTCTGTAAGGGGAGGGTTTAGGGTGAAAATCCAAGGCTTGGGGTTGTTCCTAATTGGTTTGACCTTCTCTCTTTAGTAGGCCTTGGTTGAGGCAGAATGGGTACTGGATGGGTATGAGCGAGTTGAAGTAATCTAATACTATATATTTAACACATAATATGCTTTTGAATAGTAAGCAAAGATTGACTACCTTATAATTAGTAATTTATTATATGTATAAGTTTGACAAAGTCCATCTCATGTTGGTTCCATATGACTTTATGTGTTGTGAAAACTAACTCCACCTCTAGAGGTCTTTATGTATAGGCCTATATATATGCTGACTGCACAATTGTGTTTCATGTTATGTATGACCCACCCAAGTGTGAATCTCTAGAATATTTGAGCAGTGACATACAGTCATTGGACCATGCCAATGATTGATGTCTAGGCTACTACTATGGATTATTCAACATTCATCTGGTTCATGGAGGTGAAGGTAGTGGCTACCTTAGTTATGATTAAGATACAATAATAGTTGTATGGGTAGGGACCCATCCATGTGGGTAAAGGTAATTCAGGGCTAACCATTGTATCAAGTGGGTTCATTGGCTGTCACTGAGGGCACAGAAGTGACCAAGTCTAGTGTTACTCGGGATTGTGATGAATATAGCTGATAATACCACTAAAGTCACAAGGTGGTATATGTTGGGAGCTACTTCTTCCTAGGTGGACTGACTTGTCATTGGTGACCTATAGGTGATTGAAGTCAAAATCCACTGGGTTTGGTAGGTTCACTACTTGGGATGGTGGACGGACCCATGGTGTAGTATGGGATGCACCAAATGTCCTTCCTGGTTGTCAGACTATATACCTAGTCCTATGGGGTTGAGAACAGACCCACAGTGTAGTATGGGATACACCAAATCCCCTTCCTATTTGTCCAATGGTGCAGAAGACCAGTGGAAAGGATAGAACCCGCGGTGTTTTGTGTAATGCACCACTTTTCTTCCTATCTGGGATGCATTGTGGAGATGTGTTAGTCATCGTGATGTGTTAGTTAGCCATTATTATTATGTTTATGGGATGTATGGTGGAGTTCGTCATTATTTTTATGTGAAATATGGCAGACCTTTTCATTGTGTATTTGTGATATATGTTGGAGCTAGTCACTAACGTAATTGTTATATGCAAATGATATAATAAATGTGGTACTTATGATGTACATATGATTTGATCACCATTGTACTTTGATCTATGTAAGATCTAGTCATTGCTGTACTTGTTATCTATGTATGATCTAGTCACTGCTATACTTGTGATTTGTGTAAGATCTAGTAATTAATGCACTTGTGATCTATGTAAGATCTAGTCATTGTTGCACATTTGGTCTGTGTATGCTCCAATCACTGTTGTACTTGAACTGTGTATGAGATAATTAGCTTGAGTATATGGGGGTATGCTCCTGGCAGCCATTGTGTATAATCTTTGAGATTATGGTATGAAGGGCCTCTTATGAAGATTGTGAATGTTTGGACACTAACATTTGGTAATGTTTGGTATGGACCCAACACTTGATGGCAAAATATTATCATTATATTATAATTGA
This sequence comes from Sequoia sempervirens, assembly GCA_007258455.2. Lineage (NCBI taxonomy): Eukaryota > Viridiplantae > Streptophyta > Pinopsida > Cupressales > Cupressaceae > Sequoia > Sequoia sempervirens. Next base: position 1,055,497,157 of record VDFB02271358.1, read on the forward strand.
CTATGTTGATAACTTACATGTACTAAATAAATAGTTATGGGTTAAGGTGAGACAATAGATCTCATACAAGAGGTGAGATTAACCTTCCTCTATCATTGTGGGGCAAACTACGAAGCCTTTGATTTCCCATGAGGGGATACGTAGGTAGGGTCATCATGAACCCTCAAGGTTTAGGTTTTAGGCCTAGGAATGACCCTTGTTGTATGAGCTTAACACCTTTGAGTGTAAGAATATAAGTGTGGCATTATTTATCATTACCTTGGTGAATGTTGAGTTTCTGAAATTAATACTTCTAATCTATATGGAAAATGCTTGGTTGGTTAAGTTGGTAGTTGTTACTAATTGGAAAAAAAATTATTGTGCCCAAGATGGGGATTTTACAATTATGATGCACATTAATTAATTTCTTATTTGATGTGTTGCAGAGCAAAAATTACATGCAGTTGAACCTCATTTCTCTTTCAAAATTCAGTGAAAGAAATATTTTCTATAGAATACAATACCTGTCAACTGCACCACATGAACAATATGAAAAGTTTGGTACATGATTTGATGACTATTAATACTACATTTAATCAGGAAAATGATTGCTACCAATAATAATCTAATGCTTGAAGGTTGTAGGTGATGTAAATCTGCATTGTTGATATGGTAGCATTATTTTTTTCATTTAGTTTTGTATGCCATGGATGGGTAAATTTACCTGCTACAAAAATGATTTATCACTAGATCACATTTAGATACTGTCTGTATATGTTTACACCAAAGCTAAATCTAGATTGAGTTTAACATCACTAAATAAGATATTGGATCTAATGTTTTTGACACCCATAAACTTCAAGCATACATCCACACCCATCCAAAATTATCAAATTGGATCACACAAACCAATCTACAAATGGAAAAACGGAAAAATCTAAAATATGGCATTCTATACATCATATTTTAGAGGAGAGTAAGCAATTCCTTTTTTCCTTTCTAAGAGATATACAAGTTTTCTTAATAAAGGCATAGAAAAAAAAAACATTAGTTGTGGAAGATGAAATGATTGATCTTCATAGAATTATCTATCTTAATAGTCACTAATGAGTGTGACAAGTAATAATGTTATCTTATTCATATTTGAGTTGTATTGGAGAAAACTACTATTTTTACAAGCCTTATAGAAGGGATGTTATAGATTTGTTGTTATAAAATAGAGGTTAATCTTAAATATAATATAATTTAATAGTTAAAGGTCAATCTTAGTTAATAAAGAAAGAATAAATAGTAAAATTGTATTTCACTATTTGATTCTGAAATCGGATGATGTTTAATTAGAGTGCAAAATAAATGAAAAATGCTGATGCCAAAGGAATGTAGAACTCACTTCATTAGACATCAATGTTAATGTTGATAATCAAATTGTAAAAGAGGAAAAAAAATCAAATTTTCCTAAAGTGTATTAGTTAAATGATTTTTCTTTGCTTCTACATTAAGATTAAACTAGTTTTAAATGAAATGTATTTTATTATTATTCAACTAAGTAAAACTAGAAATCTAAAACTACTTTAGAACTTAGAGAATCTAAATTCTAACTAAGCCAAAAACAAAAGAGAGATGAATGAAATACAATTTACAAATGTTATAAATGGAGGGATGTACTATAAGGCGTACTATTTAATATACATAATAAGTATATCTACAATTAGGTATGTTGGCATTACAATAATATTTTGTGATGATCAAATATAGAAATAATAATACAAATAGATGCATTTGTTGTGCAATATATTTGCATTAGACATTTATTTATGATCCTTTGATGGAATGTTTGTTGGACTTTCTTTGTTTGAGTTTGACCACCATTTACCTTTTGTAGTGTAGAAAAATGTATCACTTTTACATTTTCACACTTAATTTTGAATTAATATTCAATTTGGACTTAATTGTGTCTTATTTTGGTGTTGTAAAGTGTACGTCTTTACATTTTCACAAGTTCTAGGTTGAATAAAAAATAAAGAAAGACAATCAATTGACCCATGAATTAACAAGTTGGAACTAATTATGTTACTCAAATAAATGAGGAATTTCAATAAATAATAATAAATATATATGTGGCTTTAATCCTATTGAATATTCCCTATGATAAATATTTCCAATCACCAATTTTCCAAAGCCCTAGGTGGTATTACACAACTACCTTTATATCAATAATTTTTTATTCATCAATTCCAATTTTTTTCTAATGGATTTTATTTTCATACCTATAGATTTTTGGAACCCTACTTACAAATTTGAACTCTACACATGAGGAAATTATTTTCAATTATTTATTTTCCTTCATTTTTATAACTTATGTCTAAAGATAGATGGTGTCAATAGGAACTATTTAATAATTTTTTAAGCAAGGAATGTTCAACTTTGGTCACACCTCTATTGTTAATTCAATATATCAATAAAAATAATCAAATACAACAAGAAAAATTTTAATCAATTCCCAGGATGTTGATGTGAGCTAATGGTACAATAGTAATGTATATTGAATGCTCTCCTTGGTTTTGGATGAATATAGATTATTTTAAATGAACTAAGGTCTATTCTTAAATATAACATCCTTGCACAAAATTTAACAAATTTCACATGTAATTTGGCTTACAATAGCTAGTTGTAGGGAGATGACTTTATTGATATTATGAGCATAATATTTTTTATAGATCAAACCAACTTTATAAATGAAATAACACATAATAATATATGTTGATTTCATATTTGATATTTCAATACATTGCAATAGCTTAGAAACATTTTATTTTTATCATAAATACAATTGACATTTTCTATTGGAAAGTAACTCCCAAACCAACTAGCTTATTTATTTACTATTAAATAAAATAACTTAACATTTATTTATATTTAAAAACTATTATCTAATCTTATTTTATAAATTAACATTTGCATGTTAATTTATTATTATTTGAAACTTTGATGAAACACCTCCACCAATTATCCACATTCATCTAGGAAACATAAAACTAAATCCCTTTGTGGATCTCCTAACTATCAAAACTAAAAGATACTTATGATTCAACACATACTCAATTATTCATAACTAGTAAACCAATTATCTTGAGAATCGAGAAAAACTCCATTATCCATAAGAAAAATAACAACCAAATTTGAATCATGAATTACTCAACTATTCATGGTAACACAAGCACCAACTAATTGTGAATCAATACTTACTCAAATATCCACAATAGCATTCCTCCTCTTGTGGATTGAGACCAACTCAATTATCCACAAATACAAACCTACAAAACTATGGATCAAGGCATACTCAATTATCCATAAGTTGTACAACTTACTAAATTTGTAGATCAAGATTAACTCAATTTTCCACAAACCAAATACAACTACCATGCCCCCTCTTGCTTATGAATGGACTCAAAATGAAATTGGTTTTTCTCATGTAAAGTATCATCACTTAATATTCATCATAAATAACAAATTCTATCATATAATTCTACTCAAAACTTAACAAACCACATAGATAATAAATCAAATAAATGTATTAATTCTAAGACTATCTAATGTACATTAACTCAAAATTTATCTTCCTTGATAGAATTTTCACATGCTAAAATAGTGGTCAAGAAGTCTCTTTGTAGAGCTTACAATAGTCTAAAATATAGATTAAAAAAAATATAAAACAAAAATCTCCAAGCATGCATCTATCATACATTAGTCTAAAATCCATGGAAATTATAGCCTATAAATATAAACTAATTTATAATATGTACCTAAAAAGCTCCAATTGCATGCTTGGCATGACTTATCCAACATAATCTCCCTTGATGTTGAGTAGACTCACAATATGATCTGAGTGTCAAAAATTGAACCTTTGCAACTATCTTCATAGAGATGTCTGCAAATTTTTATTGAGTCTTTACATACCTCAATTCTATTTCTTTCTTTTGAACCAAATATTGAATGAAATGATATTTCCAATTGAAATGATTTTTCCTACTATAATAGGTAAGATTATTGGCCAACTTTAATTGTACTCATGTTATCACAAAAACTAAGTTATAGGATGAATTTATTTCTCTCCAATTTATTCTAGTTTTTCTCTAAGACATAATGCTTGTGTACTCAAAGAAGTGATAGCTATGAGCCTATCAAATTACTAAAATTGAAACTTAAAATTTCAATAAAAACCAAATCAATAATATAATAGCTACTTCAATGAGAGTGTGCACACATAATAAATTAAATCAAATTGAACTAATATTACCTCTACCAACAGCCTATACCTTACTCCATTGTACATGATTGTTTTTGATAAAGTAAGCAAGATTTTTAGGGTGTTGTACCCTTCACACAGAGCCACAAGGGCCAATATAGTCCAAGATCAAAAAATCAACAAAACAAAAAACCAAACCAAAAACCAGACGTAGACTAACAACACTTAGACCAACAACAAAAAAATAGCAAACTAGCTGGAATTATCCCAGTTCTTTGACAGAAGCTGAACCAAATCATCATCAATCCACTCCTGGCGATCTTCAATCTTCATCATCTCCATCTCATCCTTCATGACAACCGACAAGGTACTAGTGACACAGTGAACCAATTTGACCTTGAAATGGGTCAAACCATTATATTTTTTATCCATTTTGTCCAATCTTTCTTTAGCACACTAAGCTCCTCCCTGCCTCCCGTAGTGTAGTCAAGATCATTCTGCTCAATATCTAGTGGTTCCAACGAGTGAGAGGCCGAAACCTCCTTCTGAGCTTTACCCTTGTTAGGAATGGATGAGGGACCTCTTGCTTTCTCACCTTCCTCGCCTTTCGACACCTCTTCAACTCTACCATCTTTGTTCTTCAACAACTCCTCTTCAGTGTGTAAATCCCTAACCTGCACCTTTCTTCCTATTCTTTGCCAACCTACCAAAGCATCGAATGATGGCATCACATCTAATAACCACAGTATCCACAACCACCATATCACCCAATGAGTCCTTGCTCACAACATTTTTCCCTTTATTCAGAGGCTCCTTCTCCTCCTTACATTTCATTTTCAAGGAAGGCTTACTGGAAGTCTTAGCAAGGGTAGACTTGAGGTCAGATAGGCTAGCCACCACGCTGGTTTGGGCATCTCCCTCGATACCCTTAAATTTTTTGGTAGCAGGTTTGGGTTTTTGAGAATCAGCAGGGACTGGGTGACTCTTCCTGACATGGCCTTTAGATTTAGCCGGAGATAAGTTAGTCATAGTGGGGGGCTCAATTTCCTCAATTCAGATGGCTAAAATGGGTTTTAGATGGCATAAATCCAGATGAAAGTTATAGAGTCTTAAATGGGTTTCAGAGGGCATAAAGCTAGATGAAAGTTATACAGTCTTAAGATAAGACCCTGGTGGAGTGGCAAAGGAGTAGGTTCATTGGGATTTAAAGCAATAGACTCCACACATTTTTTGACCGAGTTTTCAAGGTCCATTAGCAGAAAAAAGGGAAAGCTCAATAAAAATTTATGCCTAAGGTGATTTAATAAGGGAAAATGGTATAAGTAATAGGTCTTGTACCTTCCTTCCAATGTGACATATTTCATCATGCAAGACACACCTAGTTCCACAGCTGAGGAAGAGCCTCTCATTCAAACCCAGACTAGTTGCGAGCTGGGTTCTCGTATCCCAAAAAGAATTTGTCCATACTAACATTGTCCTGGATCTTCGATTGTTTTGGATGCTTCATGCCATAGCACTAGAGACCTATATCCTATGCAATAACTTCCTCATCCACCATAAAGGAGATTCCTCCTAGAGACACATGTTGATTCTTCCAAGAGTTGACGATCTGGATAGACAAATTAGGGTCATGGCCCACAAGCCTCTCCATCAGAGGAGCAATGCCACCTTCGACAAAAATGTGCCAGACAAGCGGATCCTTATAGAATTCATTGCAATTATCTAGCTCCCTTCACACCCTATCACCCCCCATGATTTTTCACTACACACAATATAACCAGAAACCTTGAAAAAATAGAATGTTACAGATAATTGCAAGGTGAAAAATTACTCACACAATAGGGCATTTAAGCCATAAACGATAATATTTGGGAATCAAGCCTAAGGATAGCTCACACACATGAGTAAATAATTTCCCTAAAGTAATCTTAGCAGAGGCATTAATCAGGATTTCCTCCCACAAACAGCTAAGCAAAAAGGACATGATCAACAGGGAAGGATTTCCTTCCATGTAGCAAAAATACTAAAATCTAGGTAGGATAGTCACGGGGCCATAGTTAGAAATCTCTAAATTGATATCATTTAAGGGTTGGTCAACTTTATTTATACCATACATAGAAGCTATAAGGCATGAAACCAAAATAGCGGATAAAGAAAGGCCAAAAAGGAGCTTTGTCTCATAATTACAAGTCACATCAAAATCAAAAACAAAGAATTTGAAAATCTGCGATCTTAAGTAAATCCCCATAAGGAGATTACAACAAGTACGGTCTAGCCCAGAATTAATCATCTGGTACTTGTCGCAGCAAAACATGATTTCCTTTTTCCAAATGGGCTCCATCCTATAATTTGAAAAAATCCACTTGTTATCCATCCCATCGATACAGCTAATCATCCATCTCATTAAAACAATAAGACCACATAGCCTAACAAATAAGCATGTGGACCCCCCAAAAATCTAGCTAAGCACATGTTGTGTTTTCATCATGGGTCAAGTAAGGGCTTTGTTTCCTTCACTATAATACTCTAAACATTAGGCGAAATTAAAGGGCTGATGCAAGAAGTTGGGTACACAAAAAGCTCAAAAAGTGGAAGTGTTTTTATTGTTTTTAAGAATTTGTAACACTTGGACTGAAAATTTGAGGCACTTACACAATGAATCTTTTAAAAATTTACTAATATTAAAGTTATCATTTTGAATCTAGTTTTCAACTATGTAAATTATTCAAATACCCAGATTCTAGAAATTAAATTTTGATAGGGATCTACAAAAACCACTTTTTAAAAGTTCCTTTTTTTTTTACAATACCAAGCACGTGTACGAACAACACTTTTTGACCCAAATAAAAGTATTTTACTAATTTCTTTTGGGAAAAGAGAGCTAACAACATGAAGTTTGGTCTAGAATTTTTTTTGTAATTGTTGGTTGAATATATTTTTTAATTAAATTTTTATTGGCCTTAATTGTTGTTTATAAAAATCAACGTGTATGGACAACATAATTGGACCTAAACTAAACATTTTTTGAATCTTTTTTTTTCATTATGTAGAGAATTTTATGAAGTTTGATGCCTTGTAATTTCTTTTACAAGAAACTTAACCAAAAAAAAATTATTAAAAGACAAAGAAAAAGCCTGATATTTCAAGTTTAAGGACTAGTTTGCTTAGAAATTAATTAAAAATAGCAAACATAATCTAAAATTAATAAAAATTATATATTTGGAAAGTAGACTTCGTGTTCTCTAATATGTTTTAATTTTATAGATTGATTTAGAAAAATAGTTCATCAGCCATATTGCCAAAGTTGGACATTCTTCTTGAATCTGCCTTAGTTTTTTAGTTGCAGGTCAAAGGCTAAGGCTCGGATTGCCAAGCCTTTCCCAAGCCTAAAACTGAGGCAGCATGTGGGTTGGGAATTTTGAATTTTAAAAATGCATACGCATTTTTAAAAAATGTGTACGCATTACAAAAAGCATATGTGTTCTTTATTTTCTTGATTATTTAAAAAAAATTTAAGAAACGGGTACCCATTTTAAAATGCGTACCCGTTTTGTAAAACGTGTACCCGTTTTGTGTTACAAAACGGGTATGCATTTTAAAATGGGTACCCGTTTCTAAAATTTTTTTTTTTTTTTAAATAATCAATTTTTACATGTTATAAAATGTGTATGCATTATATAACGCATACACATTTTTTAGTGCATACGCGTTTTTTAGGCTCGGGTACCCGAAGCATAACGCATACACATTTTTTTAATAACGTGTACACATTTTCTATGAGAATTTTTTTTGGCCAAAACTTCCCCTCTTCGTGTACCCAACTTCTTACTTTTATCCTAAACTTAAATCACGCTAACATTTGGACAATTTCCAGTGAGAGCCAAAATTGGATAAGGCTTCCGCCACTTGGTTCCCCTCTTTGTAAATATGACTGGCCACCTTTAACTTTAAATTAGACACAAGGAATCTAATGTCAAGAAGAATATCCTTAGTGCTCCACCCCAGCAATCTATCAAAATTAACAGCATCAATAATGGACTTAGAGTCACCTTCAATGTGCAGGTTCTCTATCCCCAAAGAAACAACATCTATAAGTCATTTAACAACACTTTAGCTTCCACTATCATACAAGAATGAAGACCAATTCCCCCCAACATAACGAGTGACTGACTTTCCTCTATGATCCCTAATCGCACCTCCTATGCTTGCTCTACCTAGGTTGCCCTTAGCAACCCCATCAAAGTTTAGTTTGAACCATCCCTTGTCAGGGGTTTTCCAAATAGTGGATCTCCTAGCTAGAATTTTGGAGTTGTCATAAGAATTGGCATCCAGGTTTTGATGCCAAGATTTAGGTATGCTTATTTCCATCTCAGTAGGACCTTTAACCAGGGTTTTCCCTTTGACGAGAGAGATACTTTCTGCAATTAGCCAAGCTCCTATACCAAACACCTCTTTTGGGTTCATCTCATTGTTCCTGAAGATCCTATTGTTCCTCTCTTTCCATAAGCACTAGCATATAATGGGAGGAACTTGGTTCCATATTTCACTAGTTAAAGGATGGAAAAATAGTCTAGACAAAATCAAAATAAAATATGTGATGTCCTTACACATAATGCACTGTACCCCCAACCTTCCAAAAGCTAGCTCCCACACCTCAACAACAAAGGGGTAGTGTAACAAAAAATGATTAATCGATTCTTCATTGCATCTACAAAAAAGGAATTTGTTGGGGATTTGGAATCCCTTTTTCCTTAGATTATCTTGAGTAAGAATTTTCTTATGACATATAGTCCACCAAAAGAAGTTAATTTTTGATATCATGTATCTATTCCAAACCTTTTTCCATAGATTATTGAACACACCCTGATTAGTCAGTTGACTGTAAGCATATTTAACAGTAAGATCACCTTGGTTATCATGGATCCAGAAGAATTCATCCCCGTGGTAAGAAGGGGGTATCCTAGTGAGACAGAGTAACTCCTACAGCTTCTTGGCTAGAAGACACAGATTAGGGGATAAAGTACAACAAAAGATAATGTCATTCCATTTCCTAGCTCTCAAGGGTCCAAATAGATAATCAAAAATATATATACTAAACACTTGTTGAGCTCGACCCTTAAGAAAACATAATTGAGAAGATTCCAACAAAGAGTCAAGTAACCAAGAATCCTCCCAGAATCTGATTTTATTACCATTACCTATCTTCCATTTGATCCCATTCCTCATAAGGTCTTGAAGACTGCATATACCCTTCCACACTAAGGACCTTAGAGGGTGGGCCTTCGAAAGGTAGTCAATCAATGATCGGTTCAAAAGGTATTTGGAATTAATTCTCTCACACCAGTCCTTCCTATCCCTCAGATGATCTCAACCCACTTTGACCATAAGAGCTTTATTAGAATTAGAAATGGTTATTATCCCAAGACCACCACAAATTTTTGGTTGATAAACATTATCCCATTTAACCAAAGCGAGTTTCTTTTTTTCCTCAGTGCTCGACCAGAGGAAAGACCTTTGTATTTTCTCAAAATTTTCAGCAATATATCTAAGTATCATAAAAATGGATAGGAAATAGACAGGGATACCTTGAAGAACAACATAAAGAAGCTTAAGCTTACCAGCATGGCTAAGTAAAGAGCATTTCCACCCAAAAAGCTTCCTTTGAATCCTTTCAAGAATAGAATTTCAAAACCTAGGAGTGACATCATTGATAGTTAGAGGTAACCCAAGATAAACCGAGGGGAGAGAACCACTCAAACAACCCAAAACAATAGGACCACCCTATTTTGTAGGTTAGGAGTGTTGTTAAAGAAGTAAATCATGCTTTTATTGTAGTTAAAGCATTGTCTAGAACAAGCAGCATAATTATTGAGACAATTTTTCTGTTTCCTGGCTTCTATCTTCGAGACTTTCCCAAATAGAAAAGTATCATCCACAAATTGTTGAACCACAGTCGACCCAAGGGTGGAAGCAACCTTAATTACTTTTATGGACCCCTCTATTAGCATATTAGAGAAGTTCCTGCTTAGCACATCTACCACCATTATAAAAAAATAGGTAGACAGGGGATCTCCCTGTCTGATACCTCTCATAGCTTGAAAAAACCCAAAAGGAGAACCATTAACCAAAACAGAGTACTTAATAGTAGTAACACACTCCATAATAAGATTGATCACCAATTGATTGAAACCAAACTTAGCAAGAACTTTAGGGACAAAATTCCAGATCACCTCGTCATAGGCCTTAGATATGTCTAGTTTAATGGCCATACCAACATAGTTGCACCTATCCATTAAGTGAATTAGTACATGTGTTGTGATGGTAGCATCAAGGATATGCCTACCAGACACAAAACCCTTTTTGAGTAGGGCTGATAATTTTATCAAGGAGTGGTTTGATGCGGTTGACCAAAATTTTTGAGAGGATTTTATAAAAAGTATTGCATAGGCTGATAGGGCGAAAGTATACCATATATTGAGGATCAACCACCTTGGGAATAAGAGCAATGAATGTGTGAATTAGTTGCTTAAGAATCTTACCAGAATTGAAGAAATATCAAGCAGCTAGAACAAGGTCCTCACTAATGATCTCCTAGAAGGTCTGAAAAAAAGCTGGAGGGAATCCATCAAGGCTAGGAGCTTTGAAGGCCTCCATACTGAAAGTGGCTAGCTTAACCTCTTCGAGTGTGATAGCACTGAGAATCCCCATATTGTCATTCTGGGAAATTAAATTCAGAAGCGATTCAACTAGCAGATTGTCAAGAGTGGGGTTAGGAGCATCAATAGGAGCCACATAAGCCGTCTGGAAGTAGTCCATAGCCACTAAACCAATGAGGGAGAGTGAACAGACAACCTCTCCTTGAGCATTGTGTAACTTGTTTATCTGGTTCCTCTTATGTTTGACAACATAAATATGAAAGAACGAGGTGTTCCTATCTCCTTCTTTCAACCATTGCACCCTTGATTTTTGTTTCTAGAAAATCTCCTCTTTCTTGAGAATTTACTCCCACTCCCACTGGTTCTCCTTCTCCTGGTTGCATGTGGAAAGACTGATATCACCCTCCTCCATTCTCTTTTGAACCATTTTCAACTTTTCCCCAATGATTTTTTTCTCTTGGAAAACATCCCCAAAGACCAGGATTTTATTCTAGTGTTTCACCATACATTTAATGTGTTTTAGCTTAAAAAGATTCTAAACATGGGGGAACCAAACATAGGGATGTTCCACCATTCAACAATTTTCATTTTAAAATTAAGGTGGGAATTCCACATGATTTCAAAGTAGAAGGGATAAGGTCCAATAGTAGATTGATCACACGAAGTTAACAGCAAAGGATTGTGATCAGAAATAGTCCTAGGTAAGACCTACAAAGAGGTACTAAATAGACTAGATGAATTGCAAGAACAAAGGAAGCGATCCAATCTAACTTGAATTAAGTCTTCACCCATACATCTATTTGACCAAGTAAAAGATTGGCCTAACAATTCTATATCAATCAGGCCCGTAGAACTCAAAAAGTTAGCTAGATCATCCATGTTGTCAAAGTAGTCGATCAAACCACCACTTTTCTCCGAGGGAAATAAGGGGGAGTTGAAGTCCCCAACCACCAACGAGTGAGAACCACTGTTCTTTTTTATCCATTCAGCAAGAGACATCCATAGGACTAGTCTAGTATTCCTTTGGTTGGGTGCATAAACATTGATAAGTGACCAAGAGCCACCAGGGAAGGTAAAAGAGACATCTACACTATTCCGACAAAAGAACAGTTTAGTGTCATTTAATCTAGAAGGGTTCCAGAGCACTACTAGACCTCCAAAGGTCCCTTCAGTATCAATGTAAAAGTAGGAGGCCCCAGGACATAAGTAGTTAGCAATATTATCAAAACTAGCTTTCTTCATTTTAGTTTCTTGTAGGAGTAAGACATCTATCTTATGTTCCAAAACATAATTCTTTAAGGAAAGTTGCTTATGGGAGCTATTCATCCCACACATATTCCAAGACATGACCTTCATTTTTGACCTTTCTTAGAGGACACTTCCAATGTCCGAGTTGTTTTCTCAAGGAAATCTCATTTGTGGTTTCTCTTAATCTCATGGATCTTTGGCTTGGCCTACCTGGCTTGGAGTCACCTCTCACATGCACTTTTTTTTTCTTCCTCCCTTTTTTCTTCGGAGTTATCCAGTTCTCCTCATCAACAACAAACTCTTGTTTCAAATCATTTGAGATGAATGAAGATGCCTCACCCATTCCTAGATCCTCCCATATTTCACCCTCTTCACTAATAATCTCTCTAGTTCCAATTGAGGTCACCTCCAACAACACAACACTAGTAGGGACCTCATCCCCAAAATCCATGCATGGAGTAGGAATTTCTACTTCTAGTAGATTAACACTAGCCATATTCTCAAACAAGGATAGGTTAGCAAGGCCCTCAGCCAAATCAATCTTGGTCATAGACTTAGGAATAGGAACACCGGGATTAGGAAATTCTTCACTGGCCACTAACTCGGGTATAGGAGTGTTAGAGCTAGGAATGTCAAAGTAAGCTATCAAAGATGCAAAACCATCTTTGGATGGCTCTTCAATACCAAGAGGAGAACCAAAAGGAGCAACATAGTCTCCCTTGTTAGGATCCTTGTTAAAGGTTGACTTGTAATCATAAATAAGGTGCCCGAGTTTGGCACACTTTTGACAAAATACCACAACATTTTCATAGCACGTAGGTTGAACCTAGGACCTGAATTTAGAGTAGAGCTTAACAGAGTTAGGAAAAAATTTGTTCACACAAATATTCATGTAGAAGTGGTAAAACACTAACCTGGACTTCAATCTGGTAATGGAGTCAGAAGTGATGAAGTTTCCCAAGGAATCACCAATGCTCTTAAATATTGATTCATCCCAGTATTCCAACGGCAACCCAAGAAGGCGAATCCAGACCAGAGTTGACTTATTGAGGTCCACATCAGGGTTAAACCCTAGCTTCTAGAGGAATAAAGCCAAACTATGTTTACCATAAACCCAAGGTCCTGAAGATAGAATAAGTAACAGATCTTTTGGCATCGTGAACTTGAAGAGGAAAATCCCACCAGACATAGTGTAGATTTCCACACTTCCCTTGAGATGCCACTTAACAATAGCCCATTTCCTGACCATATCCATAGTAGGGTAGAAAGAGAGAAACCTACCCACTACTGTATTCTCCATAGAAGAGAGAATCCTATCACTGACCGAATCAGAAATAGAAAAGTCCATTTCATACACAATAACCTCATCCCCATGAGGAGGAGGAGGGAGAGGGCCATGTTTACTATTGGTTAGAATATCTTTCCACCTAAGGGATTAAGAAGGAATCTCAATCACTGGCACTTCAACTGAAGACACGAGAGGCATCGAAAGATCCATAGTCAAAAGACATGTCCTGCCAGGTGTGTCTCCCAGGGGACACAAGTCCGCATGAGACAAGGCTAGGCTCAGGTCAAGGATGGGCAGAGGGGGACCATGGGGTACTCCTAGGGTAGAATCCACCATGCATGCAAGATGTTCAAATACGGGTAGAGGACGGGGAGAGCGGGAAAAATTATTGTACATGATTGTTGCAAATTGGTCGATATGTGAATTTCTCTTGACTTTAGCATATACCCCTAATTCATAAAGTGATAGTAAAGTTGTATTATGATAACACAAATTCTTAGATAAATTATGGATGCTTTGAATGGATAAATGATGGTTTAATATTATTTGAAAGATCAATGAATGAGATTAATTAAGAGATCATGATGAATGTGCAAGTGACATGTGTCAATATGAGAGGCTAGGATGATGAGTTAACTGGTTGCATGGATCAGATGACTAGTTTCATAGATGAGTGAAGTGAGAATAAGAAAGTGAATTGATGTTTATTTTCAATCATTTCACTAAATTATAAGATATATATATATATATACCTATATATATATATATATATATATATATATATATATATATATATATATATATATATATATATGAACTTCTGAGGAATGGAGTCCCAGATTTTAAGATCTCCCTATAAACTATAGTGCGCCTAGTAAAAAAAATTCACATGACTGGTGGTGCTAGTGTGACACACTCTCTGATACCAAAGGGATGGTGGGGAGGCTAGACCTTGTGACCTCTTGCCTGCAATAGGATGCTTTAGCCTATCGAGCTAGGCCTACCACCCCAAGATAAAAGATTATAAATAAAATTAAACAAATAGACTTATTTAATTCCAAATGCATGAGGTGAAGATATATTTAGGAATAAATAAAATATTAATTTTTTTATTTTTAAAAGAACTAAAAATAGAAAAAAATCAACTAAATTAATTTATTTAATATTTAAAGAGGAAATATTCATATTTAATATTAATGGTGGATGAGAAGAATGTATGAATTAGTTAAATAATTCAAAATTATTTAATTAATATGGATAGAGTAAATTAAGATTTTTAATATTTTTAGAAGAAATTAGGAAATTAATTAAATAATTTTAAAAGAAATATTAGCTAATTAAATTATTAAAATTATTAAATTATGCTGGATGAGAAGAATGCATGAATTATTTAAATAATTTGAAAATATTTAGCTAATATGGATGAAATAAATTAATATTTTATTTAAATAAGTAAAAAATATTTAATTTATGTGGATAAGGAAAATTGAAGAAACAATTAAATAATTAAAAAATATTTAATTACATTAGATGAAGAAAATTGATAAATATGGTGTTAATTTAATTAAATCATTTAAACTATTTAATGAATATTAATGGATAGATGGATGTGAAATGATGATGAGAAGTGATGATTTAGATGAAATGTGTTAGTCATTTTAAGGTGTCTACAACATCAATATACTTTGCTTCAATAGATGAAAGAATAATTATACTTTCTTCAAAAGCTCCATGTAACTAAATGCAAACCAAGTAAAAAATAATTACCAAATATAGACTTTCAATCATCCAAACTATTTCCCCAATATAAATCATTAAAGCCAACAAGTTCAATTTTTTTAGAAATATCATAATAAACATCAAAATTTGCAATACCTTTCACAAACCTCAATATCATCTTGCTTGTCTTCATATAAATTTTAGATGGCTTTGTCCTATATCTTGAAAGGAGAGAGACTTAATAAGAAATGTATAGTCTTGTGTGGGTTAGAAACATCAAACTTTGAATAATACATAAGTAAGTTATCTCATCAATTATTTTAGTGTCATCATCTCTACACAACATGACTCCATGAGTAGTTGGAGTGGAGGTTGGTTTACAATCAACTATACAATTTGTTTGACAAATAAAAATTTCATCCTCAATTTGATAAATCTTCATTCTTAGAAAGTGTTGCATGAGACATAAATCTTTCATTCCAAACTCATTCATAATATAAAGTTTGAATTCATCCTTAATTTTATAACTACTACCTATATATGTAATAAATCATCAACATATAAACTAACAATAAGAATGTAATTACCTTTTTTTGTATTAAAGGTTAGGTACACTCTTACTTCTCTTGAAGCCATTATACTAAAAATATTCATCAATCCTGTCATACCATGATCTTGGTGCTTGCTTGAGGCTATACAAATCCTTCTTCAATTTCTAGACTTGGTTTTTTTTCCTTGCACTTCAAAACCATGTGGCTATTTTACATATATTTCCTCTTCTAAGTACCCATTCATTAAGACAGTTTTTACATCCATGTGAAGAATGCTCCATTTCTTTTGAGTTGCTAGGGAAATTATAATTATAATAGTATCTTTCTTTCTAGTGGTACAAAATTTTCTTCATAATATATCACTTACTTTAATGTGAAGACCTTAGCAGCTAAGCATTCCTTGTGTCTTTCAATAGTCCCATCACTATTGCACATAGTGTTATAGAACCATTTAATAACAATCTTTTTCTTGTCATGTGGAAGCTTTGTAAGCTCCCAATTATCATTCCTATGAATAGAATATATCTCTTCTTGCATTATTGCATCCAAACCATATTAGTACATTCATCTTCAAAACTTAATGTTTTAGAGTTAGCCTATGAAATTAAAGCAAAAAATATTATCTCACCTCTAGGATAATCTTCATATGCTTGACTTGTACTCCTTGTATAAATCTCACTTAAGATTTTTATCTTTCTTATCTTTCTTGTTGAACTTGCACTTGAAGTTTGATTTGGAGTAGAATTTGAAGAGGGTCTACTTGGTGGATTTATAGTACTTGAAACAAAAATATTAGTGGACTACTCATTATTTTTATCACTATATCCAACAAAAACACATGATTCGCTCTTGGGATCTAACTTTTGTCTCTTTTGATTAGCCACAAACATAGGCTAAAGAACGAAAACTTTGAAATTATTAAAATTAGTCATATGATTCATCTTGTCAAGTGCACACTATTGAGGCTTTTATTGAGAATGTACACTATTATAGCAACTATGTCACCACAAAAAGAATTACTTAGTCCCTTAGTTTTTAACATACTCCTTGTCATTCCCATGATTGTATGTTTCTTCTTTCTATGTACTCCATATTGTGGAGGTGTGTAAGAAATGGTGAGTTATCTTTTGACATCATTCATAGTACAATCTTCCATAAAACATCTTGAACAAAATTCTCCTCTATGATTAGTCCTTAAGCACTTTATTTTGTAACCACTTTCATTTTCCACAAGGACCTTAAACTTTTTGAATGTATCAAAGGATTCATCCTTGGTATTAAAAAAAAAACCAACACTTTCATGAGTAATCATCAACAAGAGTAATGAAATATGATGAATTACCACAAAAAAAAATTCATAAGACCACAAATATCAAAATGAACTACTTGAAATGGATAATGGGTCCTCTATGCCTTGCCTTTTGAAAATTGATGTCTTTCATGTTTTTATTTAGCACATCCTTGACAAAGATCCTTGTGCTCTTCAACCTTAGGAAAACTATAGACTAATTATTTTGATGATAGAAGCTTCAAACTTTGAAAATTTAAATGTTTGTACCTGAGATGCCACAACCAATTTTTTCCCTCATATGCCATATTGGAAAGATTGTTGTAGTTTTCTCCAAAATTTAAGGATAAGTAATATCCTATTCTCTAGCATAGACACAATTGTAACCACCCTATTGTATTGATTCTTATCATAAATATTATAATATTGATTTTCAAGCACTACTTTTTATTTTTTCTTAGATAATTATCAAACACTTGATAAATTATGATTTAATTGTGGAGTGTAATAAATATCATGAATTATTTTCATACAGGTTATTTAGTATGTACTTGTATAGCTCTTTATCTTCCTCCAACTATACTTCTTTCCCCATGCATTTATCCTTCACCTCCTCCTTCTCCTCCTATTCCTTCTCACCCATATCTTCTCACTTTCTCCTCCTCTTTTCATACATAGTATTATGAATCTTCTCTCTATCTCCTCCAAATGATAATTGATGACCCTATATTCTACCACACCATCTTCTCCCTCTTTCCTTTCCTCTTTCTATCATGTATTCTTTACCCCTAATTATTCTAATTTGAACAATTTTATTCTCTCCTCTAATTCTACCCCTTTTGATTACCCAATATTAACCATAGTTAATTCTCTTTGAAATTACAGTATTAAAGAAAAAATTAATGTATGTAATAATGAAGATGATTTGATTTCTATTTTCCACTTAGTTTACATAATGATGTTATAAAATGGTTTCATATATATGGTATTTATTATGATACCTTTTATGAGCTTATAGTTACTTTGATAGGCTATTTTTTGGGTCTTTTATCATATTCTTACAACACTTTGTTGTAATTCCTCCCTTCCCTAAATAATCAATTCATTACACATATGTTTAAAGATATTAATGGAACTTATTTTGAGTTACCAAAATCAACCCCTTGCCCTACTCATTCTCAAAGCCCAATTAATCATAATTCACCCATTGCCTCTAATCCTATCTATACTTCTCGTAGAGATAATTAATATAAGTGTTCAAACACCATTATCTAATATACTATATTTTTCTCCCATTATAGTAGGAGGTCTCCTTACTCCCCCTCGCATTCATAAATTTTCTTCTCCTAAAAGTAAATTTTCCTTACAATAGATATCATTCTATTGTCCATATCTATGATACTAGTTGCAATAGAAAGAATGCATTCATCCCTACTCTCACATCCACTAATATTAATCTTTGTCCTTTATCTCTCCATAAGGTATATGACCTCATTAAAAAAGATACAAGAAGTTACACATGCTAAGATTTCACTATGAGACCACCTTTAATATTTGTTCACCTATAAGGAAACGCATTCATCCCTACTCTCACATCCACTAATATTAATCTTCATCCTTTACCTCTCCATAAGGTATGTGACCACATAAAAAAGATACAAGAAACACGTTATAAGATTTCACTATAAGACCTTTTTTAATCTTTGTCCAATTGTAAGGAAATGCATTCATCCCTACTCTTGCATCCACTAATATTAATCTTTGTCCTTTACCTCTCCATAAGATATGTGACCTCATCAAAAAGATAAAAAAACACAAGCTAAGATTTCACTATCACTAGACCTTCTTTAATCTTCGTCCACTTGTAAGGAATTATAGAAAATCCATGTTAACAACAAATCAAGTCACTGCGAATGCTTCCATGCTCAAATAGGTTTGGAATGTCTTATTTTCTTCTTTAGAGATTCCTTCTCTCTATTATTTGAAGAATCTCTCCCCCTTACATTATGGATGTACATACGAAAATTGATGTTGATGGTTCCCAATAGAAATTCATTTTGGCCTTATATTTATACTATCGACTTACTAAATCATTTTAAAATTAATCTTGAACACACTTACAAAAATCTAACGTGACCATCTACGATTTTGACAATGTTAGTAGGGACCTCCATGGAACTGTTACATACGTGCCTTTTCGGAATCTATCACATAAAAACCCATTACATAACTACCTTTTTGGAATCGATCACATAAAAAAGAAGGTATAAGGCTCTGTATTCATGGCCAAAATGAAGGCCTTAAAAGAGAAGAAAATTAGACTGATATATGTGCACAGCTCACTCACTTATGACAGCCTTGTTGAGAACGCCCACATCGTACAGAAGATTCCAGAATATAACACTGAATTTTCGAAATAGTCAGGAATGAAGGAACATTTTTATTTCATTAAAAACACTTCAATTAACTTTAGTCTCATAAACCTGTACAACTCATTGCATCTCCCACAGCAGGAACGGATCCACTTCCTCATGCATGATATCTTCAGTTGGTTGTGGTTTGACATCAGTGAGATATACAGCTTCTTCAACATCAGGAGATCCAGTGCGCAGGAGGAATACAAGCTTATAATATTGAGAACGCATATTCATGAGCTCTTCATGTTTGGCTGCCAACTGGGATTCCAGCTTCGATATTTTCTCCATTTGTTCGTGGACTAGAGCGCCAGTTCCATTGACGGGATCCTTCACTCTAACACTTGCTTCATACACCATATTGCTTACTGCAGTTGCTCTTAGCTCAGACTCTACACCCTAAACAAACAATCACATAAATATGTAAGTTACACAATAAAAGCAATACAAAACTATAGCTTTTTAACACATAAAGGAAATTTTATGAGCAAAGTTTACAAATTACTTGAAGTAGCTTGACGATATAGCTGGTTCCAAACACTTTCTGCACAATTGCGAACTTGTCTGGGTCATCCCAAGGAAAATGAGGAGCCAAAATACATTTTTCTGAACATTTTTTTGCGATCCATTCGACAGGCCGCACAGGATGTAAATATTTTATAATGCAGGCTGATCAATAATTTCCAAACATGTGCACAGGAAATTGGTGTGGGGGAATTTTGAAATCAAGTCGCTCCTTTTAGTGAACGGAATTCAAAACTTGAAGATAATACGTACAGACCACACTAGGGCCAAATACACGTTCACATGGAGTTATCAAAACACTAAGGGAGGGGAGCCAATCATGGGTCAGGTTTGTGTTGTGGGTATAGAAGATCATAATATGTGTCTCATTTGTGGGTAACATTAGTTTTAATAATTGATATAATAAAGACAACATTTTAAGGTATGACAATGATAGGTTGGGTATATAGTAAGGGGTTCTTTTGATTGGAGTGTCTTTTAATATAATGATTAGTTTATGCGTTATATTCATGATATTGAAATTGAGAAATGTGTTGTATGTGTTGGTGTAAAATATTGAATATTTTATAAATTGTGGTTCGTATAATATACAATAGATATTTTGAGTAAAATTTATTTTGTTCAAGTTGTATGTCATATTTGAGATAATACATTTAGTATATATGGGCAAGCCACACAAAGATGGAATAAATTTATAATTGTATGGATTTCATCAAAGGTTGTAATGACTGTTCGAAGTATTGTCAAAATTGGGTGTCCATTTTAGAAAATGTCATATTAAGATTTTTAAAGTGTATTTCTATTTTGATCTCTTGTATTGTTATTTAACAACTAATTATGGCTGTATTCTTGGTAGTCTATGACTTCTTTTTCATTGTAATCTTTCTATTAGCATTGATTCAATACAAAAAAGAAGTGTATTTATATTGTAAATTAATTTGTTGGCCTTTATTTGTAAAAGCGTATTTGAAATGGGATGAAGAAAGTTGTTAGCAGATAGGTCTATAGTGCCAAATTAACTCTACAAAATGAGTTGAAAACATCTTTTAATACAATCAGGTTCTTTCTTATATCATATTCATGTTATTTCTATAAATATAATTAGAGTGGAAATATTGTTTGTTGGGCTTTTTCTGAAAAGATTTTCTAAATTAAATCTTATGTTATGTGTATTTTTTGTGATTGGAATACTTGATTCTATTTGTAAACACCTAAATTTGTTCATATCATACCGCATTTGACTTTTCCCTATCCTAGCCATTAATTAAATAAATAATCATTAATTAATTAATTAATTCATCTATCAGGAGCCTAACTAAAGATAGACCACACCACAACTTAACGAGGACCCAAATTTATACCAACATGCTTCTCAACAGTTCCACAAACAACAATCATCCTCCACAATTAGCGCTAACATGTCAAGTCATCCAAACCTACATTAACACCCTTAAAAATTAAGTTCATGCTTAACCAAGTCCAAAAACAACTTTGCAGACCACATAAAAACACTCCAAAATGTTCATACAATATTTTAGAATATTCCATCATCATCATAATATTTTGTAACTATTCCAAAACCACCTGCAATTGAGAACACCACCATTTTGTGCAACCAAATACACTAGCACAAACATCCAACACACCACAACACCTGAAACTTCAAGGAAAGGTAGGTATAAAAAAAAAGCATGTTCCCTTATCTGCAAGACAAGAACCTTTACTATAGAGAAATGCAAAGCAATCTCATTTCTCCTAGACACCCTGTTTCACCAAATAGACATATTGTCAAACACAAATTTCACTACAGAGCGATCCAGAACTTGAAGTTCTGGATACATAACCTCTGAACACCTCTAATCATCATATCCACTTGTAAGGAAATGCATTCATCCCTATTCTTCCATCCACTTATATTAATCTTTGTCCTTTACCTCTTCATAAGGTATGTGGCCTCATAAAAAAGATACAAGAAACACGTGCTAAGATTTCACTATAAGACCTTCTTTAGTCTTTGTCCACTTGTAAGAAAATGCATTCATCCTTGCTCTCCCATTCACTAATATTAATCTCCATCCTTTACCTCTCCATAAGGTATGTGGCCTCATAAGAAAGATACAAGAAATAAATGCTAAGATTCCACTATGAGACCTTCTTTAACCTTTGTCCACTTGTAAGGAAATGCATTCATCCTTACTCTCCCATCCAATAATATTATTTTTTGTCCTTTACATCTCCATAAGGTATGTGACCTCATAAAAATGATACAAGAAACACATGCTAAGATTTTACTATGAGACCTTCTTTAATCTTTGTCTAGATTTGTAAGGAAATGCATTCATCCCTACTCTCTCATCCACTAATATTAATCTTCATCATTTACCTCTCCATAATATGTGTGACCTCATCAAAAAGATACAAGAAACACATGCTAAGATTTCACTATGAGACTTTTTTTAATCTTTGTCCACTTGTAAAGAAATGCATTCATCCTTACTCTCCCATCAACTATTATTAATCTTCATCCTTTACCTCTCCATAAGATATGTGACCTCATAAAAAAAGATACAAGAAACACGTGCTAAGATTTCACTATGAGGCTCTTTTTAATCTTTGTCCACTTGTAAAGAAATGCATTCATCCTTACTCTCCCATCAACTATTATTAATCTTTGTCCTTTGCCTCTCCATAAGATATGTGACCTCATAAAAAAATACAAGAAACACATGCTAAAATTTCAATATGAAACTTTCTTTAATCTTTGTCCACTCGTAAGAAAGTCCTTTTAAGAGCCTTATAGAAAATCCAGGTTGAATCAACAAATTGAATCACTGTGAAACTTCCATGCTCAAGTATATTTGGAATGTCTTATTTTCTTCTTCAGAGATTCCTACTCTCTATTATTTGAAGAATCTCTCCCCCTTATCATTATGGATGTACATACGAAAATTGATGTCGATGGTTCGTTAAAGAAAATCATTTTGGCCTTATATTTATAGTATTAATTTAATCATTTTAAAATTAATCTTGTACACACTTACAAAACTCTAACATGGCCATCTACGACTTTGACAATATTAGTAGGGACCTCCATGGAACTATTACACACCGCCTTTTCGGAATCTACCACATAAAATCCCATTACACAACTGCCTTTTCGGAATCTATCACATAAAAAATCATTACACAACTACCTTTTTGGAATCTATCAAATAAAAAAGAAGGTAGAAGACTGTGAATTCATGGCCAAAATGAATGCCCTCAAAGAGAAGAAAATTAGGCTGATTAAACTTTGTCAAACTCGGACAGATGCCTTACGGAACATGGAAACCAAAGGATATATATGCACAGATCACTCGCTTATGAAAGCCTTGTTAAGAACACCCACAGCGTACATAAGATTCCAGAACATAACACTCAATTTTTGAAATAGTCAGGAATGAACGAATTTTTTTATTTCATTAAAAAACTTCAATTAACTGAGTCTCATGGGAGCTCCCACGACAATAGTCAGGAAAGAAGGAACCTAACTATTTCTTGTGCATGATATCTTCAATTGGTTGCAATATCCGACTGTTTCCAGCACTACTCTAGCACTTGCCCAAGATGATCCATTCACAAGATTGGCGATGGTAAGGGAAGCAAAATGTTCAAATATGTTTTATATAGGTAACAAATAAATAGTTACAAATTTTCAAATGGTGAGTAATGAACAGGTATAACGTTTCAAATATATGTTTATTAAATATATGTAGTTATAAATATTTAGAACATTCTATAATATGTTGGGTAGTGGTATAGTGGGTTCTAGGAAAATTCATCGTATATTCATCGTTTATACAATTCACCACTATCAATTTATCACATATATATCTTTCAATATTTAAGTGGTCAAGAGTATTCAAAAAAAAAGTACAGATATTTTGTTGAACGATGTGGTAAATTCACCACGTATACATTTTTCAATATTTAAGTGGCCAAGAACATCCAAAAAAAAGTACAAATATTTTGCCGAACACATAAGAAGACTATATACAGTAAATATACCATGGCAATGAATTGTTGGTGGTGAGTTGTATACACAATGAATATGTCACAACGATGAATTACCGGCGGTGAATTGCGTGATGCTGGTATAGCGATGAATATGTCACGATGATGAATTGCTGGTAGTGAATTTTCCTAATGCCGGTATAGTGTGATGGTTTAAATGTGGTGGTGTTATTCTTGTCATCAAGGAAACTTGCATAGTATGATGATTTAAATGTGGTGTTGTTATTACCATCAAAGTTCAAATTCTATTGGGATGTAATTGTTGAATGTTTATGTTGGAGATAAGATCCCAATTTCTAACCTCACTGATTCATAACTTTGGATCAAAAGTATTTACTCTTTTAAAAAATAAAAGAATGTGCCAAAATATAATACAAAATTCTTAGAATGGACTATTTGAAATCAATTAAAAACTATTACAATATGCTATAACAATTGCAAATATTTACTACATTGAAAATCATTTCATAGCCACCCTACCATTTACACTTGTCCTTTTCATAAATCATCCTATTATTTCCACATGTTGTGTTCACACATGTGTGAGCATGGCTAGTTGTTATGTACCTCTATTTGTGACATGGCTAAGCCTTACGTCATGCCTTCATCTTCTTCAAATCCTAGCCCTTCATTAACAATATATATTGGCCCTTGATTTTCCTCATGAATGATCTATATATTCGAGCCATCCTTTATTTGATCATCTCTTCATATCTTAACTACATTATGTTGAATTTTTTTATCATGCACCTCCAATCTATTATTATGCTATCATTTTCTTGATCTATCATCATCATCAAAACATCATGCTACTATTTTATTAAGAAACCACATTCCATCCACCAATCTATCACACTTCACAAAGAGCACATCAAGTGGATCTTTTGGGTGCACTCCATTACTATTCAATTGGAGGAAAAAAGAAGAAACAAGGTAAAAGGTCTCATTATTAATTAAGTTGTTATGCTAGTTATCTTTTTTATTTCCTTGTCTTCATTATTAAATTTTAGAAATAGTATTCTATTTGGATTAGTAGTATGATTTCCTATATTTGGTATCAATTTTAGCTTTAATTTGGTTGGTCAATGTAGAGAGTATTTGTGGCCCATATTAATCTTGGTCCTAGGTGAGAGTATTTTGTATAGGTGAATCATTTTTTAGCTTCAAAGAAATGGCAAGCTCACTTCCATAAAAATAGAATTAAGAAAAAAATGTTAGATGCACAAAACAACTGAGAGGGGGGGTGAATCAATTGTATACTTTAAACATTCAATCCCTCAATATATTTTCAAACCCTTATTAAGCATTAATAGAATGCAAATATGAGAAACAATATGCAAACACATCAAACACATAGGAACAGTAGATTTACATGGAAAACCAAAGAAGGGAAAACCCATAGTGAGGATTAGCTCAAAATAAATAGTAATAGCAACACGAATACAATAGGCTCATTGCCAAAAGGCTGACTACCCAAAAGAAAGTAGGGATCACCATAAAAGGACTCATTATCTAGAAGAAAGAAAAAGGAAGGAGTGACTCACTAGAAATTTGAATTGCTAGCAATGCATCTCTCTTATGCCTAAGTTACAGTTCCACCAAAGCAGAAACAACTCATTCAACATACTAAAATATACACCTTCTACTTAGTGAATCAGGGAGTCATGACCATTAAATCTCACTCAAATCACCATTTTTTATCACTTTCACATCTTTCACATCACACACACTCTCTACTTCATCCACACAATAACTTGCCTTGTATTCATGCCATTTGTGACCTAAAACAATCTCAATTAGGTCGGCCTTAAGGAAATGTATGAACCTCAACCGTGCAACATCAAATAGGTCAATAATTGATAGCCTTTGTGGTAGGTCCCTGCCCACATGTTCAATTAAAAATTGGATAGAAGATGCTAAGGTTTTACTTAGTAAGTTCGATAGAATAAAAAATAACTCATGCTTACTGTGAGGCGAACGTGGTTGCTACTTTTTTTGCCAATGAGGGAGTTAAGAGTGACAAAATCCTCATGTGGCATAAAAAGAATGACCTCCACTTCGATGTTCAAGCTTTATTGGAGCTCGACGCAGTGATTGGAAAGGAGGCGGCGTCTTGTAATAATAAGGAAGGTACGAATCATGAATAACAAAACTAGAAGATATAATGGGGCCGAGAGGATCTGGCAAATAAATTATTTACTTTGGCACGCTTTGTGGGTCCTACGAAGCAAAGGAACTATCTGGAATAGGTTTTCTATCTACAACAGTATTCGAACTAAGATATCAAATATGGGTGGGGAACAGTAGAGGGTTGAACCTACCAGCTTTGAGTCACACACCAAGAATGCCAAAGCATGGAGTAAGATAAGAAGGGGTGGCTTACTTCCGTTCATTGAGAAACTCCTTGGCCCTAAGGAGGAGATTACTGATTTCTTTGAGAAGAATTAGAATAATGGGGAGGTTCTCCTCTTTGGGAGGAAAGTTCAGATTGATGAAGCCTTGATAGCGGAGGTTAGTGGCATTCTGATGGAAGAGCATAAATTTTTTAGAGATAGGAAATTCTCTGACAAAGCTGTGGTGAGGTTCCCTAAATCTGAGATGGAGAAGCAAAAACTCATCAAGACAACGAATAGTTACTATGAAGTGGACACTATAAAAGCTTTATGGAGAAAAGTGTTGAAGGTTATCATGGAGTACATCACTCTCGATGTCCGCTTCACTAGGGTTTATGGATACCACTTCGTGCTACTCAATCACTTCCAGCATAAGGTGTGTGTCTCTATCCCCTTCTTCTTGCTTTGTACCCTAAGAAATATCTTTTCTGATCACAATAGAAGCCCTAAAAGATACCCGATTCTTCACATGAGTCTTTTAAGGCTCATTTATGAGCACTTTCAGAATATGCCTGCCCTTCCAAACCCTATAGCCCTTATGGAGCTTGATGAAGACGATACTGAGCCTATCATTTCTGATTCTAAAGTTTCCCTCGGCCGTGTCAAGAGCTCTTCACATCATCTACCCTGCATTCTACCTCTAGCCATTCCCCCCAGCCTTCTGGTTCCTACTCTATTCCTGCCTCTGGCCGCACTAACCCTAACGCCAAAGGGGCCAGCTCTAGCTCTTCGTTTAATAAGCTTGTCTCCTACCCTGATGATTCCCCTGTTGCTTCTGCTAAAGTGGCTGGGGTTAGTCTTGTGAACCCTCACATTCCTCAGAATATTCAACAGGAGAATTTTGGCCCTCCTAGAGGTGCGGAGTTGGTGATTTTTGGGATCAATTCTGAAAGTGTCGCCCCTTTTGACTTCACTGTAAATGCCAAGAATTGTTCTAAGGACCAATTGAATTCTGCTAAATGGTTATTTCATGAAATAAGTGAGCTGAAGTCTAAAAATCTATCTCTTCATAGTAAGCTGGGGGAAATTGAAGCCAAAGTTGTAGGGCTAATTTAGCTCGAAGCGGAGAAGAATACCAATGTGAAGGAAAACACACAAAAGGATAGTACAGTTGAAAATGATATTGAAAAAATTAAAGGAACCATGAAAAAAATTACTAATCAAAACTGTAGAATTGCTAGACATAACTCTATCATCATCAAAGCCATGTCTGAAAGACTGGAGAAAACCCAGAAGAGAGCTCTGATTGTCGACCTTGATCAGGAGAAAGACTAGGATGAGGAAGTTGGGATCTCTAAATGAACTACATCAAGCAAAAAAAGAAAAACCCTGACCACCCCAAATATGACTCAGATCTTTATGGAGGGGGTTCAAGATATGGTGGACCTGAAAGAGGTTAAGAACGAGCTTTTGAAGTCTATGAATTAGCTGTAGCTGGGCCTAGCTTGGTCTGTTTGTTGACCGTTTTATGTTTTTTTGCGGCTTTTTGTGGCTATTTGCTTAAACTAGTTTTTTTCTTTCTGGCAGCCTTTTTTTTTTAGACCTTTGTTTTGGTCTTTTCTTGTAATGTTACTCTGCGGTTTTGGGTCCCTGTAAAACCCATTTATCCCCCTTTTATCAAAAACATCAAATAGCTCGATACCAAACACTTCCAAGATGTAAAGAATTGAAGGTAGACCACACCACAACTTAACTATGACCCAAATTTATACCAACACTCTTCTCAATAGCTCCAAAAACAACAGTCATCCTCCACAATTAGCACTAAAATGTTAGGTCGACCAAACCTACATTAGCACCCTTAACAATTAAGTTCATGCTTAACGAGGTGCAAAAACCACTTTTCAGACCAAATAAAAACACTCCAAAATGTTCATACACCATTGTAGAATATTCCATCATCATCATAATAGTTTGCAACTTTTCCACAACCATTTGAAACTGAGAACACCACTATTTTGTGCAACCAAATACACTAGCACAAACATCTAGCACACCAAACAACCTTGCAAAACACCACAACACCTGGAACTTCAAGGAAAGATAGGTACAAAAAATAAGCACGTTCGCATATCTATAAAACAAGAACCTTTACTATGGAGAAATGCATAGCAATCTCATTTCTCCTAGACATCTCGTTTAACCAAATAAACATATTGTCAAACACAAATTTCACTGCAGAGCGATCCAAAACCTAAAACTCTGGATACATAACCTCTAAACACCTCTAATCATCATAGCCACTTGTAAGGAAATACATTCATCCCTACTCTTCCATCCACTAATATTAATCTTCGTCCTTTACCTCTCCATAAGGTATGTGGCCTCAAAAAAAAGATACAAGAAACACATGCTAAAATTTCATTTTGAGACCACCTTTAATCTTTGTCCACTTGTAAGGAAATACATTCATCGTTGCTCTCCCATTCACTAATATTAATCTTCATCCTTTACCTCTCCATAAGATATGTGGCCTCATAAAAAAGATACAAGAAACACATGCTAAGATTCCACTATAAGACCTTCTTTAACCTTTGTCCACTTTTAAGAATTTAATGCATTCATCCCTACTCTCCCATCCTATAATAAAATGATTTGTTTTAAGGAAAATGAAAGCTCTTGAAAAAATTAAACCATGGGCCCCTTTTAATTATCAAATACTTGCCTTTTAAATCTCCATCCCTTTGACGACACAATTGTCATGAGTATAAGCATAAGATTTCCTATAATTGCCCTGTTCAAAACAATTCATTTGATGTGGAAAATTCTTCCTATAACTGCCCTATTCAAAACAATTCATTTGATGTGATTTCCACAATGTACAACAGTTACAATTTCACCTTAGTGCAAAGCATGCCGGGTTCCCCTGTGGGCCCGGCTAAAATTTTTTTGTTTTCAAACAACTTTCATGCTCAAATTGTCCTGCGACAACTTTTGAATGCTCCAAAAGTGAGAATTTGAAATGGGTCGTTATAATTTGCTTTCTGGCAGATTTGAACCGTGGTCAAAACTGGTCAAGTTGGCCTTGGAATCACTCCAGAAAAGTAGTCAAACGACCTTGTGAAGCCACGAAACCTTGCAGGCATGTAGAAATTTGACCCAAGAATGGAGTGGAAAATATGGATCAGAAAAATGAGTCATGAGGTGAAAGATATTCACTGTCAAAGTTGCTCAGTTGATCTTTTCTACAACAGCAGCATGTTCAGAACCAATTAAAACTCACAAAATCACCTGTTGAAAAAATATCAAATTAACTCCTGGCGAGTTGCCACTGGCCACATTAGATCATTTTGATATAGTGAGCATGTGTTCAAAATGGATTAGCTCCAATCATCACTCGTCGAAAGATATTGACGATCGAAGTTGATCTCTCATAAAGGTTTTAGAAAATGCAGGTGCAAAACTGAACAAATTGCATTTGATTTTGGCCTAGTAAAAATAGAAAATCAGCTCATGAGACTCTGAAACTTAGCATGGGAGTTCATTTAGGCATGGATAATGGAGATCAATAATCATTTTCACTTGACAGTCATCCAATTGTGAAATGCAAGCTCGAACGAGAGCCTACTTTGCAAAGCTGAAAGTTTGCAAACAATAGAAAAGTGTCAAAACCCTCCAGCTTTGTTTTTCAAAACTCATTCAAAACTCATCATGGGAAGCTGAAAATTGACATGCATGCTCACATATGTCATATGAGTGGGCTTGCAAATGGGTTTGGCTTGAAAATCAAGTGGCTCCAAAATATGACCCTTCAAACTTGTAGGTCATCCAAGAAGATTCATCAGGTGCACTTCTGAGATGCAGAGGATTTTTTTTTGAAATGGGCACTTCAAATTTGAAAAATTTGAGAGTACCATCACATCAATAAACTTTCCTTGGAATAAATTATTGAGATATGTAGAAACTACTCTAGGACTAGAGTAGGGACTAGAAATGCTTGAAGAAACAAAATTCTTACTCCTGATGTATCTCAAGTCATGGAAGAACTTGCAAATTTGAAAATTGATTTACTCCTTCATTTTAACGTGCAAGGAGATAAAAAGACTATTGAGCCTTTATCCATTTATTTTTAAAAATGTAGAGGTAAACATATTTTGAGAAAGTGTCCATTAAATCAAGTTGATCTTTGTGAAATATGTGAAAAACATCATGCAACAAGTTCTTGTAACCTTCTACTTGGAATTAAGAATCATTTGAAGAAACAACCTGAAGTAAAGGAAGAACTTAACTATGTTGGAAAGATACCTCAGAATACAGGATATATAATGCTAATCAAGAGCAATATGGTCCTAGAGCTAATTGGAATCAAAATCCTTGACCAAATTCAAACCAATGAACTCCTCCTTACCAAGCACAACCACCACCTACATTTTGGGATCAACCTGAATGGATGAATCCTCAGTGGAATCAACCACAATGGAAACCAAATTAGTCTCAGTGGTAGCCAAACCAACCTCAACGGCAGCAAAATCAAACACAATTTCAACCATGGAAAAATCAAGGACCAAGATGTCCTTGGGGACAATCACCTCCATTATTCATTGGTCCTAATCATCCTAATGAACAAGTAAACTAGCCTCAATTACCAACATAATCTGTTTGAAACCTGAAAAACAATCGTAATGATGCCAATCCTCCTAATCTAAATATGATAGATGTTAATGATATTTAACTAAGGAATCAAAATGTTCCATTCATACCAAACATTAGAGATCAGGAAAGTGAGAAAGAAAAAGAGGATTCAAAGGAAGATTAGACCTCTGATGATAAATAAAATGTTAGGCAAGCACCTTATCCTGAACTTTTAAAAATAGAACAAGTAGCTCCCGACAAATCTCAACCAAACTATATGAATGTGGTGGATTCTCAACTTCTCCGTGAGCTGAAAAAGATCAATATTGAGATACCATTATTGCAGGCTACTAAAGACATACGTGAGATAAATTAGCTGGTTAAATCCCTTTGTATGAAAACGCTAGGAAGGAAAAGTAAATTACCTCCTACAATTCAGAAAGGGACCAAACTTACTGATGTTTTATCAGGAAGATTACTACCTCAAAAATATAATGATCCTAGTAGTCCTGTGATAACTTTAAGTATTTGAGAGATTGACGTAACCAATGTACTAATTTATTTAGGGACAGCTATCAATGTTATTACATCAGACACTATGGAATTGTTGGGTATGAAAATTGTTCAATCCACAACAATTGCTTTACATTTGGAAGATCAATCTACTGCTAAACCTAAAGGTGTTAATGAAGATATTATGGTTACTATTAATACTTGGGATTATCTAGTTGACTTTTTAGTTCTCAAAGCGAGAAAGAAAAATTATGGTTATCCAATCATCTTAGGAAGACCATAGATGGGTACTGCAGTAGCATTGATAGACTGTAGATCAAGAAGTATGATCATTTCTAATGGTAAAAAAACAAAAGGAATTATCACTATTTCCTCCTTCTCAACCATCATTTCAGCCAAATACTCAACTTTGGGTTGATGAGGATATGGATTCAGAAGGAGATGGTGTTGTGGAATTAGCTATGGTTACCTTGGTAGAACATATTGAAGAATATGAGGAATAAGATCTTAATTTTGAAAAGATCTGTGAAGGAAAAGAGAAAATTTGTCAAGTACATTAGCAAAATTCACACTTGTCCCTTAAATAAACTTGTTGGATATCCATTTGATTATGAGAATAAGACCAAAGAAATAATAGTAGTAGGGAATATGCCTCTTTTCATTAATTCATCATTGTCTTCTTCCCAAGAAAAGGAATTGAAGCAGACTTTAGAAAATTATTTTGAAGCATTTGCTTGGGAATATAAGGACATGAGAGGAATTCACCCTTCTATTTGTACTCATCATATTTATAATGAAGATGTTAAACCAATAAGGCAAGGTCAAAGAAGGATAAATCTTGCTCTATGGGATATTGTGAAACAAGAGATAGAAAAATTGTTGAAAGTAGGGTTCATTTATCCAATATCTGATAGTCAATGGGTTTCTCCATTGGTTATTGTTCCTAAGAAAAATGGAAATTGGCATGTATGTGTGGACTACATAGAATTAAACAAAGCCACTAAAAAAGATCATTTTCCTTTTCCATTTATTGATCAAGTACTGAATAACCTAGCTGGCAGTAGTTATTTCTCTTTCTTATATGGATTTAGTGATTATAATCAGATTTAAGTGACTCTTAAAGACCAAGATAAGACTACCTTTACATGTCCTTGGGGAACATATGCTTATACAGTATTACCATTTGGACTGTTCAATGCACCAACAACTTTTCAAAGGGTTGTCTTGGCAATTTTTGCAGATTTGACTACTTCATGTGTAGAAGTTTATATAGATAACTTCATAGTTCATGCACAAACATTGGAGGAAGCACTTGAGAGCTTGAATAAAGTGTTGCAAATATGTAAAGATCTTAGGTTGTCTTTGAATCATGAAAAGAGTTCACTCATGATGATAGAAGGTATTGTTCTGGGACATCACATTTCAAAAGAAGGTATAAAAGTTGACCCAAAGAAAATTGAAATCATTTAGAAGATTGAGATCCCTACAAGACAAATTGAAGTTCATAGTTTTCTTGGGAATGTTGGTTACTATAGAAGATTTATTCAAGGATTTAGTAAAATTTTTGAACCTTTATTTACATTACTCAAGAAAGATGTAGAGTTTCTTTAGACAAACGATTGCCAGAAATCATTTGAGATAATTAAACATGCCTTAACAACTACTCCAATTATCAAAGGACTTGTTTGGCGAGTTCCATTTCATATACATATTGGTGCATCTAACTTTTCTATTGGTGGAGTATTGGGACAAAAATATGAAAATGAAGCAATGCATGCTATCTATTATATCAGTAAAAATTTGAATCCTACTAAAAGGAACTACACAACAACTGAGAAAGAGTTCTTAGCAGTAATATATGAAATCAATAAATTTAGGCTATATATTACTAGTTACAAGGTATTTATTCATACAGACCATACTACTATTAAATATTTAATGAATAAATTTGTGGTAGGTGGATGAATCATAAGATGGCTATTGTTGTTGTAGGAATTTGATATAACAATTGTAGATAAGCCTAGTAAAGATAACGTTGTTGCTGATTTCCTTTCTAGAATTCTTTTGTAGGGTAATCAAGAGCCAATAGATGACACATTTCTAGATGAACACTTATTTTCAATATCAATTCATCCACCATGGTTTGCTAACCTTACAAATTATCTTGTAACAGGGAAGTGTCCAAATTATTTCAATGCTAAACAGAAAGAAAAGAAAAAGATTAATCTATGAAAGTTCTATGTTTCAATGGATAAATGAGCTACTATTTAAAATGTGTCATGACCATGTTCTTCATAGATGTGTTGCTGAAATATATGTTTATGATGTCATGCATGCTTTCTATCATGAGCCGAAAGGAGGACATTATTCAATAATCAGAATTGTTCATGAGATCTTAGCAGCTGGTTATTTTTGGCCATCTATGACAAAGGATGTTTCATTCTTTGTTAAGGATTGTGATGAATGTCAACACATGGGAAGACCTACACCAACAATGGAGATTCCATTACAACATCAAATAGCTTTGGAACCATTTGAAAAATGGGGAATTGATTTTGTGGGACCTATTGATCCACCTTCCAAAGGGAAGCAATATATCTTAGTTTGCATAGACTATGTCACAAAATGGGTTGAAGTAAAAGCTTTACTAGTAGCAAGAGAGAACAAAGTAGCTAATTTTATGTACAAACATATTTTGCAGAGATTTTGTGCACCAAGAGAGATAGTTTCAGAACAAGGGCCATAGTTTGTATCTACTACAATGGAAGCATTTATGCAAAGATACTGAATAACACACAAAAAATCAACACCATATCATCCTTAGGAAAATGGACAAGTGGAGGTTACTAACCGAGAATTAGAGAATATCTTGAAAAAATTTGTTTCATTAAGGAAGATGGACTGGGTATAAAGATTAGATGAGGTAGTCTGGGCATACAATACAACTTGGAAGATAACTATTGGATTCTCTCCATATGAATTAGTATTTGGAAAAACTCTAGTAATGCCTATTGAATTTGAATTGTAGACATTGAAAACAACATTGGAGGTTGGTATTGACTTGCTTGAAGCATAAAAGAATAGAATTTTATAGTTGAACCAATTAGATAAGATGAGAATGGAAGCTCTTCAGCATAATGAAAAAATTCAAAAGTAGATAAAGGAGTGTCATGATAAAAATATTGTGACAAGACAATTTAAGAAGGGAGATTGGGCACTGTTATTTGACTCTCGATTTCAAGAGTTCAAGGAAAATTTCATACAAGATGGCTGGGACCCTATGAAATTCATGATTTTTTTCAAAATGGATTTGTTCGATTGATACCAATAGATGGAGAAAGAAGGATCATTCTAGTTAATAATCATCATTTGAAAATGTACCAAAAACCTACATCAAAAGAGGAATTTGTAGCAGAATTGTAGAATAGCTCGTTGAACATTTTTTGATGAAAGATATTCCTTCCATAGGAGAATGCACTTCTGGATAATATTTTAAAAAGGTATAAATAAAGGAGGTAAATTGAAAACCATAAATGGTGGTTTACCTTCTGAATAAAGCAGATAGATTGAAAAACTAGAAATCGCAGTTTATCTCTTGAAAAAAATAGGGATGGCTGAAAACCATAAATGGTGGTCTCGTGATGAATCCTTATGACTCCTGATGACTCTTGATGGATCCTGATGTCTCCTGATGGATTCTGAAACTTCCAAGGTTCTCTCTAATAAATGATTTTTTTAATTTCAAGCCCTTTTTGATTAACTTGTTTAAAATTTTTCCAAATGAGTTAATTCATATGCTTTGATTAACTCTTGCATTTAATGAAAAGGTACGCATTTATTATGAATGCCATTTTGAAATATTAATTTTTGATGTAGTTAATATGATGCCAGATTAAACAAATGTTTTGAGCATAGATATCTCTATCGTAGTTATTAATGTTATAATAAATAAGTCTTAATCATTTCAAAATTTGGTGAGATATAAGGATTTGATATTGAGGTGACTGTTGCAATACATATAAGTAATAAGGAGGATTTAATATCAGTTTGAAATGTGTGTGTTGATGTTAGCATCACCACCAACTGTCCAAGTCATAATTCAAAAGTACTGGCTAATATGTGTGAAACATTCACAAGGAATGAGGTGGAGTAAATGTTTAATGTCTTGACACGACGTGCATTTTTTTGAAAAATGTTGCACCTATGAAAATGAACGTCATTTTGCATCTCACTCAAGAGTCACATCCACCATTTTCTTTGGTAAAAATTATAGAAGTAAGGAAAAATGGGGCAAAAAAGGAATTTATAGCCAAAGAACTTCATTTTGGATCTTGAAATGGAGAGGTTACTGAGAGATGTAGGGTGGCTTGAGTTCATACAAATGTATGAAGGATTCAAACTCGATTTGGTTGAAGATTTTTTTATGAACTTTCATGTGAATGTTACCAAGGTAAGAGGGGAAGTAATTGAAGTTACCCCTGCTCTCATTAGTGAACTCTCTGGTATTCCAGTTGAACCAAGCCAGTAAACAAAGGACATGTGGGTTTTGAGGAATTGGTGTCTGCATTCTATGAAGAACAAGAAAGAAGACTAGAAATCTAGTGGCATAAAGGTAGCCAAAAGGGAGTGGCTCACAATAGTCTAGAAGAACCATGGAAGACAGTTGTAACATGGTTAATGAAATTTTTCACCTATGAGGGGTAGTATGACACAATTCTTGGGCCAGGAATGTGTATGCTTACACATTTAAGGTATGGAAAAACAAGACCTTATAAAAGAATTAACCTTCCTACCTTTCTATTTACACAAATATCTTCTATGGTAGCTAGGGTAAAATTTAGAGGAGTATCGTCCATTAGATACCATATAGCTTGATTCATTTAATTATCTGAAAACATCATTTCATGAAGAAAGAGTCTGGGAAAGAGGGGTGGTTGGAATTTCTATCAACCCCCATTGCCAAAATTGGAAAGAAATCTAAAAAGGGACCCACTGTGAAAAAGTTGAAAATTGAAAAATGGGAAGCTTCCAAAAAGGAACAGGGTATGTGCAAGATCATCATGGAAAAAATAGGCCCTTAAGTGGCAAAAAATGCAGCAAAATCATAGTTAGGCAACTTGACATAAAAATTTGAATAAGTTATCTATATTATTTCAAAAATATGTAAGAATAGAATCTATAGAAAATCGAATGTAGTTTCTAAACTACTAGGTTTTTTTTTATTTTTAAATCTATTTGGTGAAAATTTGAAATTTCAATGTAGTAGTACTTAAATTTCAAGGAAAAAATAAGAAGTAGGTGTCTGTCTAACCACCGTAACCACAATAAAATGATAATTATTTTTTATAATATTTTAGACATAAGTATAGGACTCATGTTTGGATGTGATGCATATTTTTTTGTAAGTTTTTTCCAAGTGAATAATTAATTATGATTTTTTTATTACAAATTTTAAAAAATATTAAAACTTGTATGTCTGACAACCTTCAGTTGGTCAAAACTTCATGAAATTCAAATCTTTTTTTTTAATCATATAGTATGTGAAGCATAGAATGTGATGCATGTTTTGGATTCCAAAAATGTGATAGAGTTTGAAAGTTATAGATGTTTTTCAATCAGCCTATCAATCAAAAATTTAGTCATAATTCAAATAGAAAATGAATAATAGTTATTTATTTAATTCAAAGTAAAGAATAATTTATATTGGTTGACATTTGTGAATCTCCTTTAAAAACCATTTTCATTTAATCAGTTTTGGGTAAAAAAAAGTCATCAACCACATACCCTACAAATACCCATCATATCGCCACTTTTTGGCCCATCATGATCCTGCACATACCCAATAGAAAAAGAGAAAAAGAAAGCTACATGAGATTGAGAGAGAAACCTGTAGTACGGTAAAAAGAAGGAATGTGTCACAACAAGAAAACCCTAGTGTTGCTGACGTGAATATTCCAACTTCTCTTGAAAAAGCAGTTGAAACCCCTGATGCCCATCAAAATACCTTGAAAATTAATGAAGAAATCCAAGAGCCTTTTCGTTCTCTTGAATAGCCTGAAATTCCTCTTGAAGCCCCAATTCCATCTCCACATAAATCCACTATTCTAGTGTCTCATGGCTCTCCATCTAAAAAATAATCCCCTAATATGCCAGAAGAAGATAACTCTATTGGATGGTTTGATGAATCTTCTTCACCACCTATTCTAGTTTTTAAAAGAAGAAAAGGGAAAGAACCAATAACTAAACAACAAAATTCCCCTCAAATGAAATAAGAAGAGGAAGAAATGGATAAATCCATGATAATCTACAAAATGCAAGTGGACTTGGATGAGGAAAGGAAAAGAATGCAATTTCTGGAGGAAAAGTTAAAAATAAAAGAAGAAGAGTTGCAAAAATATGTGTCCAAGACTAAGAAACTAGAAAAGGAGATGATTGAGAAAGGATTTTTTTTGTAAAGATAGTTAAGTCAAACATAAGAGGCTTATAGTAGGCTAATGCCAAAGCATTAGCTCAAGTAGAGGAAACAACAAGGCTTAGTCTTGTAGAAATAGAGAGATTAAAAGCTGAATTGCAAGAGTAAGAAGATGAGTTAATACAACAGTCAAGTAGATTGCATTATCTTGAAGCTTCTACTTCATCAAATCCAAGAAGATACCTCTCCCTTACAACACTTAAGCTTAAGCATGAGAATAATCGGTTGAAAAGTCAAAATCAGCAGCTAGAAAAAGAGAGGGATGAGGCAAATGAAAGATTACAACAAGTCGTAGAGATGTCCTCAACAATATTATAAATGAGGAAACCTTCAAAATTATATGCATTATTCTTGAGGTAAATGTTTTTACAATGAAATTTTAATCAATTGGTTTTGAAAAGAAAAATAGATTATGATGATGACCAAGAATTTCTTGAGGATTTCTATAACAATCATCCTACCATTCAAAACCAGATGTGCGAATACTTTCAACATGGTTTTATTCTTGGTAATTTTCCATAGTCTTTTCTAAATATTTACATTGGGGAGTTGCAATTCAGAGCTTTTGTTTCTTTATTATAGAACCAAGTTGAGTGGGATAACAAGACATACCAGTAGAAGGAGGGACAATTAAGATTGGGCATTCTAATGAGGAATGAAACACCTTGGTCTATTTCTTTTAGAGCTACGTTTAGATAATTTGCATTAAGAGATAATGTGGCACCAGTCTATAGAAGGAATTAACTGAAAACATTATAGTTTTTAAAAGTGTTCAAGAACATCTCCCACACAAAGCCCTGACTGCAACAAGAGAAAGATATAACCCCATTCCAACATCAATAAGAAGGAGAGAACCAATCCCTCCAAGGAACATCACTTGGATTCTCACAAGAGTGAGATCCTTAATACAAGTCATTGAGGAGCAGAATACAAATTGGGTAGGAATGAGGTTCAGACCGCCATTGATCATAGCACCTGCACCTACATTGGATTCTCCACCATAGTTTATTGGAGAGAATTTGAGAGATTGGTTAAGGAGAATTGAAGAACAAAATGGATATGTTCATAGGAGAATATTCCTGCAATATGTGACTTATTGTGGTGATCTAGTTATTTGGTTCGAAGGAAAAAATAGGGATTTTCTAGATCCTCAACCATGAGGACATGGTTGACAATGGGAGGGGGAGAAATTATTAGTGCATGAAATGACACTTTGATTAATCTTTTTTTATGTTTTCAAAGACTTTATTATATATTAATTAACTATGCTAGCGTAGACTATATGCTTGAATGTTTACTTAATTTTGCATTATATTTAACTAATTGGAGTATATATGATAAATTATATTTTGCATTAAATTTCTTGCTTTTGAATGATGATTAATGATGAAATGGTTATGCAAGTTGAGATATTTTTCTATCATGATTACATCCTATCTTTGAGGATTTTGTTCAATGGATTAATTATTGATTTTATGAGGTGGACATGTTAAACTTCATGTTTAATGAACTTGAAATCTATCTTGCTCCTGATTGCTCTAGCTGGCTCCTGATGAATGTTTCTGAATTGACTTCTTTAGTCAGCTTGAGAACTTCATGCTCAACTATTATCATTTGGTGGATTTATTTATGGCACTTTTAGTTTTGTTTAAGTTTAGTTTTTACTGCTTTGCATCTTGGTGGGTTGCACCAATTTTTGTATTCAAATAAGTGGATATTATTATAAATATCCATCCTTAGTTTTAGTTTGGGAATTAGTTAATATTTTTCTTTAGCATTATAATGTGGATTGTCTACACTTTTTTACTACTTGATGGTGTCATTGCAATCCTCATCGTTTAATTTATCAACCCAAGGTGGTGTCCATGGTTGTATGCAAGAGAGAAAGTAGGAAACTTGCTTGACAACCAATTCTACTTGCAGAAATAAACCTTATTTGTATGAAAGTAAAGTTGCATGAAAGAGAACTAAACTTAAATCCTATTTGCATGAAAGGAAATTTGCATGAATTGAAAATACTAAACTACTTCATAATTTATGGAAATGAAAAGCTTTCTTGGATTCAAATCTAATCTAAAAATCTGGAATTACATTGCTGGTAAATGAAACTAGATCTATCCTATTTCCCCAGGTTGAAACAAGACTTTCTAATCCCCTCCCTTTGATCAAATGATTACATTGTATTTATAGAATTAATATTCTATTTCTATCCAACCAATCCACTAAGAATGTGGATCCAAGATCCCATTTTTGAGGGGTTGTTTACAAAACTTAAAGAAAATTGAAGTTGTTGTCCTCTATCACACCACTTTTGTCTCAGTCATTTTCTGACACTCACTGCTCCTTCCTTGCTTCAAATCATGCCAAATTCTCATAATGGTTTTTATCCCTTCAAATATACTTTCCATATCATTTTGAATTTTTACATTTTGTTGAGAAATGAGGGAGATATTGTTGTTTTACTGAGACTGTGTTTTTCACAATTTTTGGGTGCCTGATTTTTAGGAAGTCTTCAAGTGTTGAAAATGAACATTTGAAGAAATTATTCTTCAGTTCAACCAACCAAATCATTGATCCTTAGCATGAATAAAATTATATAATCATGCAACAACATTTGAGTGATGTGGTAACTTGAGTTATCTTTGGTGAAAGAAGGAATCATGAAATGTAATAACTATGAGAGATCTTTGAAGTCAACATGAAACAAATACCCATCCCATTAATTTTGGAATGATTGATGCTCCATGATTTTGCATGAATGTAGGAGCGTGCTGAGATTCTTCTCTATCTTCTCACACTTCTTCAAATCCTTCTAAAGCTTTTAGGAGTTAACTGCTTCAAGTGTCTAGAGCTCTCTGCTGCAAGTGTCTATGAAGCTTCTTCTTCCCATGAGTTATTTAATAACTCACTTATCTACATTATATAATCTTAAGCACTTCATGGAGACATATTAGAGGAAATTTGGATCACATTTAATTACTAAAAATAAATCAAACATTTACTTTATATTTTACTTTAAACAAGCTAAAGAGCTTTCAATCATTACTCAAATCCACTTTAACACTAATGCATTAGGAAGAAATATATGATTTTCTTTGATAAAATATGAGACAATTTATGGTCTCATCACTACTCACCTATTTTGGAAAATTGGAATAAAAAATAAGGAGTTAATCTGAATCTCAATGTTTAAAGTCCCACCAGAGGAAGAGCGGGGCACACTCAACTGAAGGAGGTGACTCATGTTATTTTCTTTGATTCGGTTAAAGATGAAGAAATTTTGACCATGCAAGATCATGAAGAAGCATAATTTAGGAAATTATTATGAGGTAGAGTTTCCTAGTGGAATAAAGATTTCTCTTGTGTTCAATATTGTTGATTTGATAGAGTATCATGAAGTTGATATAGAGGGTCGATTGATAAAAGAACGGTGGAAAATTACAACACCTACTTTAGAGAAGGAAGAGATAGAAGAAATCTTGGATATCCATGTGGGAAGAAGTATAAGAAACAAGCGGTATGAAAAATATATAGTTAAATGAAAAGGAAGGTCTATTGAAGATTCATCATGGTTTTCTAAGGCTGACGTTAACCATGTTGGCTTCCCTCTAACTCCTGAGAAGTGGCAAGGTAAGTTATGAAATTACCTTGGGTGTCTAATTCAAGAGCATCTAGTGGTGTAGGGGCAATCTTGTATCACCCAAAAAAAAAGTGTTTTCCTTATTTTCTTTAGCTTTTTGAGTCCCATGATGGCACTTAAGGGGTGTAAGACAGTCAAAAGTCAAAAAAGGTTAAAAATGGTCACTTACTATTTGTAGTAAATTTCCCTAAATAGGCTCGTATGAACCTGCAAATTTACCCCAAGGAAAGGAACTAAAAAACATCTCTTGTGGTGAAAGAATCATCTCAATACCTTGTACGATTTGGAAGATATTAATGTTTATTTCTCGATAAATTTCTCCAATGTGGCTTCAAATTCAAATTTGAAAACCTTAGCAGCCCCAAAATAGCTCAAAAAGTGGGTGGAATGATATTTGATAACTTCAGTGTTGTAGATATCTTCAAGAGATTTCCAACAATATATTATAATAAATAATTGAACACCTAGATCAAAAGTTATGGCCCTAGAAGTTGCCCCACTAAAAAGTGAATTTCATTAAACTATCTTCCTAGGAAAGAAATCAAATGGCAGGACTTTTGGTAACCAAAAAAAAGGGAAAGTTACACTTTCTAGAACATTCTAGGGCAGTTATTGGGTAAAATAAAAGGGTTAAGTAGAGGTTGTAGAAGGTGGCTCCATTAGTGTAGATTGTGGCTCCGAATAATAGATTGTTTTTTAGAGTTGATTTTGTTGTAATGAATCAAGCCCACAAGGTTGTAGCATTGTAAGTTCTAAATCTATAATTTCATTTTTTGAAAATAATTGAAAGTTATTTTTTCTCGCATCTTCTATGTTGGTATCTATTATTGTGTTTTGTGTGCGTTTTGGGAAGTGTAGTCCTCATTAGTTTAGCCTTCAAACTTCCACTACATCAACAATGGAGTTGTAGATGCATTTTCTAAACATGAAGAGGACATATATCATAAACATGAGATTCAATACTGGAAATAATCCCTGAAGAATGTTTCATGGCTAAAGGGTTACAAACTCAACAAATAGAATGAGTAAGATATTTCCATGAATTTTCCATCCATATAATTTGTTCAATTTTCTTTTCTAAGAACAATTCTAGCTTAATTAGTCAAAAAAATAATTTTCTGTTTATTATTTTAGCTTTTTTACTTCTCCCTAGAGAGAGAAAGTGTTGGGTTAGAACGTTTGAAAACTGTTATTATTAAAATCAACTCTATAATGAGGGAATTTCTTTAGTAAGCTTCAATAGATCATCTTGGACTTTCATTGTTAGCCTGGAGTAAAAATTTTGTAAGTAGAGTAGAGAGTCACTTAGGGATTAAAGATGTTTGAGAATTTTGGTGAAGCTCTATTGGCTAAGTTGGTGTAGATAGTTAAATCTCATATCAAAATCTTAGATTTATATTTTGAGACCCAAATATCTCTTGATCATGTTCATTCTTGCAATTTTTTATAAATTCAACTATTGTAGAGTATTTTATAGTTCCTTTTTTAATGATTTATACTCAAGTGTGGTTTGGATAGCTTATACATTGATTTGAGTATATTTTATTCTTATTTGGAGATGTTCATTTTTTTCCTTTTGGCCACTTAACAATGGCTCCTCTCTCTCCTTTTAAGCTTTGAAGTGGTTTAAAGGGATTTTTTTGTAGTGTTGTTTCTAAATTCCTTTTGTTGATTTGATGAGAAGACATGAGATTTTTGCAGATTTATAATTTGATTTTGAAACATAACCCTAATTTTCTTACTTTGGTCAGGGTTATTACTTTCTTTTGGTCTTACTTCTATCTTGGGAATGACTTTGAGATCTTTCACAAGAAGGAATTAAATTGATTCATTTTAACTGAAGAATTTGATTTCAATTGTTTATATTCTTAGCAAGGGTGGAGATTTTCTACATTTTAGCATTAAAATTGTTGTGTTTGGGCAAGGAGTACCTCTAGGTATTTAACTCATGCAATTGCATCCCATTTCCCCCTCTACATAACAATTGTTTTATTTAATTTCTAGGTCTTTGTGTTGTAGACATTATAGCTTGAGTTGGGATTTCTGGATGGAAGTTTCCTACAATTTTGTAGATTAATTAGAAATATGTGGGGTTACAGGAAGACCAGTTCAGAAATTGAATTTGGTTATGTTTGTTGCAAATATACCACTTGTTCTCTTCATTTTCATTATACAAGTCTGATTATACGTGTGCTTCTTTCTATGAATTTCTTTTTAAGAATAGCTTCTTATGTTGTATTGTCCTCTAGGCCTTTTTTAATTCAATATAAATTTTTAATTTTATCGATTTAAAAAGAAAAAACTCGATTAATTGCAACCCCATTTTAATTATATTTTGTTTCTTCTTTTTCCATTTTTTAGGGATCTAAGTAAGATGTGTAATGACATCATGTGCAATATGGTTAAGGAGAAGAAAAA
The DNA here is from genome assembly GCA_007258455.2 of Sequoia sempervirens. Taxonomy (NCBI): domain Eukaryota; kingdom Viridiplantae; phylum Streptophyta; class Pinopsida; order Cupressales; family Cupressaceae; genus Sequoia; species Sequoia sempervirens. The sequence goes on from VDFB02271358.1 coordinate 1,055,541,132, forward strand.
GAGAAAAATATCTCTCCAAGTTACAAAATATGTTGTGGTACTTGATGAACTTGTGAAAGATTTCCACAATCACTGCAAGAGCAATGGGTAAATGAGATTAAATAATTGATATCTTTGGGATGGGAGGATATGACAAGACCACTCTCGCTAAAGATTTGTTCATTCAAAAACATTCAGAATTTAGTGGATCAACCATTTTATTTGATAAGTGGGAAAATGATGTCAAAGGTGTGCTCATTTATTTGAAAAGTAATCTTCTCAGTGATATGTTTCCTAGAAATCATCATTTACTTACTAGTGTAGAATAAGGAATCTTTAAAATCGAGTATGACCTTGAAGGGAGCCATGAATGAAGGTTCCTTATAGTTATAGACAATGTTGATCATCAAAATTAGTTAGATGCCCTACTATCCATAGATTCCCTCAATCCCAACAATTTGTTCATTGTCACAATCCATGACAAGAGACTTCTTATAAAGGCTAGAGTGATAGTTGATTACAAGATGAAATAAATGAATCTAGAGTATAGTAAGGAGCTCTTCTATTGGCATGTGTTCCATAGACAATCTTGTAAAAGTGGATTTGAGAATTTGGTAGAAAAATTTGTGGAAGCATGTAAAGGTTTACCTCTTGCTCTTTGAGTAGTGGGTTTCCATGTTTTTGGCAGTGACAAGGCTTATTGGAAGTTACAATTAGGTGTTGTTAAGGCAAGTCTACACAAAGATATTAAAGTCTTGGTGTAGGTTTTTATTGTCCTAATGGGTTAATTTATTTTTGCTTAGTCCTAGGATTTTTCGTACACTTAATTAAGCTTTCTTAGGATAATAAAGTTATTTTATCATTTAATAACTAGGAGATAAGTGATGGGTATGTGCAGGATCATCATGGAAAAAATAGGCCCTTAAGTGGCAATGAAAATTCAGAAAATTAGAGTTAGGCAACTTGACATAAAAAATTCAATAAGTTATCTATATTATTTCAAAAATATTTAAGAATAGAATCTATACAAAATTTAATGTAGTTTCTAAACTACTAGGTTTTTCTTTAAAAAAAAAAAATCTATTTGGTGAAAATTTGAAATTTCAATTCAGAGTACTTAAATTTCAGGAAAAATAAGAAGTAGGTGTATGTCCACCACCCTAACTACAATAAAATGATAATATTTTTCATAAGATTTTAGATATAAGTAGAGGACTCATGTCCTGATGTGATGCATATTTTTTTGTAATTTTTTTCCAAGTAAATAATTAATTATGAATTTTTTATTACAAATTTTAAAAAATATAAAACTTGTATGTCTAACCACCTTAACTTGGTCAAAACTTCATGAATTTTTTTTTAATCCTATAGTATGCAAAGCATAGAATGTGACAAATTTTTTGGATTCAAAAAATGTGATAGCGTTTGAAAACTATAGATGTTTTTCAATCAGCCTATCAATCAAGACTTCAGTCGTAATTCAAATAGAAAATAAATAATAATAATTTATTAAATTAAAAGTAAATCATAATTTATATTGGTAGAAATCTAACAATCTCCTTTAAAAACCCTTTTCGTTTCATCAATTTTGGGTAAAAAAAATTCGTCAACCACATGACCCATCATATCACTTACATATCACCACTTTTTGGCCCATCATGATCCTGCACATACCCTGATGTGGTGTTTTTTCCTTAAAGGGCAGAACACTTTCCACTTTTTGTTGCCATCTCTACTTTTGGTGGTTAATTCCTATTGGTTGGATTTGCCACCTCTGTCATCTGCTTAGTTCTATATAAACTTACTACCTAGCTTGTATTTTCATTCATTTTCTTGCATTGTTGCATACTTTGGCATACATTCACCTCGATGCATGTAGTCATTATACTACAAATTTTTTTTTAGCTCCTAATGTAATCTTGTTAGATCATAACATTTTCACATCTCTTGGAATATCAAGTTTGTAATTGTGTTATTTTATTTGTAGTTTTATAGCTTATCTGAGCTCTCATAGAAGATCTTAGTTATTCAATCTATTTCAGATTTCGAACATGGTATCAAAGATTAGATTTTGAGAGTTTTGAGTACTTGGATTCCTGATTAAGAGATTGGATTTTTTTATATGCTCATATCTTACATTAAAATGATCTAGAGAATCATAAAAGAATTACAAACATTTATTAATCCTATATATATGCATGTGTGTTTTAGTGAGATTTGGTGATTGTAGCTATTTTGGATATAGTGGTAGTATTTTTTACTATCCCATTGCATCTAGGTGACTCAAAAAAGTCAGATTTGGCTTTTTTCCACTCAGTTTGGCCACCATATGACAAAGTAGCAAACAAGGATTTGAAGCTTAGATTTGGTGAACAACTTTCTGCAACAACATTTTCAACCCAAACGAACCTTGAAATTGCATTTGGATGGCCCAAAAACCCCTATTCTCATATAAAATTTGTCTGTTTTAGGAAATTTTGATTTTTGACATTTTTATTTTGCCAAGGGGTCGTCACTACAGGGTAAATTCAATGATTTAAAAATAATCACAACTTTTCACCATGGTGTTTGTTTTTGGAAAATGAGATATCATTGGAAAGTTGGAGATGATAAATTTATATGTACAAAGGTTTCAAAAATATTGTTTTTCATTTTCTGCTAGATATTGTAGGTTGAAGTTGTTTCATTTTCTCTTCAATGAGCCATAATTTTTTCCTTAGACCTCCATTTTCTGGAATCAAATAAGTGTTGGAAAGGTATTGAAGAGTACTACACAACTACAAGGCTATTATTTTAAGATTTTGTATTTGGTTGATTTTTTATCATAATTTATTTTTTTGGTCATTGTGGGCCTATTGAGCATTGTATCTTGGAAAAGGCTTTGTAAACACACTAATCATAAAGTGCCAACATTGTAATATCTTGGGGGTGATTTTTGATACTAGTAAAAAGGGGAGTTGTCTCTTGGTGTCTCTTTTGCAGTTTCCATTCTCTTTTCATGCATTCACAAACAATATTTTTTTTTTCCAAAAATGGATCAATCAATAGTTCCTATATTAACACCCTACAACTATTTTGATTGGAAAAGTAAAATATCCCTCTACTTGAAAAAGTATGGATTGTATTGGGTAACAATGGGACTAGAAACTAAACCAAAAATTGATGTAGAAAATAAAAAAATGGTTTAATAAGTGTGATGAAGCATTTGGAACCTTATGTATGTATGTATCTTCAAACTTTCTCTTTCATGTTGAATCTTTGTCTACACCAAATGAAGTTTGGACAATATTAGAAAAAATCTTTGGCGCACAAGATGAATTAAGAGGTAATGAATTAGAGAATGAGATAATAGGTTTAATTCCTTCATGTTTTAATACAATACAAGACTTCTTCACCAAAATAAAGGCCATAAGATTGCAATTGAAATAGTGTGGAATTGAGAAAGATGATAAACAATTGATCTTAAGTATTCTCTCTAAAATTGGTCAAGATTATTCAGTCTTTGTTTATACATTCTATGCCACTAAAAGTACCTTAGGAGAATCCTAAAAAGTTCCTTCCCTTGATGTGTTTGCTAATGAATTCACAAAATAACATGACAAGTTGGTTTAAATTGGAACTATCAAATCTTCTAAGTCGCATGCTTTGGTTGCAAGTCAAAGCACTAAAGATCAGAAAGATAATGGAAAACAAAGTAAGAAACAAAAGAATCAAGGAGAGAATTCTTTAGATGTGTCTTTTCCTACTTCTAATGCAGACACTAAATCTTCTTCAAATCAAGAAAAATATAAGAAGGAGAAGGTAAAATGTGCTTATTGTAAGAAACTTGGTCATAATGAACACAAATGTATGAAGAAACAAATTGATCACCTCACAAATCTTCTTGAGAAGAGTAATAAAGTGATCACTGAGTCTCCATCTTTATCAAACCAATAATCTAAAAATAAAAATGAAAAATGTCATGCTATTTATGCTTCTACATGAAACAAGGAGAAATTATGGTGGTGATCAAAATGTAGACTAATGATGCACCCTAATTTTCTCCTAATTTCATTCAATATGTGTGCTATAATGTGCAAATGAATAACATAAATCAAATCTAACCCAACTAATATTCAAAAGGTAGATATACAAAGTGCCAAGTGTTGTGTACCTTTCACAAAAATTTCTTTTTCAATCCTCACCGAGGACTCATTCACCCTATGGCAAATGGATCCTAGCTAGGGCTCTAGAAAATCAATTTTTGGGTTCTATTCCTCTCAATTTGCACTCCCAAATTCTAGTTGGTCATTGTTGGAAAGCTAGAAATAAATCTTGTAGCTTAGTTTCCATGCTTTGACAAATTTTCTTACAACTTTGACAACTTTGAAACTTTCTTCAATTTTTCTCTTTAGTTGATCTTCAACATAAAACCTACAATCACACATCAAAGAGAGAAAAATGTTGTTTTGTTAGGGAATAGGGGTTTTCCTTGGTCATACCCCATTTTGGTAATTAAACCTTAAAAGGAATGAAAGCATGAAAGGAATGATGAATGAACAAATGCAATGTCCCAACTCACCAATCCTCAATTGAGACCTTGGGATGTAAATCTGCAAACTAGCATGGAGTAGCCTCAGTGAATGCATATCTTGATCATGAAACTTGATTAGAAAAATTCCTTTGAATATGCTTGATATCTAGATCTTGAATGGTACATCAACACATTAGCTTAAACCAAATGCATGATTCAATACATCCTTGACATGATAATAGGAATATTGATTGTTGTAATAATCTTCAATAACCTACCCTTGAATGCCTTAGAAATTCTCTTGAATGATATTGAATTCTCTAGCTTGATATCATGAAGTCTCACAAAAAATTTTGCATGAAACATAATGAAATAACCTTTTATTTATACATAACTTTAGATTAATTTCCATAATTCAAATATCAAAAGCTAACATTGATTTATGGATTTCAAATCATTAAAATACCACAAAAAATATATCCCAAATATGGGTCCTAGGTCTAAGTGAGGACTCATTCTCCATGTGGAAAATGGGTTCTAGGGAACTTACATAGGACACACATTAGAAAATGTGAAATATCATGGAAAAATAGTGTCCTAGGACCTAGTAAGGACCCATTCATCATGTGGCTAATGGGTCCTAGGTCACCAACCTAAGACACACACCTAAAATTAAGTGTTGTGTAATGACATTTATGAATGTCAGGTTTTATTTCTCATAATTTACATGAATTAGGCTTAGATTTGAATTAAATGGTTCAATTAAGGTAAATTAAGCTCAATTAATTAATAAAGCCCTAGATTAGTGTGAAAGTGTAAAGATACACTTTACAACACCCTAAATAAGGCACCATTAAGTCCATTTAGTTTAAAAGGGCCCTAAGCTTAATGTGAATGTGTGAAACACATTACAACACTAAATCGAGGCAACATTAGGCTCATTTTAATATTAATTATTCCTAAATTAAGTGAGAAAAAGGGATACTTTTTTTGTTGCCACATTTTTCCCCCACTTTAGTGAGAGTATGACTGCATGTAAAACTCACATAAAGTAGACATTCAAGAAATTTATGTATGCAAAAATGAGAAAGATACATAATCATACAACATCAAAGACCAAGAATATCAAGCCCATATTTTCCAACGCGATGTGGAACACATTTAAGCTATCGATTTTGCACTCACTCTGAGGTAGCGAAACTGTACGCCATCCACAAGGTGAGTCTTCCAATAGGGTGGCAAATGAGAGAATCATATTAGGCTTCCATACCATATCAAATCTATCCTCTTGGAAACTTCAATAAGGAACCACAATGCTAGGCAAGGATCCATAGGCAAGCAAGGTGTGTTATGTTAGGTGGCCTTGAATTTAGGTTTTTGAGCTCCACAAGGCTTAACAAACTGTGTTATGCCAAACACCTACGAACATGGGGAAGGATCCATAGACAAGCAAGGTGTGTTATGCTTGGTGGCCTTTATTAGGTTTGCATTCAAGCTTCACAAGGTCATAAATCTACATTATGCCAAACACTTATGAACATTATATATAGGTTTTTGTTTAAAGGGACTTTTCTTCATTCATGTAAGGTCTTCTTAGGGATCATCATGCCTAATTTCTTTAATAGAGAATAAATCAAGAGTAAAAGTTTCAGAACTTAAGGAATGTAGTGTGTTGCATCATTTCCACTAAGAGTAAAGTCATATGCTAAGAAATATTGTGCTCTTGGAGGACCTAAAACCCAATGATACCACCAAGAAAAGGACACATCACAAGAAAAAAGAAAATCACATCATGGAACTGTAGCGTAGAAAAAGGTATTTCTTGCTTGATTTGGGAATAATTAATGATAAATTGGATTTAATGAGGCCTTGATTTAGTTTTGTGAGGTTTTTTACACATCCACATTAGGTCTTGGGCCCTTGCAAATTGAATAAAATGCATTTACCAATATCTTGTAAAGTTGTTGTAAAGTGTTGTAAAAGACTTTCACACTTTTCTAGAATTTTATTAAGCATCTAAGTCTCATGGATCTATTTTCCCCTTAATTCAATGTTATAAAATGTGTTTAATTGCATTCTTACATTAATCTCTAAGAAGGAATGTAAATTAAACCTAATCTTAATCTAGTGTTGTAATGTGTTTTACACATTCACATTGGATGTTGTGCCTTTCTAGGCTATGTGGACCTCAATTTAATGTTTTAAAGTGTATTTAATCACACTTTCACATTGAAATTTGTTTCCATAGCCCTTATTACCCTTTATATCATCATTAATAAGCTCCTATGACCCCATATTGTGCATTCGAGGAGTAATTTGATCAAAGACCTGATAAAATCATCATATAGACTTGATTTATTCACTCCCAAACATCCCAGCTAGCAAAAGAGCCCTTGTGGGACTAAGTCACCCATCTAGGTGAATGAGTCCCATCTAGGTGGGACTAAGTCACCCAACTTGGCGACTTAGTCCCATTTGGGCCATTTTCAAGGTTTGAGGGGGGGAATTTGGGTTTTAAGTTTAATTTTCCTCCATGTCAGACTTGGGGATCAAATTAATGGTAATTTTAGGTAGATTTCTTATATAAAAAATCTTCTAAACCCTAATTAATAATTCATTCATTATTCATTCATCCTTCATCATCTCTCTCAAGTCAAGCAAGCTAAGGTTTTAACATTCTATGTCATTAAGATAGTTTTCTAAGGCATTCAAGGGTAGATTCTTCATCCATTGTTGTAGAAATTCTGGATCTATTGATGTCATGGAAAGTTTCTAACTCATTAATTTCATGTCCATGCTTCCTCTTATGTGTTCATTTGGTTTAATTACCTAAAAGGGGTTTGACTTGGTCAAACCCCTATTCCCTAACATTCAACATTTCTCGTTCTTTATTTTTGTGTTTATAGATCTAGGTACCTTGAAAGCTTGGAGATTTTTGAAGAATAGGTTGAAAACTTGTTGAAGATGTCTCCTTGTTGGCTAGGTCAAAAATCAGGGTTTCAGATCTGGATGCCTAGAGGAATAGAAACTGTAGACCAAGAGCTTTCGTTTCCACTTTCATATGTTTAGAAAAAAAAAAGAGGACTAAGTAACCATCAGTGGCGTAGTCCCACTACCAGGCCTGAAAAAGTGGTTTTCTACAATTCTAAGTACCCTTTTGTTTGAAACTTGTTTTAGCCAAATTTCCCCGAAACAGGACTAAGTCTTCCAACTTGGTGTAAGTGTTCTAGAGCCCCTCTCCATCACTTTCTAGCTTCCAGGTACACCTCATCAGTTTCATTAATTTTTGTTACAGTTTGTTTGCATTTTTAGTTCATTTTGCATATCACTATGTGTTTTCAAACATCTTGCATTTCATTAGTTTTGCATTAGTAATCAATCTCTTTTATCAATCAATTACATCTAGTACATTTCCCTTAGATATATTTAAATGATATTTGCATTGGAATCTCAAGGGATTATTCTTGAGTGAGACATTAAGACTTTTGGATACCTCTCTCCTTTTAGGTGAAAAACCCTAGAAGTGTAAGAGTCCCCTAATACAAAAATCTATGGTTCAAGAACATAAAAAATGTAAAAATATATTATTCATGTATTCCCCCCACTTTAAAGTGGTTTCTAAGACCGTTTTTATGAGCAATTTCTTTAAAGTAGCCAGTGTTCAATCCTACGACATGAGAGCTTCCTCAGAAAGCCCTATGCCAAGTCATGTTTCTGAAATAAAGCTACATCATGAAAAAGGAAGGAGGGATTGCCCCAAATATACATAAGGGACCTATGGATTTAGGGTCAGTACATCTTTGCTACAATGTTGTTATAGAGCTTAGAAATGTCATCATTCCCCAAATACTCATAGAATTGGAAGAATGACACATAAAGATTGAAAATAAAGAAAAAGTCCTTTCAAGTCAACAAGGAAGAGACCTAAATGTATTAATGCCTTTTTTCATCCCCATAAAGGAAAACAAAAGACAAGTGAAAAAGGTAAAAAGTTTATGACATATAGAACAATGTAGATACATATAAAGGAATGCACAAAAAGAGAGAGATACTGGAGTCACCAAAAAAGTACCCATTTTTCCTTGCTTGATTTGGGAATAATTAATGATAAATTGGACCTAATGTTGCCTTGATCTAGTGTTGTGAGGTGTTTTACACATCCACATTAGGTCTTGGGCCCTTTTTAAGCTATATTAACCTAACTTTGTCCTAATTTAATGTTGTAAATTGTATTTATTTACATCTTCACATTAAATTTGGGAGGCTTGTAAATAAAGTGGACCTAATCTAGTGTTTTAATGTGTTCCACAAATTCAATTGGGATTTAGGGCCCTTCTAAGCTAAATAGACTCAATTTTTCCTTAATTTATTGTTGTGAAGTGTATTTATTTACACTTCCACATTTAGTCTTGGGCCCTCTTACATTTATGACCTTAATATCATCATTAATAGGCCCCTATGACCCCTATAAGAAGAATGTACACAAAATGAGAGAGATACATATAGAGGAACGTAGATACATATAGAAAAATGCACATATTGAAGAATGTAGATATTGTGTCGTAGAAAAATGGCCCCTTGTCATTTTTATGGCCTTTTAGGTCTTGTTTCATGGTGTTTGACCTATTTTGCTCTGATTTATCATGTAACATGCCTTGAACATGTATATTTAGGTACTAAAATTCAAATAATGATGTCTTGTGAAGGTGTTGTGAAGTGTTGTAAAACATTTCTACATTCTTCTAGACTCTATTCATTACAATTTACCTAAAAATCACCTTTTCACTCATCATCAAGTCCTATTTTTAAGGGTTGTAACGTCTTGTTGTAGACACATAAAAATTTCCTAGACCCGCAAACCACATTTTTCTATGTCTTATCATATTTCGTCTATTGTCCAAATTTGATTGTTAATTAAATAATTCTTAACTAATTAATTAATTCACATATTTTACTCTTTCCTGATTATTTAAATAAATAGACTTTATTTATTTATTTAAATATGTCATTAATATCTAATGTCTTCTCATAATTAAATAAATTTCTTAATTTATTTAATTATTGGTCACCTTCTCCAATTAAATAATTATCTTTAATTATTTAATTGTATTATTTGACTTTTCCTCTAAATTTAAATAAAATCATTTATTTAAATTGCTCCACTTTCTATTTTCTCTCTCTTAGTAAATAATTGAATTTAATTATTTACTGTCACATGACCAAACCCTTTTTGAATTAAATTAATTTTTAATTCAAAATAACATTTTCCCCCATAAATCAAGTAATTTCTAATATTATTTGATTTTCTAGCTACCTCTATTTTTGTGACAATCTTTTCTTCTTGTCACATGCATTGTCAACCCTTGATTTTATTTTCTCAACTTAAATCATGTCCACTCATTTCAAATTTGATCTAATGTTTCCCTAACCCTAAATTTGGGTTGTCATATTGAATCTTTTCCATTGATTCTAGGGCATTTTTCAACTTTTAAACTTGGCCATTCACCTAAAATTGACTTTTCTATAAAAATACAATTATAGTCTCATTTGACATCTCATCTATCAATAACAGACACATCTCTCTCACATTGGCAACAACATTCAAATCCTTCAACATTTGCTTTGGTCTTGGCATTGTCATAAATTGCTCACATAAAATCTGAGGGAAAACTACATATTATAGCAAGTTGAGAAGGTGTAATGAAGTTCAATCATGGAGGTTGAATACTCAAGGTGATATCTCTCTTTGCTTTCATGTTTTCCTCCCATGTTCTTCATTATTACATTGGGTTTTTGTTTATTTATCTTCTAATCTACTAACCTATATTTTTCCCATAGCTACATTAGTGAACCCGACGCCAAAATCGTGACTTTTTGTTTTTTCCATACAACTTTTTTATTTTGTAGACATGTATGGAACAATGCATTCATAGTTTTCCAAGCCGCAAAAATTTTGTCATGGCACATTTGCTTTTGGGAATGGTGCATCTACAAGCCTAAGTTGCATTTGACAGATGAAACAACACATTTGACCTATTGCAATGCATCTACGGGCCCAAATGATGCATTTGAAGTTGTGACACATTTGACAGATAGAATTATGCATTTGTTTCCAAATTTAAAATTTCAGCTTTAAGACACATTTGATGTGTAGAGTGACACATCTTCCATCCAAGGACTCATTCAATTGACAGAAACTCACATTTTCTTGACTGTGACGCATCTGAGATCTTGAACGACACGTTTGCAGGTTGAGACACATCTGTTCTACATATCGATGCATTTGACTAGTAAACTCTAGATTCTTCCCTAAGACACATCTGACTGGCATAGCGATGCATTTGTTTGGTAAATTTTTTCTTTCATTTTTCTTTCATATTTTTCCAGATTTTTTACTTCAAGCAAATAGTTTTGGGGTTTTTTGGTTACTAATGTACTGTTATAGCATGTAGCATTAATTTTTTGTTGGTCCAAGACATCTCTTTTGCAACTACTAACAAGTGTTTTTATAGGTTTGATTGTCCAAGATTATGATTTTGAAACACTTGTGTTTGTTCTTTTTTAGATTAGAAAACACTTCCATTGGTGCTTTAAAAAGAACATTTTCTTGTCATTTTCTTGATTATGCTTGAAGTTGGTAGGTGATTATGCTCTCACCTTGTGCAAACTATGTGATAAAAAAACTAGACCCATCTATTTTTGTGTCACCCTGATTCAATAATCGAAGTATCCTCTCCCCTTGCACACTTGTGTGATCCTAGGTGCAAGAGAAACATTTATTGACTTTAGGAATTGTGTCTTCCTTGGTGGGAAAAAGTACTCACCCTAAAGTGACTCAAATTGACAATGGAGCTATTTGTCTGAGCTACCCTTGACTAGTATATAAATGTGAATCCTCATGGAAAACTTAGGATTATGAGTGCAGATGTGCCACACAGACAAGTGAACTCCCCAAAACCCTGTTGAGCATAACCTATTTAGGCTGGATTTCCTCCTTAATGGAGCTAATCTTTCCCCATGTGTGGCCACTCGAATGGAGGTTCCAAACTAAAAGTTTTTGTGTAGTTGCCAAAATCCTTTCTATTTGCTAGCACAACAACAGTCGTTCTGAAGGCATCCATGTTCTCATAGTTCTTAGTAGAGATGATCAACCTACCATGGGATTTTTATGAGGGTTGGAAGCTTGGTTGACCTGAGAAGTGAGTGCATTGTAAGGGGGAGATGATGTGGCCAAGCTTTTGGATTCATTTGCTAAGAATAAGTGTGGTTGGGGAAACCCACGTAGAATCTAGTGAATATTGTCCTTGTCTAACCTAGGATTGTGCTTGTCTTCATTGTCTTTATTTACAAACACAAAATATTGAGTTTCCCAAGTTTTTTCTAAAACATTCAAATAAAAAAACACCATCTCACAAATCTGGAAATAAACATCCAACTTGAGACAACTTCAAAATTTAGTCAAAATTGCAAACAAACTAGACATTCATTATGCCTTCAACGCATTTTCTATCCTATGCAACACATGTGCTCTATTGAGCCACATTTGCAACTTTCTATGATGTAATCACTCTAATAAAATGCATTTTTTGCTTTCTGAACTGTATTTGAATCTCTCTAAGTTGCATTTGCTATTTTTTGCCGCATTTGACAATCAATATGCTACAATCGCTCTGCTAAGCTGCAATTGATACTTTTTCCGACACATCCAGCTATGTTGATTGCATCTGACCTTCTGAACAATGCAATTTCTTTATTGAACCACATCTGATATCTGTAGAGCCGCATTTTCTTATCCTAAAATGCATTTGACACATTGGAATGCATCTGTGACCTAAAATGATGCAATTTCCTGGCAAAAAAAGTCACTTTCTAAACCTCAGTCCACTATCCATAAACATTTGTCCTGTATTGTGATGCATATGCCATTCTGCAATGCAATTCTTTCACAGATAGATTCATTTTCTATTTTTAACCGCATTTGACACCTAAAATGACACATTTTCCTATCATTTTAACAAATCACTATCACTGTCTAAGTTTGAAAGTAGGCATTTTCAGTTAGTCTTTAAACACATTTCCTTAGTGGTCTCTGTCCAAAATTAGTAAAATTTAGGATTGCATACTTTAAGCTAGATTCATACCTTTGCATTGTCATCATGTCTTCCATTGACCTTGATTTTCTTGCTAGTCAAGTTGAATACGAATTGTTGCATAATAGACAATACCAACAAGCCTTAGAATTTAAAAGATGATTCCTCCAATCCAAAAACTAATGTCCTTCTTACCAATAACCCATAAATCCTAATCCTCCATCCATCTACCCTCACCATCAAAAGTCCCTTAACACAAATCCCACCATTAAGTCACAACAAATGTCTAATTTTCACCCTTATCCTAACCTTGACAAGGGAAACCAACTATCCACTAGTCCATTCCAAGTCTCCATGTCATATCCTAGTCCTTCACCTATCAATCCTGTTCAAGTCTCCATTTCTATCTTGGTCAACCATCAACCAACTCATGTCAGGTCTCCACATCATACCATATTGATCCGGTTCAAGTCTCCATGTCCTATTTTAGTCAACCTTGCACTAGTCCATTCCATGTCTCCATGTCATATCCTAGTCATTCACCAACTATTCCAATTCAAGTCCCAATGTCTTATCATAGTCCTTCGTCCAACAACCCCTTCCAAATCTCCATGTCTTATCCTAGTCCTTCATCCATTTATACTTTCCAAGTCACTCCCTCACAAGCCACATTTAGTCATGAAAATTCTATCATGGTGCAAAGTCAAATCTCATTGTCTAATCTAGAGAATACATGTAGAAATGAAAGCCCCAAGCATGACACCATAACATCACCCTCATGTCAAGAACAAGATAGTCCATCCCATGACCCTATCTTTAATTCCATTCAAGAAGTCCTTCAAGACAATCACGACATACAAAATACACCTATCCTAAAACAAAAATTCCATTCCCAATCATATCGTCCAAAACAACCCCATCTTTGAACAAGACACTACCATTGACCAAGAAGTCCAAAATGATCCACTTTGTGGCCTTTACACCATTCATGATCAAACATTTGATGACCCTATTCAGGCCTTGACTATTGACACTTTCCAAAATGAGACACTCACCTCCATGGGACACATAGATGATCTTCCTCCAAAACAAGAGTCCTCTACTTTGGACATATTTACAAATGATCAAGCTATAGTTGATTTTACTAGACTCTACGACAATAACCATAAAGACGGTTTTGACATCATGGACTTGGGAGAATCAATAGAATAATTTGAATTTGAAATGTCACAAGATCAAACCAAAGATATCAGTTAGAAAGACATCCATCATGTCAATAAAGCTAAGACTCCCTATCAATTGGGATCATCTACTTTTATTAGAGAAAAGTTTCTCGCAGACGAGTACATTCCAAGTGATAATTTTCACATACACAATGAGGAGTTAGCATCTTTCTTTCAAAACAACAAATACCCCATCGCAAATTGAATATGTTAGAACATGTAATATCAAGGCAAAGGATTAGGCATACGTGACCAAGGAATTCAAGAACCAATATAGCTTTAGAAAAATTACAGACATCAAGGTCTTGGCTATTCTTCAGTCAACAAATCAAATAATGTCAGTGGTACCTCCTCGATATTGGGGGCAACCTTTTTAGATACAAACATAAAAAAGGAGTCTCTGAGTATTCCTTTTCATAAGATTGTTGTCGATACCCCGTCTGCCCACACCAAAAACCATCATTCCATGATGAATAAATCTTCCTTTTGGAACCAACAAAAAAAAATTCATACAAAGCAAAAAATAAAAATTAAATGTCAAAGGCCATTTAATCAAACACAAAGTCAAGTGGACAAATGAAGTTAGAATGGATCCCAAGGACAAGTGGATCAAGCAAAGAAAATATATCAAAAGAAAAATTCAATCACAATGTGGAGCTGCAAGACAAGAGGACTCCCACATATAACAAATGTGCACCTCGTTCAAAATGGTCATCAAGTAAGGCATATAAAAGTGTTGATTCCAAACGCCATCCCAAGTTTGGAAAATAAAAAGTGATTCATCTAAACATCCAAACTATCTGTCCACATCTACCATCATCCGTCATAATCCTACATCTCGTCTAAAGTCCAAAAATCTCACATCACAAATTTTCTAGATCTTGGTAGCAACTCTTTACCACAAGGACTCTCGTGGCACTTTATAGCAATGTGCATATTTTGATAAGGCCAACTCTAGTATCAAAAAGGACCATAATGACATAAAATAATTGTGTACAAGCGTTATGATCCTAACAAGACAACTACTTTAGAAATGTCATTATTAGCATGTCATGGCACTAGTTTCTATATCGGAACCATCAATAGCTGTAGAATAATCAGTAGGCATCCAAGATGTCATGTAAATACCAAAAATACAAAAAAAAAGTTGAAAAATCCCAAAAAATTCAAAGAAAATAGTAAAGATAAAAATTTCGTCCAATGGAAAAAACCTAACAAATAGGTGCCCTAGATAAATACCATGATGAAAACCTAGAAAATAGGTGTCATGTGTGAAATAAATCATCTATGTGGACTTTTACACTTTGGGCCAAGTTGTCTCATTTCCCATGCCTTCCTCATGACATTTATGTTTGTCCATATCATTCTCGTCCATTTTTCCCACCTGCCTTGGTCTTGACATAAATCATGCTTTGGGAAAATTCTTGACATGTCTATCCTTTCGTCATACACTATTCACAAAATGTCATGTCATTACTTTCATAACCTCATTATGCTTGTGTGACATATTCCTTGAAAATCATATGACAATTCCCCTAGTCTCATGTCCCCTATCTTTTATCAAAGTCCACCTATCATCCTTTCATGTCTGTCACCTATTTTGGTTTTCTCTTGTCAAATGGTCTAAGGATACTCCATCATGCCATTCAGTCTTGAATTGATGTCACTCCATATGCAACGACACTGGTCATTCCAATTGTCAAACAACATTGACATTATCATCATCACCTGTCAATTGGTATTCAGCTTGAATAGGGGCATAATCATGTTTGTCCTTGGATTATCATGCGTAGGCATCATTTACATCCATCTATCATGATCCTCTCAAAACATTCAAAAAGTCCAAAAAATAAAATATTCACCAAAAAGTCCAAAAAAATAAATATTCATCAAAAATTCCAAAAAAATAAAATATTTGTCAAAAATCATAAAACGTCAAAAATCCAAAAAAATAAGAACATGCCAAAAACATAAAAACATTCAAATAAATGTCAAAATCCTAAAAATAGAGTCAAATTTCATCATGTTAGTCCTATCAGTCTTTTTCATTGTCGAACTACGTTGCCTCTATGACTAAAACGTAGGTAAGGCCATCTGTTGATGTGCCCCTGAGGCTCCCTAGGTCAATCTTTAGCATTCATCACGTAAGTCCAACAATGTTAGTCCCATCAGTCAAATAAGTCAAACATAGTCACATCAGTAAAATAAGTTAGACATATTCAAACTCGAATGTAAGTCAGTCATTGCAAATGTCAACACCAAAATTAGACAACATTGCCCAATTAGTCATACAGTGAAAACTAGTCAACTTTTGAAAACAATGTCAATCTTGTCACCCTTCGGTCCTCTTCAAGATGTGTCCTTCTTGGACTTGGTCCTCATCAAAATGTCATTTGCATTTTTGAGGATGTGTCCTTCCTAACAATAGGCATTGTCAAACCGTCAAACTGTTGAACTATCAAACCATCATGCAAAAAATTAATGTTTGGCAAACAAACATTCACAAACACAATTAAATGGCTATTAATCTTTCTGGTCTATTTTGTCTTATCTTTTGACTATTTTGTCTATTTTGTCTTATCGTTTTATTGTTTCATCTCTTGGTCATGTTACAAGCTACCTCGAGGATGTCTCATGAAGGATTTAGAGGTGCGATGATGTCTCATGACCTATTTTTCTTTTCTTTGACTGTTGTTTTTGTATTTTCTTGGCAAAAAGACTAGGAAAACTTCACTCTTAGTATGAGCTACCTAGACATTCCTTGTCTGAGACCATCAGTTTTCCAAGTGGATGACCTTGCACACCTTGGTCTATGTCATACGATGGTGTTTGTTGTCCATTTGTGTCATTTTTACCACCTAATGATGATTCAAGCAACGAATATTAGTTTTTATGGCCAACAATGATGTGTCATTTTTACTGCCCAATGATGATTTTTTTATCGTCCCACCCTTCTTTGTTTCCCCTCTAACATTTCTTCTAGTCTTCTCGTCCATTTTTGAGAGCACACTTGTGTTCTTGGAACCTGTCTGTCCTCTCGAGAGGGCATATCGCTACCTCCTTGTCATTCTTCCTCATCATTTTTTTCACTGGGACATATTTTTGACTTATTTTCTTTGTCACAATGTGACAAGCTACATTATGAAAAAAAGGGGAAAAATGTAGACACATAAAAATGTCCTAGACCCACAAACCACATTTTTCTACGTCTTATCATATTTCGTCTATTGTCCAAATTTGACTATTAGTTAAATAATTCTTAATTATTTAATTAATTCACATATTTTACTCTTTCCTGATTATTTAAATAAATAAAATTTATTTATTTAATTATCGGTCACCTTCTCCAATTAAATAATTATCTTTAATTATTCAATTGTCTTATTTGACTTTTCCTCTAAATTTAAATAAAATCATTTATTTAAATTGTTCCACTTTTTATTTTCTCTCTTAGTAAATAATTTAATTTAATTATTTACTCTCAAATGACCCCACCATTTTTTAATTAAATTAATTTTTAATTCAAAACAACATTTTCCTCCATAAATCAAGTAATTTCTAATATTATTTGATTTTCCAGCTACCTCTTTTTTGGTGCCAATCTTATCTTCTTGTCACATGCATTGTCAACCCTTGATTTTATTTTCACAAATTAAATCTTGTCCACTCATTTTAAATTTGACCTAATATTTCCCTAACCCTCATTGTGGGTTGTCATATTGAATCTTGTCCATTAATTCTAGGGAATTTGTCAACTTTTAATCTTGGCTATTCACCTAAAATTGGCTTTTCTATAAAAACACAACTTTAGTCTCATTTGACATCTTCTCATCTATCAATAATAGACACATCGCTCTCACACTGGCAACAACATTCAAATCCTTCAACATTTACTTTGGTCTTTGCATTGTCATATATTGCTCACATAAACTTTGAGCGAAAACTACATATTGCAGCAAGTTGAGAAGGTGTAATGAAGGTCAATCAAGGAGCTTGAAGACTCAAGGTGATATCTCTCTTTGTTTTTATGTTTTCCTCCAATGTTCTTCATTATTACTTTGGGTTTTTGTTTATTTAGCTTCTAATTTGCTAACCTATATTTCTCCCATAGTTACACTTGTAACAATATTTCAAACTTTTCTAGGCACAACTTCACCACTTATCCCTTTCTTATGACTTATTTGACCCCTTTATGCCCTCATATGCTTTAATTAAGTATTTTTTTAATGTAAGCCCGATAAACATTAAATACAACTTAATTCGCGACTCTTTTTTTCAGGTCATAGGTGGGACCCATTCACTATGGGTAGTGAATGAGTCCCCCTTGGCTCCAAATTCAAAATTTTTAAAATTTCCTTTTAGGTTTTTATTCAAAAACTCTTGATGTCAGCCTATGATGAAGTATGAATGGTTAACTAAGGCACAATATTGTATATTTTCACCTCATTTTACATCCTCCAACATTCATACTTCATATTCAAGCAATCTCAAGTATTCAAGCATCATACAACATCTTATCAAGCATTATTCAAGTACTTTGAAACATCCATTAACATTACTCTAGTTTTGTATTATCAAGGGTTTGGTAAGTTGATAGCATTTGCATGTTATTATTTTATCATTCACTTTCATTTCATTGTTTCTTTAAGGGTTTGATTACCAAAGTGGGGTTTGACCAAGGAAAACCCCTATTTGCTAACCCTCAACCATTTTTCCCCTATTGCATGTGTGTTTGTAGACCTAGGTATGCAGATTTAACAAGATTTTTGGTGTTGAAGATTGGTTTACAAGTCAACTAGGTGCTTCAAGTCAACTCATTCATATTTCAAGATTGCAGAAGTTTTTCTGTCTATTTCCCACAGAATTGACTTCGACAAACCAACAAGCAAATATTTCTAGATCTGGTGTTGCAAAGTTGTTTCCTATTTTTTCAAAGTTTTGGGAGAGGACTGATTTTCCACTAGTGGTGAATGAGTCCCACCTTAGGACTAAAAATCTGAATTTTGTCAAATTCTAGATCCCGACTATCAGAAACCAGTTTTTGACACTTTTCACCAATAGCAAGACTAATTCTCCACCCTGGGCGAATGAGTCCCACTGTGAAATTTCAATAATTTCAGTTAGCATTCACAACATTCTTGATTCATTAATCATTTCCCAAGTTCACTTTGTTTCATCCTATTTCTTTATGTTCTATATTATTCCTTTATTTAGTTCATTGTTTATATATCAGAGTGTGTTTTCAAACATTGTTTAAATCTTAGTTCTACATTCATATTAATTCATTTAAATCATTCATTTTCATTTAGATTACTTCATTTAGCTTAGACAACATCATACATAACATAATTTGAATGAACCCTTAGCATTTTTGGGCCCTATCTCTCTGCTTTTAGGTGAATAACCCTAGAAGAGTTAGAGAAGTCCATAGGAAACCCAAAAATCTACGGTTCATTTTTGTGAGTTTGCTTTTTGAACATCTTATTTTCTAATTTGGAGTCCATTTTCATCCTAATCCTAGCTTTCATTGAATTTTCATTAGATTTGCATTGGTTAATTTGCATCTAGGGTTTCAAATTTTTGCATTAGAAAAAGTGCATTTAGCTTGCATTTTTGCATACAATTTCCTTAAAAATATCTAAAATTCTACATCTCCATCTTAGGTTTGCATCTTACAACCTCAAACACATCAAAAACCATTCAATTTTTTTGAAAAGTTGGGAAAAAACCAATAGTGGGACCCATTCACCATACTGGGCGAATCAAACGTATCCATATTTTTAACTATCTAATACTACATCAGAAACCTCATTTCTTTGCTTCCTGAGCCAACTAGTATCATATAGTATAAGTATGGAAAGTTTTTGGAACATTTTTTTAATGTGTTTAGCTCAAAAACATCATTTTAGATTACTCATTCTTCAAATCACTTCATTTGCACACATCCTTACATCTGAAAATGCTTCAATTTCTACAATTTTGTATAACATTGATAAAAGTACTTTTCACTTTTGCATATACAATGTTCCTTTTCATAAAACTTTGCATTATTCTGGTAAAATTACTTTTCATTCTTGCATGTACATTGTTCGCATTCTTTAAATCTCGCATATATTGGATAAGAATGTTTTGTATCTTTGCATATACATTATTCCTATTGCTGAAACATTCCATGAAATGGTTACATGTTCTTTTCATTCTTATTCAAACAATCCTAGCACCTTATATATATAGACATGTTAAGAAACATTTCCTATCCCCTCCGTATGAGAGTGTTTTTGTGAAAGAGACTACAACTTGGGCCATTCCTAACAATCATACTTGTTCTTCTCATAATATATCTCCTCTTGGTGATAAAGATATTTTAGTAGAAGAATCAATTAATGAGATTTTTGAGAATCTTAGTTGTTTCTCTCCTTTTACCTCTCTTAGTGGACAAAAAATTCACAACGAACATAACACAACCTTATATGATCATGACAACAACATTTGTTCTTCCTCCAGTATCTCTCCTAGAACTTGTGAAGTAGATACTTTGATGTTAGACAACACTATCGAGGAAGGTCATGAATATCTTAGTTGTCCCCCTTCACCTAAGGAAAGCCCTCTTGAAAAACAATCTTCAACCATAGATCATTCCTCTACTTATGATGAAGTCCTTTTAAAAGAACCAACCTATGAATTTCAACAACACTTGGATTGTTGTTCTCCTAAAAAATATCCTTCTAGGGAGAATCCCATTGTGCACAAACATATGAAAATTGACACATATCCTTCAACCACTAAACCTTCCCTAGACGAGGATACTCAAGTGACATTCGAATCCTCTTCACCAACATATCATGCCAATAAAGAAAAAAATATTGAGGTTATGACAACAAAAGTGGGATCTCCTTTAATTAGTGAGCTTCCTAAGTCACCTTCAATTCGCAAAAAACCCAAAAAAATTAGAGATGTCTTGAAATCCATAATGCAATCTACTCATAACAATGTTTTGCAGTTGCTAAGTTGTAACTTAGTAACTCAAACATCTAGAGGACCACACGAAACTTCTACCCTGGATTACATACCATTTCCTCAAAAATTTCCTAGTGTTGAAGACCTTAAATATACTTTTTCTAATATATCTATATGGGAACTCATTCAACTCTAACTAACAGTGAAATTTCTCTTTCATGAAATGTTAAAAATATAGAAGGAAGAGATACAATCTTCCATAAAACTGAATCATGTCACATCCTCCTCTTGTCCCATGCAAGCTACTCCATTGTAAATCACATTCCCTAAACGTGAATTACCCTCACATGTGATTCAAAACAAAAATTATCCCTTGGTGATAAAGGTGATCAATAATGAAACTATAATTAGGCATACTCTCATTGATAATGGATTGGAAATTAATGTTTGTAGCATGGAACTCCTACAAAAAATTGGCATTGACAAAAATCTCATTCAACTTAATGATGTTCATATTCATGGCTTTGACAATGTTCATAGGCAACCACTTGGGATGACCACATTACCTATTGAGGTCAGACCTATAGTGTTGTCTACCTCTATTCATATCATGCAAGGACACCTTCCATACAATCTTCTCCTAGGGATACCATGGATTCATGCTATGAAAGGAGTCCCATCTACCCTTCAACGTGTCATGAAGTTTGAATACAACAACAAGATATACATAATTGATGCAGATGAGTGAAGCTATGTGTCAACTGATCACAACACTTCCAACTCCCCTAATCCTTTCATCCCTCAATCAAAACTTGCACCTCCACTAGTTGATGCTAACTCTTCACCTACAACACAAATCTTTTTGATAAATGGGGGTCGTTAGATTCTATCCCTCCTTCCCATAATATTTCCAAAATCCCACCCTCATGGTCCAACGAGTCATATACAAATGATTCCTTTTTCGACACAACTTCTAGTAGTGATTGGAGTTTCACACCTACCTTTAAGTGAGGGTGTGCAATATCTCAATCTCAACCCAAACAATCTTGTGTTCCATTCTCTCAACTTAGTTCACCATTATCATTATTGATGTACATACGCAAATTGATGTTGATGGTTCGTTAAAGAAAATCATTTGAGCCTTATATTTATAGTATTGACTTAATCATTTTAAAATTATTGTTGAACACACTTACAAATATCTAACACGACCATCTACGACTTTGAAAATATTAGTAGGGACCTCGATGGAAATATTAGAGGGTTGAGGGTTGGGAGTAGAGGGTGTAGGGTTGAGAGAGAGAGAGAGAAGGGGGTTGATGGATTAAGGGTTGAGGGTTGAGGGTTGAGCGTTGAGGGTAGAGAGAGGGTAGAGAGAGAGATAGATAGGGTTGAGGGTTTTAGGGTTGAGGGTAGAGGGTGTAGGGTTGAGGGTAGAGGGTTGGGGGTTGAGAGTAGAGGGTGTAGGGTTGAGATAGAGAGGCGACTTTAGGGTTTTAGGGTTCTATGGTTTGTAGTTTAAGGGTAGAGGGTGTAGGGTTAAGAGAGAGAGAGGGGGTTGAGTGTTTAGAGAGAGAGACAAAGAGAGTAAGAGGGTTAAGGTTCAAGGGTTGAGGGTAGAGGGTTTAAGGTTTAGGGTTTAAGGGTCGAGGATTGAGGGTAGAGAGTAGAGGGTTGAGGGTTGAGGGTAGACGGTTTAAGGGGTTTATTTTTAGGGTTTAAGGGTAGGGTTGAGGGTAGAGGGGAGGGTGTAGGGTTGAAAGAGAG
Organism: Sequoia sempervirens; assembly: GCA_007258455.2. Taxonomy (NCBI): domain Eukaryota; kingdom Viridiplantae; phylum Streptophyta; class Pinopsida; order Cupressales; family Cupressaceae; genus Sequoia; species Sequoia sempervirens. The sequence continues at coordinate 1,055,563,661 of VDFB02271358.1, forward strand.
ATGGGGGTTGAGGGTTTAAGAGTTTTAGGGTTTATGGTTTATAGTTTAAGGGTAGAGGGTGTAGGGTTGAGAGAGAGAGAGAGAGGGGGGGTTGATGGTTTAGAGAGACGGACAAAGAGAGTGAGAGGGTTAAGGGTTTTAGGGTTTAAGGTTTAGGGAGAAAGGGTCAAGGGTTGAGGGTAGAGGGTAGAGGGTAGATGGTTGAGGATTAAGAGTAGAGGTTGTAGGGTTGAGAGAGAGGGGGGGTTGAGGGTTTTAGGGTTTACGGTTTAAGGGTAGAGGGTGTAGGGTTGAGAGAGAGAGAAGGGGGTTGAGGGTTGAGGGTTGAGGGTCAAGGGTAGAGGGTTTAAGGTTTAGTGTTTTAGGGTTTTAGGGTTTAAGGGTCAAGGGTTGAGGGTAGAGGGTTTAAGGGTCGAGGGTTGAGGGCAGTGTAGAGCATAGAGGGTGTAGGGTTGAGAGAGAGAGAAGGGGGTTGAGGGTTTCAGTTTTAGGTTTAGGGTTTACAAATTTTAAGGGTGGAGGGTGTAGGGTGTAGGGTGGAGAGAGAGAGAGGGAGTTGAGGGTTTAGAGAGAGAGAGAGTGAGAGGGTTAATGGTTTTAGGGTTGAGGATATAGGGTAGAGGGTAGAGGGTAGACAGTTGAGGGTTGAGAGTAGAGGGTGTAGTGTTGAGAGAGAGGGTGTAGGGTTGAGAGAGAGAGAGAGGGGGTTGAGGGTATAAGGGTTGAGAGAGAGAAGGGGGTTGAGGGTTTTAAGGTTTTAGGGTTTTAGGGTTTTAAGGTTTAGGGTTTATGGTTTAAGGGTTTTAGGGTTTACAATTTATGGTTTAAGGGTAGAGGGTGTAGGGTTGAGAGAGACATAGATAAAGGGGCTGCTAGTTTTAGGGTTTATAGTTTATAGTTTAAGGGTTGAGGATAGAGAGTTTAAGGTTTAGGGTTTAAGGGTTTTAGGGTTGTGGTTAGAGGGTAGAGGGTTGAGGGTTAAGAGAGAGAGAGATGCTTAAGGGTTTTAGGGTTTAGGGTTAAAGGGTAGAGGGTAGACAAATCTATTTCACTCCAACCCCTCTCCCATTGTGAGGTCTTTCCCCCCACCCTAGCTGGATAACTCTCTATCCCTCTCATGTCTCTATTGATCTTAGGTCTTAGTCCCTACCATGCTACTATGACTAATCTCCCTCACTAATATCCCCTCTCCCTCTATCTCAAGTCTTACTCCCTTCCTATTGATATTGTGAAAGCATTTCAAAGCACCATATTTGGCTTGCGCCAAATTTGGTGAGTGCCAAATGTGTTTTTAACCTTGAAACTGTAAAATAGGGGTACACCCTATGATTCTAGCCCACATGCTTCTGATTTTTTCTGGTTTAGCACTTAATTCGATAGAGAAATGCCTTTTTTATGTAGTTGACTCCCTGTTGTGCCAATCGATGCTTGATCCATCACTTTTTTGCCACAAATTTGCATGCAGACAATGTAGATGAAGATATTTTGAAGTTTCTACATCATTTTACATTATCCTAAGTAATATATTCATTTTTGGTAATATTGAAATGTTTATATTTACTATGTTTGTTTATTTTTGACAATAATCTAAATTCCTTTAATGATTTTATTAATCATAACAATTAGACATAGAATTCAACATTGAATTATATGAGAGTTGTAGAAAAAAGTATAATTATTATGACTTTGAAGAAAGAAATGAAAACCATGACATGATTTAGATGAATTCATGTTTAAAATTATATAAACGACATCCACTTAACACGAATTTGCTTATGAATTCTATTTGCATTGCTTATAGTAGTCCTTTTCTAGCATGCTTAGATAAATTAATTCAACTTAATACAATTTTTTTTGTTCTGTTTTGATAATATATAGACCATTCATTTGATGATTTTATTAATCTTCATTGTTACACATAGAATTGAACATTAAATTCATTATTATTGATGGTTGTGGGAAAAAAATTATTTTCAACTAATTTAGAAAACCTAAGAGCTTTCATCAATGTTAATGTGCAAGTTTATATTAATTTTTTTGTGCCATAAAGAATTCACCTTCATCATGTTCTTAGATAATTTCAAGTGACTCAAGAAATAGTTGGTTTAATGCAAGTTTCCATTCATTCATATAATTTACCATTCTTCCTTGGTAGATTTATGTATGAAAAATGTTGTAGCATATAGACATGTTTGATCATTCCAAACAACTCACAACCTTCTTTCATAAAATGCTTCGGTCTGTTCAATAAAATGCAATGTAGTCAGTGTTATCAATATGTTCCATAAAATGCATTACTTACTTTTGTTCTATGTGTGATTGTGAATATGCAACATTCAACATCATGCCGAGGAAATGACCAAAGCCTCTAACACCAAAAGAACATGCAGTAAAGAATGTAAGGAGAAGAGAATAAAAAATTGCAGCTCATGAAGCAAAAAAATTGCAGCCCATGCAACTAGAAATTCCCGTACAATCTAAGAGAGATATACAATTGGAAAAACAAAGGGCACAAATGGAAAAAGTTTGTGGAAGGACACAAATGGATCCCCAAGTTGGAGGCACATCATCAACCATAGGTGAAGTTCAATGCACATCTCCAGTTGAAGAGACACCAACAACAACATGTGGTCTTCCAAGTACATCAGAAATCACATCTAAAGTTGAAGACATACCATCAACAACATTGTGTTTTGAAAGTACATCAAAAAACATGACTCTATTTGAAGTCACTCCACAAACGTCATCTCAAGTTGGAGGTACAACATTGTTTACATGTCAATCTCAAGGTATGTCATCAATTGCACCTCCAATTGAAGGTACGCAATCTATCCCCAATGTTGTTGACATTCCTAATGTTCACACAAATTTAAATTTGAGAACTCCTAGAGTTTTGCATAGAAAGCCTATATTTTTTATTGATATTGATTCCAATGTTTTGAAATGGATGTCTGATAAGATGTCAAAATGTACATGTCAAAGAGCTACATAGAGGATATGGAGTTTTTTCTTTGAGAAGCTAAGTGAGGGTGGAAGATGCCAACTATTTTTTGAAATGATGAGGCAACTCAAATTTAGGCCCACCATGAAGGCTCTTGGGCTAAGTGTTTCGAATGACTCAAGTGAAAATTCCATTGTAAAGAACTTGATGAGTGCATATGAGAGTGTGGGTTCTACCTCACACATGAAGGATAGTTGTTCCACAACACATGTGATGACAACAACACTGTCAAGTAGTCAATCAAGGAACAAGGTGAACCTTACAAAGGAAAGTAAGTCTTTGAAAAGAAGTAGATCATCTCTAATGAGAGCCAAAGGAATTTGTGAAAGATTGGAGGAACCAAATAGCAATGAGTTATGGGAATTCTCAGGTAGAGTGCCATGAAAAGATAAAAGAATTGCTCAAGGCTTGAGATATTTAATAGTAGATTATTGGAAGGATAAAATAGGGACCTCTCCTAATCAAAGATATGTTGTAAGAAGGAGAATTGGTAGTAAAATTTATGAGCCACATCCAAAGAATTATTTGGATACCACTCAAACCCAATGTTTTGCTGATTTTGTACAAAAGTTTCTTGAAATTAAAATATGTCGAAAGTATTTTGAAATTCTAAAGAATTTTTATGCATACTAACAATGTTTTGTAGGAATCTAACAAAAGGCCTCCACCCAAATCCTCAAGGGAATTCTTATCTTCCATTTTATGTGAAAGAGAGGATGGTAAATATTTTTACAATAAGTCATCTTTGGATGGCACATGTCATCATTGTGGTGGCATGCCACATTTTCCAATTTTCCAACACATGGCTAGTACACACACAATTGGAGACAAAATTGTCAAATTTGGAAAATACAAGACAATGGCCTATAGTCCAAAAGATGGGAAAGAAGCAAAGAAGTGTGAATAGGTCATCGATAAGATTCCAGTATATCAGTTTATGGGAATTTTTCATGATAAGGTGGTATATGAGTATGCAAGGATACACATAGAGCTCAATGGTTGGACTCATAGTTCAAGTTATGCAAGGACACATTTCCACTTCATAGAATCATTTCAGTTTTTGAATTTGTGGAGAACTACACACTACAACCACAGAACGAGGTGCAATGACAAAACTATAACTCCACATAGGTTGCTATATTTGTGCATATATAATTCATTCAAGCAAATGATAGTACAGAGAATAATAGGAAAGCATTGAGGGAGTATCACTTTTACATCAGTGATGATCACACACATTCTACCGAGTTTGTGCAAGGTTACTTTCAGATCTTCTATGTTGATTTGGCTAGTAGGGGCGTATCATTCAGTCAACATATCATATGGTCTAATAGTTGTACATCACAATTCAAGAACACCTAAATTTTTTATTGGTTTAGAAGGATACATAGGATCAATGGTGTTCAACATATGTGGAACTTCTTAGAGGCCAGGCATGGAAAGGAGGAGCATGATGGAGCGGGTGCATGTATCAAAAGATCCCTTGCACAAGAAGAGTTAAAGTATAAAGACTGTAAAGTTGACATATGTAAGATCAATTGTTGAGTGGTGCAATCATGCAATGGGTCTAGGTAGTCAAGGTAATTCTTTAGTTCATAGATTTTTTCATTTAGTAGATGATATTAACATTGCAAAATATGAGGATTGTTGTACACTAACAGGATCAAGTGAGCTACACTCTTTTGGAAGCTCCAATGCAGGTACATGGACTATCCATATGCGGAAGATGGCATGCTTTTGTTCTACATGTACACTTTGAGCATGGAATGATTGAAATTAAACATAGTGGGTTGACAAATGGTTTGTAAGAAGTCTAACCCCACTTGACACTTATCAACTCCCGATGGCTCTACGAATCACAGAGATGCAATCATCCGTTAACTTTGATCATGTATCAGACCTTGTAGAACCAGGTAATATATCTTAGTTTGAGGTTTTATTTTGATGTTAATTAAATACATCTAACAAGATGAACATATCAATGCAGGTAACGTATATGTGGTGGTTGCAGATGGAGACAATGAAGAGGGTACATATTATTACTTGTGTCATTGTATTTAGGCCAAAAATAAATTGGAGGCCCCAGTTATAGATGGAGAAAGCATAGAATATCCTACAAGTTCATTGGTTTTTACTGGAACATGGATTAGAAGGTACCTAGTTAAGAATGTTGTAGTTTTTTTGTTTGAGGACTTCGACACACATGGCAAGATTCTTCACTACTCAAACCTTGTTATCACCACCAACATTCATTTGATCAAATATAAGGGAAAACTTGTGAAAAAAAATATTTGGAAATTGCATGATTCTAACCACAAGGCAATAATTGACATGATAAAGAGTAGAGTAGACCTAGATGGTTCCCTGGATTGATTGGTAAGTATGCACATTAAATGATACAGGAGCATCCAGTGGTGTAAGGGCAATCTTGCATCACCCAAAAATAGTTAAATTTCAAGTTTATCATTTTTTATATGTTTCTACATTTTTGGATACCCTTTTCATCATAATAAAATTCCCAATTTACGGTTTTTATTTTCTCTTCTTGGGTGGAAATATATTGCGGTTTTTGTTGCCTAGATTTGCACCTGAAAATCTTCTAAGTGGGATTTGAGGCACTTAGAGCTTCCATATTGGCCCTGAAACTTTCCAAAATTGGCGTAGAAAATTTTTAGTGTGTTCTTGACTTCGATACCTTTCCAACGGTTCAAACGGTTCGCGAATCGGAGTCCCGGATCAAAAGTTATGGCCCCGGGAACTTGGCGCACTTTCTAGAAGATACCATTGCAAATGCTCTTTTGAAATTTGAACTTCATTTTGTAAATTTTTGGCGCCAAACTGCCTAAACTCATGTTGAATGTTGTTTTGGCTCCAAATTAATGAGGAGCTCTATTTATGGGCGGTTTTTCTAATTTTTGGACAACTTTTTGGCGACAAGCTCGCATATTGCGAAAGGGTTATTCTGTAGCTTTTTGTAGCTTGCATGTGTTGTAGAACTTGGGGATTTGAGATCCTCTACATGTAAGAAGCTCCATTTTCTAAATAATAAAATTATTCTCTTGTTTGTGAGTTATTTTCTGTGTCTCGGGTTGCGCCCTCATCATTAAATTTGTAAAGACATGTTATTGATCATTGCTTTATTTCAAGTGTTTAAGTTTGATTGTATAGGGGTTTGAAAAATTGCATTAATGTAGATAGCAAAATGATGGTTATATGTTGCTCTCTATTTGATGCAGACCTAGGAGGCCCAAACTCACTCAAAGTGTCAACCTACCTTCAAGAGGAATCTAACAAGATTAAAAGGGCCTATTAGACCAATCCAAACAACTCCCAAAGTTTGAAAACAACCAAAAATAGAATTTACCACATTCACCCTTGCAACCCTAGTAGCAGTGCAAACAATAACCTCTCTTAGTTTTCGCTATCTCAAAGGCATTTTCCTATGGCAGCATGATTTCGCTTGAAGAAAAAGTTGTCAAATGCAAGTAGTGAAAAGTTACAAAGTGGTGCAACTTTCATTCCGTAGCTCGTGTGACCAAACTAACTTTCCAACACATCTGAGTGGGTATGTTTATGCTAGGCATGGTCCTCTTCCCCACCTTAACACTCTAAATCGCTCCAAGGTACGTTCAACCAACTGAATCCCTTAAGAGTCTAAAGTGCAAAATGGCTGCAAACTTTAGTATGACATTACTCGGACACTGTAACACTTAGAAAATTATTGTATGAGCCTATGGGATCATGTTGTGCCCCTCTAAAATTACCTCTCTCAATTTTTGCTATCTCAGGGGTGTTTTTATGTGGCAGTGAGATTTCACTTGGGGAAAAAGTTGTCAAATGCAAGTAGTGTAAAGTTGCAAAGTGGTGCAAATTTTGTTCTACAACTTTTGTGACCAAAATAACTATTCCAATGCATCCCAGTGGGTGAATTTATGCTAGGAATGGTCCTCTTTTGCACCCAAATGTGTTGAATCACTTTGAGCTATGTCAACCGGTTGAATCTCTTAGGAGTCAGAAGTGCAAACTGGCTGCAAACTTTAGCATGACATTACTTAGAAACTGTGATTCCTAGAAACATGTCTTTTGAGCCTATGAGATTGTGTTGTGTCCCTCTATAATAACCTCTCTCAGTTTTTTCTATCTCGGAGGTGTCTTCCTATGGTGGTGAGATTTCTCTTGGGGAAAAAGTTGTCAAATGCAAGTAGTGCAAAGGCGGTTTTTGATTCAGTATGTTTACACTAGACATGGTCTTTTTTCGCACCCAAACATGCCAAATTTCTCCAAGCTACATTCAACCAACAAAATCCCTTAAGAACTTGAAGTGCAAAATGGCTGAAAACTTTAGCATGACGTCACTTAGACACCATGAAACTTAGAAACTTCTTGTCTAAGCCTATGGGATCATGTTGTGCCCCTCTACAATAACCTCTCTCATTTTTTCCTATCTTAGAGGAATTTTCCTATAGTGGTGAGATTTAGCTTGGGGAAAAAGTTGTCAAATGCAAGTAGTGCAAAGTTGCAAAGTGATGCAACTTTCATTATGCAACTCATGTGACCAAACTAACTATTCCAATACATCTGAGTGGGTAGGTTTATGCTACACATGGTCCTCTTTCACACCCAAACACGACGAACCACTCTGAGCTACATTCAACCGATTAAATCCCTTAAGAGTCTAAAGTGCAAAATGGTTACAAACTTCGGCATGACGTTACTCAGACACTATGATGCTTATAAAAAAAGTTTTTGAGCCTATGGGATCATGTTTTTCCCCTCTACAATAACCTCTCTCAGTTTTCTCTTGGAAGGAAAATAAGCATGTCTAAGTCTTGAAGAGCAAGTCTACCCAATCCTAGCAAGGCACAAGTAAAGTCCGCCATGCCCATGGTCAAGGAAAATGTCCAAGATGATGCAAAGTCTTCTCGGGAAAGAAAACCTATGTCCAAACTACTGTCAATTTCTCCCTTAGCTTGAATAATGCTTCTCCAAGAAAAAGGTAAAGTCTACCCAACTCAAAGCATACATGGAAAAGAGAACGTAAAGTCGGCCCAACTCAAAGCATACATGGCAAAGACAGCTTAAAGTTTGCCCCAAGCTGAAAATAGGAGATGGAAAACATATCTTGAAGTCCACCTTAGGACAAGATCAAAGGGGACATCCAACATGCTAAGATGGTGCATCATCATCTTCCAACCAATCAAATTGTTCCAAGCTACCATGTCTAGGTTCAATGAACATGTCTCTTCATAATGCAACATTTTTTTATTATTGGTTTATATTTAGCAGAAGGACAAGTGTCTCCAAATGTAATTTATAATTGTTCAAGAGGTAGTTAGTTGTGAAAAACCCTAATTATGGTTTTATTTTGAATCTTGATCATTGATTCAAAACCAATCTTGTCTATTGAATTGTATTTGAGGATCCTATAAATTGAGTTCACCCCTCATTTGTAAAACATTGGAGCATCCATCGCATACTACTAGTTCACTACCTTGTCTATGATTTCCCTTACTATTATGCTTTGATAGAATTTTTCCAAGCATCCATTGCTTGTCTGAAAGCAATTGGTATAGGCTCTTAGCCATAGTAGCAAGACAAGGAATTGTTTGATAAAATTATTTGGTAGACATGTATGAAAAATGTGGTAGCATAGCCAAGCTAGTAAACTATTTGAAAAAAATCCTCAAAGAAATGTGGTCTCATGGTGATGGAATGCCATGAAAATCTAGGGAATTTTCTTGTCATGGAATTCCATTACCATGAGACCACATTTCTTTGAGGCATTTTTTCAAATAGTTCACTACCTTGTCTATGCTATTGCTTACTATTACACTTTGATGTATTTTTTCCAAGCATCCATATGGCTTGTTCGAAAGAACTTGTTTTAATAGAATTTTAGCCATAGTAGCAAGGTAGTGAATTGATTAATAAAATGCTTTGGTAGACATGTATAAAAAATGTGGTAGCATAGACAAGGCAGTGAATTGTTTGAAAAATAAATCCTCAAAGAAATGTGTTCTCTTGGTGATGGAATGCCATGGCAAGCACATTGAGACCACATTTCTTTGCTCAAGGCATTTTTTTGAATAGTTCACTACCTTGTTGGTGTAGGAGCACCAAGCCTCCTGATATGGTATTGAATGGTCATGAATGGAATTGTGGTTAAGATAGGAGAGTTTAAGTTTTTTTTTGTTTCAACAAGGTCTACTTAGACCATTCTTATGTTTCCAAAATGATTTGGAGTTTTCATTTGATAATTTGGCCATAACTTGTAGTCATGTTAAACGTTGTCAAGATGTTCAAATTTGGTCAAGGTAAGTAGAATAGGAATTCATTTATGAGGCTCTAGGGGATTAGGAAATAATAAAGAGTCAAAAGGAGGAAAATGTCAAATTTGTAAGTTGCATAATTGCAACAAATTTGAAAACCAATGACTACATCCTTTGAAAAGTTGTTACTTGGTAGTTATAGACATTGGGAGAAGTTGGATTTGAATGTAATCATTATAAAAGCCTCAAAAATTGCTCGTGTAGGGTTGTTGAAGGAAGTTTGAAGATTGTACACATTATGTTTTCATGAAATACAACATTCTTAGCAACTTTTTCCCTATTTTTCTGAAATTTGAAGGCTTGGTATGGACCCCTATAACCTGACTTTGCTCTCAAAATTCTTAGATGTTGTAGGTATGTGTGTTGGCTCTCTAATGATTCATATTTTAGGTCTTAATCATGCAAATTGAGGGAGAAATCTTTATTTTTCTGGGACTACTCATTTACCCTATTTTGGGGGGTTTTGAAAGGGAGCAAAATGGGTTTCTAAGCCTTCCACACACTGTATAGTTTTGTAACTTAGTGGATAGGATTAGATAGGTGAAATATACATATATGCATTTTTTTGTGCAAGGAATGCATATTTCTTGATTTGGGTGAGTCCCTAGGGTTGGTTCCATTGGAAAATGCATGAATTTAATGGGTACATACTTGAATCTGACGATGGGGTGTTAGGAAAATTTATCCTATAAACTTTTAAGCTTTTGGGGGTGAATTCAAGGGTGCTTGACAAGGTGTAAAGTTTGGGAAGGGCCTGGAAGTGTCTTTTTCAATAAACCCTCATCAAAAGTGCACAAAATAAGGGTTTTTGGGTTTGGTGTGGAGGTGGTCGTACAAATGAAATGTAATGAGGGATTTTGGGGTTTTATAACCTACCAATTTCTTCCCTAAAGTATTAGAGTGTTTGCATAAGTTTAAGAGGGGGGTCCTTTGTAAAATTGACCTATTTGGATGCCTAAAATGGTGAGAAAGTCAATTTTCTCAAATTTGTTCGAAAGGAGTCATATGGGGGGCTAAGATATGTTTTGTAACTCTATAATGGGTGTTTGAATCATCCATTTAAAAAAAAAAAAAATTGGAAGTTGTGGAGTTAAGTGCCTAAAAATTGGTTTGCACTGCTACTAGGTTTGCAAGGGTGAAAGTGGGAAATCCTACCTCTGATTGATTTCAAACTTTGGGAGTTGTTTGGATTGGTCCAATAGATCCTTTTAATCTTGTTAGATGCCAATCTCTTGAAGGAAATTTGACACTTTGAATGGGTTTGGGTCTCTTGTATCTACATCACTTGTCTATGCTATTGCTTCTTATTATGCTTTGATAGATTTTTCCCAAGCATTCAGAGCTTGTTTGTAAGCACCTATTTTAGGATTTTAGCCATAGCAGCAAGGTAGTGAACTATTTGATAAAATTCTTTGGTAAACATGTACGAAAAATGTGGTAGCATAGACAAGGCAATGAATTGTTTGAAAAAAATGCCTCAAAGAAATGTGGTCTGATGGTGATGGAATGGCATGAAAATCCATAGCAATTTGCATGTCATGGCATCCAATCACCATGAGACCACATTTCTTTAAGTCATTTTATTCAAGTAGGTCATTTCCTTGTCTATAGTATTTCTTGCTATTGTGATTTTGATACATTTTTCCAAGCATCCATAGCTTGTTCAAAAGCACTTGTTTTATGATTGTAGGCATAGCAACAAGGAAGTGAACTATTTGACAAAATAATTTGGTAGACATGTATGAAAAATGTGGTAACATAGAAAAGGAAATGAACTATTTAATAAAATATGTCAAAGAAATCTGGCCTCATAGAATGCCATGAGAAGAAAATGCAATTGGCAGTTGCTCCTACTTATTAGTCATGCAATGTGAAGTAATTGCATAACTACTTAGGTTGACTTTGTAAAAGCTATATTGTAATTGAATTTTTTTCATCTATCAGCATCTAGTTATTAGTTATGTAGTGTGAAGTAATGCTTTGACTTTGAAAGATGTGCAATAAAATGTAATCAACGATAAGAATATAAACTACACAAATTTATTTTTAACAATTCATTAGTTAAAATATTTATTTTATTTGGTCTCTATATCTCTATATTCTAAGGAAATACCTTTCAATTTCAAAATAAATAGATTTTATCTCTTGTTCTACAATTTTTTATGTTTTTTTAAAATATGATTTTTTCTCGAAGAAAGATGTTTGATATTGGATACTTTTTATAATTACTATTTAGTGCATAATTTTGTAAATTAAAGTTTTAGTATGCATGTTTTTTTTAGGTTAGTAGTAGTAAAATAAAATGGGGACAACTATAAAGAATTAAAAAGTAGTCAATTATAAGGAAATTTGGAACAAAAATATCAATTTTTAATGAATTACTTCATAGTGCAATTAAAGACTCGGTCAGACCATTTTTTATCATAAACAAATAAATAGACCTTACTAAGAGAAGAGTGTGATGATGCAATAGATTTCTTTTAGAATTATTAGAATAAATGAATAAAATATTACACGTGTATCTATGTAGGAACAAAAATATGGCATTTAAAGCCAAAAAACAAAAGCCATGCTCGTTATCCACCCTACCATATTGGCATGATGGAGCCTTGGGGACTCTAGCCAAACCCCCAAGCAAGAAAACTATGAAACGTCCATGGGAAATTTTGTGGAGTTCCATTAAACATCACACAATATCAAATTTGATCAAAATCTAGTGTTTTCATATATAATCTATCATATTGAAGTGTTTTTTTACTGCAGTAATTCTGTAAAAAACAAGCATCATGATTTTGGAGCGCTTTTGTATGCTTTAGCCTAGTACCTACAAATAGAAGAGAGGGGTTTGTTAGTGGATGGGAAAGCAAAATCAGGAACGAAGCATAAAAAATCAGTTAGTATATCTAGGTAAAATCAATATAAAAAATCTGAAATTGGAAATAATCAATAATATTTAAAACTGGTTCAATGAATTTATTTATTGGTAATGATTTTTTTTTTGTGCTTACATGTATTGCTGATAGTGTTTAACAAGCGCGAGCAGCATTGGATTCAGTTTTTGGAGCATTAAACAATTTGAAATAGACAATTTAGAGTGCACTAGTTTTTTTGGATGCATATTGTATCTGTGCAACATTAAAAAGGAAATCATATAGATCTACAATAAAATAGGTTAGACATATACATATACATATACATATACATATACATATACATATCCATACACATACATATACATACATACAAATATACATATACATACATATATATACATATACATATATATATATACATATACATATACATATATACACATACATATATACACATATACATACATGTACATATATTATATTTAGTTGAATTCTCATTGGAGGGTTTGAACATAGATGTTCTCCAAAATGTGCAAGAAAAAACATTGATTAAGTTGTATTGTTGAAAGAGACATTGTGGTGTTCATTCCAAAGAAAACTATAGTAAAAAATGTCACCCTCTATTTGTTGTTATATGTGCCCATGTTTCACAAAAATATTTTTGCATACATATTTGAGGCATGGAATGTAGATAAATTCATTTTGCATTTGCATTTTGCATAGATGATTAATTTATTATTCATGTATTCTTGTTATATGTTTCTATCTTCGGTATCACACCCATTTTGTAGACTTTCAAGAGATTATCATTGTCTTTTGGTGGAAAAATTGCAGTTAAAACAAGAGATTGTTGTAATTTTCTTGCCCTTGGTTTATTGTTTTAGTTATCTCAGTGCATCTTTCTGCATAGTTTTAGTCATTGTACAGTTTTTATAGTGTGCAGAATGAAGCTTTGTGGATGGATCTACAGTTGAAACAGATGAGGAAGAATGAATATCATGTAACATATTGATACAAGATTCAAGCTACATTCTTTGGCAATAAATATTGAAGAAAAGTAGAGAAATTGTTTAAGAGGTGTTAAGAGTGATTAATTTATTGTTCATTTCTTTTGGTCTCTACTTATTATTCCTTGTTATATGTTTGTATCATTGACGTTATACCTATTTTGGAGACTTCAAAGAGATTATTCCTCTATATGGATGGAGAAATTATACCTAAATCTTGTTTCTTTCATCAAAAATTATGGTCAGGGTTAGTAATTTTTTCACCCTTCGTTTATTGTTTGGAGTTATCTCTATGCACTTTTGGCGTTATACCCATTAATATAGGAGTAATTGTAGATTAACATAGGAGTAATTGCATATATATATGCAGAGAGCTAGTATAAAAGAATAAACACTTTGGAGATAAAAATAGTATAGTGGTTGTTAAGTGTTATTCTAATAGCTCTTTTACAATTTCTCTATTTTCCTATAATATTTAATTACAAGTAATTCCCCTTGAATTTTCAATTAAGCCTGTGGCATCAATACACATTCTATGTAGGCTATTGGAGCCCATTGGCTTTACCACTTCTATTTAATGTGGGTTGACTACCAAAGAATGTAGCTCAAATTTTCAATTGATAGCTCAACTGTTACATAGATTGGTTATGTTGTATTAATATGTTTAATGTGGGTTTTGGATCATGTGCCATCTACCTATGATTCTTAAGTGTTTTCTAATAGTTCATTTACAATTCCTGTATTTTGTCTATAATATTCAGTGCCAAATAATGTAGCTTGAATTTTGAATTAAGGAGCCGATTGTTACATAGATTGTTTGTGTTGTATCAATATCGACTTTCTCATAACAAATTGTTAATTATTGTAGGGTAGTTGCTCCATTCTCCATGGTGTTAAGGTGTATTTAATGTGGGTTTCTGACCATCTGTGCTTCTCCTGTGATTATTAATTGTCTTTCCACTTATCTAACAAGTATTAGAATGGCACTTATCTAGTGCTAAATATTATAGAGAAAAGTCACATTAAATAGAATTTTAAAATATGCAGGATATAAGATGTAAGCAACAACAATGAACAGTTTGTTATGGGGTGTTGGAAAGAAGAGTATCATGAAGAACAATTTGTCATGCAAAAATTCAAACAGATGAGGGGAAATAAATATCATGGAACATATTGATAGAACACATATAACATGTTGCATCCAAACAAAATAACCATGACAATTAACAATTTGTTATAAGGAGCTTGAAATAGATGAGGGAAAAAGAGTATCATGAAACATATTGGTACAATACAAGCAACGTATGTAACAGTTCCAAGATGTATTAGAATAACACTTTAGAATCACACGTAAATGGGATATGAATAGGAACCATTCACCTTTTTCCATTTTTTTTTCCTGTGTATGTGTTCCTACCTCTCTTAAACTTGTATTTGATGTGTGTTTTCTGACCATCTGTCATTTACCTATGATTTTCAAGTGTTTTTGTAATAGTTATTTAAGAGTCTCTCAAATGGTAGATCATCTAAAAAATATATATATGGAAGTTTAACATATGGAGAATACAAGCTACAAACCATTGATATGGATAGTTTCTTATACAAAGCTTTTGCTGTACAAAATGCATATAGCAACAAGGATGAACACATATAACAAAAAATAGTAGGCAGAGGGAACAAAGTATACACAGGCCAAAAAAAAAGAAACTAGTCAAAGGGTAGAGGTCAATATTATGTTTGATGAAGAATAAAACAAGTAAACTACAACAATAAAGACCTTGTTACTGGAAGCTTCAAAGAGATGACAGAAAGAGAATGATACATGAAACATATTAATACAAAACAAGCAATCTATGTAACAATTGGAATTTAGCTATTGGGTGTGTGTTTGAAATTTCCACCAGGGTTTCTATCAGAGCAGTTGTGGATAGAATTACTCAGTGCATATAGATTTTTTTTTTGATTAGTTGAAAATGCAACTATACGAACATGGAAAAATGTAATGTGTACAATAGACAATGTTTATTTTAGTCATGTGCATGTAAGAATCCGCGCATGAATGGATATATATAGAAAAAAATATATGGAGGCTACCTAGCCATGGACGAAGAAAAGTGTTGAATGCATAGCTCAAGAAAATACAAATCTATAAAACAAACCTTGTTTATGCTTACAACTATGGTCTTATTTTAGGTACTAATTGTCTAAAACATGGGATTGATATATCATTCTCCAACTATTTTTGCATTGATCCCAACATGATATTGTTGCAAAGAAACAATTTGTTTGAACATATTAAAATATATGTCTCTAGTTAGATGCATATAGAATGGAAAAAATCCATTGCAAAATGGCTTACCACAAGAATAGAAGCCGAAATACTATAGACTATGGGCCGAAGTGGTTGGGGAGCTCTCTAATTTGGTATCTAATAGAGGTGGATGGAAGCTTTGTTAAGTAGCCTGGTATGAAACCCACACCACGATGCATCATATCAGAATGCAAGCAAAATAATGCACATCCTTATGTTAGAACAAAGAATATTAGATGTACTCCCTTGCATGACATTGAGCAGCAATGCTAGGGTGTATGAACCCTTATGGGACCGAAAGCCTACCATTTTGTTTCCATTGGACAAGGAAACTAGTTCCACGAGCGGAAAACCACACGTTCAACAAACTCGATCGTTGTAAATAGGCCTGAGCAACCCATCGCAAATAGCATGGATTTTTATCATAAGTAAGAAAAAAAAAGAGCAATCTAAACAAGACTATATATTTCTGAATGCAACATACAAGAAGAGTGAAACAGTGATATGATGGAAAAGAGAATTTTGTAGATAAAAATTTGCAACTATTTCAATGAAATAAAGATAATAGAAAAGATAACAAGAAGACATAAGAATCTATGGAAGCAAAGGATGAAGCAAAAAATGTCAAAACTCGGGGTATATAGGCAGAGAAAATAGAAAACACAACATGGTTGCAAATTTTTTAATTTATTAGTCAAATGAAACAATTTTTTTTCAAAATGTTTCTAGAGTATGTGCATATATAGTTTAATATATTGAAATATTCAAACACATTATTGAATTATAGAACTTTCGGGCTCTACTTAATGCTAGCTGCAATATCTATGCATCCTTAACAATTGAAGTTTTTTGTATCTGCATATGTATACTTTTTTTAACAATTGCAACTATATGTTTAGAGTACTAAATGTTAAAATTGGTTGAAAGAGAATTGTAGGTATGCTGAAAAAGAATTGACATCATGCAATTTAAAAAGATTTGGGAAAACATGGTTGGTTGGAATATATAGAAGAGTGTATTCTTGTAAATTCCATTTACAAAAGTATGATAGAACAAAATGTCGAAACAAGAAGTCAATAGATTAATATTTATCAGCGCATATTTGGATACTGAATTTAACAAAAACTGTATTGTTGAAGGTACAACATATAGTAAACAGTAACAAAATTATCTTTAATGTGTAAAGCTAAAGAGGATGCACAACATTGAATAAATGGGGGAAATTTAATGTGGCAATCTAACACAAAGTATATAGGCACAAAAAATGGGGAAGAGAGCATAGGTGCATAATTTAAAACAAACCAATGAAGTTCAACAAAATATTGTTGGAAAAAATTGTGGAATAGTTGAATATATAATTTAATAGAATCAAATAATCAAAAAATTTCACTAGCTTGTACAAGTCTTGAACTTTGGTTATTGTTTCCTACTATCTTTGTCCATGTTTTGCATTATACCATTTTGCAAAATTATTACATGGTATGGTTCTATAAAATTCAGCTTAGAAATCCTTGAAAAGAGCATGGTATAAAGTTTGGACCAAATTCAACAATAATTTTTCCGGAGCCATTTCTAATAGCTGGTGCATGAGCTGGGGGCAAAAACATTTGGTAGGGGCTGGAATTGTTCCAATCGCAACTCTTCATTGTGATGTCAAGCAGTGTATTTGTTGTTACTAAGTTTGGAGTATCTTTCAAATGAGAATGTTGGATCAATTCAGAGTCTTTCAATTGATTTAATGTGAGAGATAGCTATAAAAGTCAAATCTTGCCTCTCATTGCTACCTATATTTATCATTGCTCTGTCTAATGTTAAGCCTTGTGCTTTATGTATTGTGATTCCCCATGCCATGGTGAGTGGGATTTGTGTTTGAAAACCTCGAGTTATAGTTGGGTTGGGGATGTCTCTTGGGTTTTTTGGGTCCCATGGTGGACCAATGTAATTTTAGAAGCAGACAACAACATAGTGAGGCAGATCTGGTAGTTTACAACATGCATTGTACACAATAGCTATAACAAGACCAAGGGATCGATTGACTAGGCCAGCTTGAATCCATAAATTTGTTGTTAGCATGACCTATTCACCAACACAAAGTAGCAATTCTAGGAGAAGTTGGTCATCATCTCCATGATCATATGTTTGTTGTTGTGTGACTCAAGAAATGCTAATGGTTATGGGAAGGTTTAATAGTTTGATCATTTTTTTGTTGTTGAATATGACTAAGTCATTTGTGGCAAACAAATGTGTAGCAACTTCAAATTGTTCTCTTTCTATGGCTGAGAGAATTTTATTTATTTGTTTCATAAGCTCTTCCCATTCATTGTGAAGAGCCTCACCATTTCTTATATGGAGAAGAATTTCTTGAAACTTTTGCTGGGAAGGGCTATCTCTTTTTTGGAAAAAAATAGTGTCTAATGTGACAGACACTGTGAAATTATGCCATAAGGCTACTATCAATGATTGTGAAGCATAAATAGGGGTATCCATGACAGGTTCCAATTGGGAAATATCACCAACAAGGATGATGGAAACACCACCAAATGGCTTCCTCTGGTTATTGAGGGAATGCTTGGCACAATTGGCTATCTATTTTCAACAGCAATTTTGGGCCTAGAAAATTCATTTCATCTATCAAAATCTATTGAATATATTTAAATTATTCTTGGAAAATTGTCAATTCCTAACCTTGCAAAGGATTCATATCCTTTACGGGAATTCAGAGGGTTGTATGGATTGTGGAGGCACATATGTTGTACATAGTAACACCTGTGGGGGCCAATGTGATCAACGAGCTATTGGATCCATTAGTAGACGTGTTTATTTGTTGTCTAATAAAATTTATCAAAAAGGATTTTCCAGTGCCAATTGTCCCTTGAATGATCATGCAGAGAGGGTTTTTGGGTGAAGGCTGCATGCGATGGGACTGGATGATTTGAAGATCCAATTTCTATTTTGGTGAAAGCTAATGGGATGATGTATCTACAGGAAAAACTTGTATCGTAGCTTGCTCATGCTATGCCTTGGCTGATGTGATGAACTACAAATCAATATTATGAATTTTTTTAGGCACATGGTTTCTATTCCATGAATGTTTCATATCAAAGTCTTGCCTACCCAACAACTGGAGCTGATTTATACTGAAGTTAGTAGTTGTACCAAGCCAAGAGAAAATTTCCCATTCATATTCATCCATAGAACATCAATGGGTCAAATCATTAGTATCACTTCCATGTTCTTCTTCAATCATGGATGCAATTAGAATTCTATTAACATGCCAAGGTTGATAACCAACTTTTTTCAAAACTTTCCAATTTTTTATGATCTCTTGTTTGGAAAGACCTATATTTGTCTATATGTTTTGGAAAGGTTTTTATAACATAAGTTCATTCCAATAAAATGTATCAAATATTTAGGTATCTTCAATGGGAAATGTCTTGAACAACGGGTAGACAAGGACAATTGTAGGCTGGTGCCTTGGTTTCCATTTAGCCTTTTTGCATTTTTCTGAATGTGTATATAAGCTGACCAAGTCAATTAGGGATACACCAAGTAGCTCTAGAGGCCTTTGCATATAGCAATGAATATAATTTGTTTGCAGGTCTTCATCAGCATCATCTTTATTTATACAAAACCAAGCTTTTTTACCAACATTCAAACAAACATATTGTTGGCTTCAAGTGAGAAGAGGCAATTTTTGTAACATATGGCATGTTTCGTATGCAGAGATGTCATGCTCCAAAAGAATATTCATCATGAACTTTTTATATGTAAGCAGTGCTCTATCCTCAACTATATTTGTATTTGCAAGTCTTTTCAACATATCAAGATAATTTTTTGATTTCTTCTCAGATTTAGCTTGCATATTTAGAAATATAATTTAAAATAATTTTCCTAGAAACAACTAGCTAGCAGTCAACATTAGCATGTTAGATTGTAAGAATGGGTGGGCTATGAATATTTAGGTGATTATCATTTCTTTTTGTCTTGTAGGATTTGTAAGACTCAACATAATATGTCAATCTAGAAATAAATTGTTGTTGCCAAGGTGCTTTATACCAACATTGTAATTGCTTTCCTTTTTTCCTTAAACAAGTATATTTAGAGCATTTTGTGTGCCTTTGAACTTTATTTAGCAACTCTTCATAATCTATGATTGGATCAATAAAAATAATTTGGCTCATGGAAAGTAAGCACAAATTTTCTTTAGGACAATGGTACATTCTGAGTAATATTTGTGCAGGGCAATGTGGATTCCAAGCTAAAACATATCTATCAAAAAAGTGTCTTGTGATGGTAACATCATGGTGATTGGAAAAATCAAGAGAGTCCATGTTAGGGGATTCTCAAAACCATAAAAAAACATGCACATGTGCAGAGCCACGATTCTACCATTCATATCTAAACCAATAATATTTTGCATGCAAAAGCTTTTCAATCACCTCTTCATAGAAAATTTAGAATCTATGATGGAGATATAAATATGTTATATGTGGATTTTGAACAAGACTATCTGTTAGTGTCTTTGTTGAGGGATCCATCACCAATCAAGCCACAAAAGAGAAAACATTTTGTAGATCAGCCCATTTTGTGTCTGCACAACTTAAAATGAAAAAGGGGTAGGTATGCCAAGTTGTTCAATCATTGCAGATAGCTAGGCCTAACAAGAGTTCCAAAAATAATGGGTCCCATGCAACGATGCACCAAAATGCATTAGTTGCTCAACTATCTGGCCATCAGAAGTAGCTTAATGTCTCATTATCAAGTTGTAGGGGAAATACCTAAACCTGACATGTTTCCCAAACTTGTGATCAAAATATCTCATTAAGTGTAGGGCATATTCATGCAAGTGGATTCAAACATTCCTCAGTTGGAGGGGAAGTGTTGCTCTAGTGGGAAACAATGCTAGAAATGCCATTGTAAATAAACCTTCAGTGTTGTATTCATTAATAGGAGAAGACATAATTTTAGGCCAATACAAAATATTCTGCTCTTTTTTTCAATTTGTAATACCTGTTTGATTGTTTGGAGCTCTCACTTAGCATTTGGCACTTGGAAGGGATAAATGATGAAAAGTTTGAAGAGACATTTTCATCCTAAACAACATTTGTTGAGCTAGATGATGGCATTAGGTCTTCATCGGAAACTTGCTCTATTATATGAAAGAAATTGGAGACATCAACAACATCAAGCAACATATTAAGAGCCTCAACATCAATCTCACCATCATTGTAATATTTTTCATATTGAATTTTGTATTTCAATGCATCCATGTCATGATGTTTAGTAACATAGCAATCATAATTACCACCTTCAATAGTGGTTCAACGTACGATCACAACCTCAAGGTCTTGCAATTGGCATGGAAAAGGTTTTGCTATGCTTGAGATATCTTGAGGGAAGCTTATTGTGTGACCTTTGTATTTAAGTTGACCTCCTCTAGCATGGGACACTTTCAAAATTGGAGCCACCCTAGCAATAAACATTTCTTCAACTTGTGTTAGCTTTTCTAGCAAGAATGGTTGTGGGCCTGGGTCCATGCCATTTGTAGAGCTAAAGCAGAGGGTGCCTTTTTCAGAATATCATCTTACACATGTCATTGCTGACCCCGACATATGAGTGTAGATCCCTATGTAGCTTTCTCTACATATTTGAAAAAAAAAAGGTTTAAAAGTGCATTTATACAGTGTCAGAACTGCTTTATCGTAGAAAGGCAGCAATCATTAAATATTTCTTTCAAGCATTTTTGTTGTGCTGGTCCAGCAAGCGGATTGCAATGAGATTGTATATAAGTGGTGGCATCTACCATTCCCAATGGACACTGAAAGAGAATATTGGTAGCAGGAAGAGCCATAGCTATGCATGGTGTAGTTAGCCTTTGCTCCTTGTATTTTGAACTACGCTTTGTACAAATTTCCTCTCGATGTTGGCTATAGTGCAAATGGTTTCATTATTGTTTTTTGTCCTTTTTAAATTCAACAAGTGATTGCGTTGTGGAACTAGAATGTACTTGCATAGCCTAGGAGCATACATAAAATCTCAACCATATTAGCATATATGAATATATATGTATAGCCATAGATATATTTAAATTAGTACACATAAACATGTAACAAAATATATATGTGTATCCATGTGTATATAAATCTATATCTATGGATGATCACAAAATGAATAACATAGTTTAAACATTGGGATATATAAAAATATATATAGAAGGATTTTATAGTTTTTCGAGTTAACCATTTTGACTATTTCACTATTGTTATATCCCTCGTTAAAAAGAATATAATATTGGATGTACGCAACCAACAATAAGAAATTTTTGTGGATACAAGTGTATATAAGAATTTGTGTAGGCATGTATCTATGCAAGAACAAATATATTCCATTTAAACCAAAACCACAGAACCCATGACCAGTATCTTGCCCATCCCTTTTTTTGTTGTGGAGGCTTGCTAACTCTAGCAAAACCCCTGACCAAGAACATTATGAAACACCCACACAAAATTTCATGGAATTCCATCACACATCACACAATAACAAAGTAGGGGGAAATTTGTTGTCTTCATATGTGATCTATCATATTCTACCAAGTTCGACAATACAACTTAATCAAAGTATACTTTCCCACACTGCAACATTGAATATTGCATTTACTTCAACTGCCACCATCGGGCAATACTGACAGGATGCATTAGCCCTCACGTGAGAAAATACTTACCATTCAACTTCCACATGTACATATGCATTTACATACACATACATATACATATACATATTACATATGTACATATGCATATACATAAACATACATATGCATATAAATATACATATACATAAATATACATACATATACATACACATACAACAATGACATGATGCATTAAGCCTCGCATGAGCAAACACTCACCATTAAGCTTCTGTATATCAAGGCCGCCAACTCTACCACTACCAACCCATGTAATTAGGAAGCTCCACATCACTATTAAAAAGTCAGGTCAAGTTGCTGCCAGCTGGGACATGTACATGTACATATACATATACATATACATACACATATGCATATACATACACATACATATACATATACATATACATATACATATGGATACACAAGCACATACATAAACATATGCATATAAATGAAAGGGTTGCTTTTATATGGTGGAAAATGTCAATGTGTATCTCCCTGCACATCTATATGCTTTGTCAAGTTCACCCATGTGTGTATACACCTTCAAGCGAAGAAAACTAGAAACAATAACACCAAATTCTGAATAGGTATAACAAAAGGGAAATTTATACTTACAAAATCAAGATTTGAAGGCCGGTGGTCCATGCCCTCAGAGTCAGACTCTGCAATGGGAATAGTGGCAAATGTAAACAAATCAATATTGGGGGGTTATGGAGACCCATCCACAAAACCCGATTCCATAGACATAGTTATAGGAAGTTTTCCTATGGACAAAATATTACAATTTGAGTTGACTAATTGACAACTCTATTTCACAATAAAAAATAAAAGATTAATGTATTTTAACATCCCAGCAGCAATTCGTAGACAACTTAGAAATATCAATCTATAACTATTCCACTTGTAAAACTAATCAAACAACATGGGATACAAGAACAAGAATGAAAATGTACTTTTAATATAGTCAAAACAATAGGGGATACATGAACAAGAATAAAAATGATAAATGCATATAGATATACCCCTATATGTATATTTTTATCTTTGAGATTGCTTATATTTGTATCTATGCATTTTTTTATAATTTTAACATATTTCTACATATAGCTATATGCAAATATTTCTATACATATGTTTCTAACTAGTTCTTTCACCCTTTCTTAACGAAACAATAGGCTATACAACAATTTGAATAGAAATGATTAAGTACATATATGCATTGAATCTCCCCTTTGTCTCCACATTTAGAAACACACACATATAACCAGATATATACATCCATATGTACACAGGTATATATCTATTTATATGCACACTTATATATCTAAATAGTTGTGTATACCATACTTTTTCCTCACTATGTAACTACTCCCCTTGAAATTTATGAAGGGAGAAAACATCGAGATTGAATTTTCCATCAATTTTCTGATTAAGAAGGGTACAAATTCAAACCTTTTGTTTCCTATAGGATATTGTCCCCTCCAAAGTAAGGAATTACTATAGGGAACAAAAGGTTTGAATTTTTAGCCTTCTTAGCCAATCAATTGAGGGAAAATATAGTTTGGATGTTTGTTGTCTTCATAAATTTCAAGAGGAGGAGTTATTAATCTACAATTGCTCCTATGTTAATGGGTATAATGCCAAAGGTGCACAATATCAACATTATGTGGGATTTGCATAGCTCACAAAGCAAAGATCAAGCAAAGGGAAAAATCTATGCAAACTCAGAACATGTTTTTAACTTCATATCTTATTAAAATATATACGCCATAGGGGGACTCTTGGGCACCTCTAAATACAAAAGCAGAATGGGGAATGATTGCTTGTGGTTTTGGATAATGGCAATCAAGATGGCGGCACCACGCCAATGCAAGGTACACTATTCTCAGTTTTTTTTAATGTATAAATGGTTTCAATGTTACATATACTACATCATTAAATGCTCTGTTATTAACAACATCTCAATGCTATATCATTTGATGCTATATATATTGTAGGAATTTTCTTCTTCCCATACAAACAACAAAACAACATAAATTAATAGTTTCTTATAAGGAGGTTGAAACAAATCAAGGAAAAAGAATATCATGCAACATATTGGTACAAGACAAGCAGTCTATGTAACAATTGTAAGAGGTATTAGGCTAGTACTTAAGAATCAAATGTATGTTGTTCTTCAATGATTTCCTTATAGTTCTCTTAAAAATTACCTATTTGTCTTTAATATTTAGTCTACCTATGCTATTTTTAACTCTTTTCAAATCAAAGTCTACCTAGATACAAATAAAGATAGCATACACAACTGTTTAGATATACATATACATATATAAATTGTTGTTGCATTCTCAAACCAGAGACAATGGTCTTGTTTTGTATATATTGATATATATTTCTTCCTATATGTATTTTTTAAAATATAAAACAAGGAATTCAATACATATATATAGACATAAATTTGAGCTACATTTACTACCACTAAATATTTCACACAAATAGACAAATTGTAAAAGAGCTATTAGACGTCAAAACCTATTCACGTCTGAGCTAATGAAAATCCCAATGGAAACTTCAAACAAATAGCCTATTAGCTAAAAATATAAAGCTAAACAGATAAAAGATCTATTAGAATAACACTTAAACGCCACAAAACTAATTTTTTCTCCATGCTTATACAAATATCTTTTCAACTTTCCAAATCAATTATTTAAACCTAGTTCTTTATCACAATACCTATTTTCTCTAGGCCATGACAACAATTATCTAATGCAAAAATCTTTGAAAAATGTGTATAATGCTACACACTTAATTGTAAATTTGAGCTACATTTCTTGCCATTAAATATTATAGAGAAATCATTTATGCAAAATACCCATGTAAAATGACTTGTAGCAAATAATTGTCATTCTAACACCTCTTATACAATTTCTCTATTTCTCTTCAATATTTATTAACAAAGAGCATAGCTCAAATCTTGTATCAATATGATTCATTATTTTGGTTTTTTCTCAATTTGCTTGAAGCTGCCTAAAACAAACTACCCAGGTTTGTTTATGTAAGGGGTGGAGATCGGTAAATATGCGGGTTGGCAATGTCTTATATCAATATGTTTCATTATATTCTTTATTCCTTATCTTTTTGAACTTCCCCACAACAAACTCTTCTTCATGATATTCTTTTTTCCAGTTCTCCATAAGAAACTATTCATTATTGTAGTTTTCCTATTCTATTCTCCATATTTTAAACTTCTATTTAATGTGGGTTCTAGAACATTTGTCATTTTCCTATGATTCTTAAGATTTTTCCTAATAGCTCTTTTCCAATTTCGCTTTTTCTCTTATACCAATATGTTTCATGATATTTTTTTTCTCAAATTATAAATATAAAGTTGAACAGATAAAAGAGCTATTATAATAACACTTAAAAGCCACCAAACTATTTTTGCCTCCACACTTATACACATATTTTTATGGAAAAACAATTATTTAAACCCAATTCTTTGTCATGATACCTATTTTCTTTAGGCTATGAGAACAATTATATGATGCAACAATCTCTGGAAAATGTGTATAGCACCATAGGCTTAACTGTAAATTCGAGCTACATTACCTAGCATTAAATACTATAGATGAATCATTTATGCAAAATATCCATGTAAAACAACTTGTAGCAAATAATTGTTATTCTAACACCTCTTATACAATTTCTCTATTTGTCTTCAATATTTATTAACAAAGAACATAGCTTGAATCTTGTATCAATATGTTTCATGATATTCTTTTTTTTCCTGATCTACTTGAAGCTCACTGGAACAAACTACTTGGGTTTATTTATGTAAGGGTTCAAGCTTTCTAATTACATGGGATGGTAGTGTTTTATATCAATATGTTTCATTATATTCATTCTTCCTCATCTTTTTCAACTTCCCCACAACAAATTTTTCTTCATGATATTGTTTTTTTCAGTTCCCATAGTTGTTTTATAATTTCCCTATTTTGTCTATAATATTTAGTGGGGAATAATGTAGCTCAAATTTTTAATTGACAAGGAAACTGTGATTGTTAACTATTTTCCTAATATCTCTTTTCCAATTTTTCTTTTTGTCTTGTACCAACATGTTTTATGATATTCTTTTTTTCTGATGCAACAATCTCTAGAAAATGTGTATAGCGCCACAGGCTTAATTGTAAATTCAAGCTACATTGTCTATAATTAAATACTGTAGATGAATCATTTATGAAAAATACCCATGTAAAACAACTTGTAGCAAATAATTGTTATTCTAACACCTCATACAATTTCTCTATTTGTCTTCAATATTTATTAACAAAGAACATAGCTCAAATCTTGTATCAATATGTTTCATGATATTCTTTTTTTCCTAATCTATTTGAAGCTCCCTAGAACAAACTGCCTGGGATTATTTATGTAAGGGGTCAAGCTTGCTAATTACATGGGATGATAGTGTTTTATATCATTATGTTTCATTATATTCTTTCTTCATCATCTGTTTCAACTTCCCCACAACAAACTATTCTTCATGATATTCTTTTTTTCAGTTCCCCATAGTTGTTTTACAATTTCCCTATTTTATCTATAATATTTAGTGGTGAATAATGTAGCTCAAATTTTTAATTGACAAGGCAACTGTGATTGTTAACTATTTTCCTAATAGCTCTTTTCCAATTTCACATTTTGTCTTGTACCAATATGTTTTATGATATTCTTTTTTCTCAACTATTTGAACTTCCCCATAACAAATTGTTTTTCATGATATTCTTTTTTCTAGTTCCCCATACCGAATTTTTCATTATTGTAGTTTTCCTATTCTATTGACCATATTTTAAAGTTCTATTTAATGTGGGTTTTCCAACATTTGTCATTTTCATATGATTGTTAAGTGTTTTCCTAATAGTTATATTCAAGTCAAATGTATGTATAGATTTGAGTTTGCAACATATTCCTACTTACCTCAAATTCTATCACTATCTAGACAAGGTGTAACATCAAATTCTATGTAACAGTTGGTCTGTCAATTCAAAATTCAAGCTACATAATTTTCCACTAAAAATTATAGACAAAATAGCAAAATTGTAAAACAATTATTAGAAAAACACCTAAGAATCATATGTAAATTAGAGATGATCGAAAACCCACACTAAAAAAATTCATACAAGACAAGTAATGTGTATAAGAGTTGGATTGTCAATTCAAAAATTGATCTACATTCTTTGTCACCAAATCCACATTAAATACAACTCATAAAGCCAATGAGTAGCAATAACCTGTACGAAATACCTATATCAACACACACTCAATCAAAAATTTGAGATACATTGTTGGGCACTAAATATTCTAGACAAATAGGGAAATTGTAAAAGAGCTATTATAGGACAAATCCTATTCACGATTGGACTGACTGAAAATCCTATCTGAAACTTCAAATAAATGATTTGATTAGATAAAAGACATATTAAAAAATAGCAATTAATACCCACCAAACTAATTTTATCTCCAACATGTTTCTTCTTTCATACTAACCATCTACATATATATACATATGCAATCACTCCTATGTTAACCTGCAATTGATCCTATGTTCATAGGTGTAACGAGAAATACGCAAAGAGATAACTAAAACAATAAATGGAGGGTGATAAAATTACTAACCCTAACCATATTTTTTTACCAAAGAAACAAGATTTAACTACAATTGCTCCTATAGTAATAGCTATAAGACCATATATATGCAATTGCTCCTATGTTATTATGCAATTGCTCCTATGGTAATGGTTGTAACGAAAAAGATGCACAAAGATAATTAAAAAAAGAAACAGAGGATGATAAAATTACTAACACTAACCATTATTTTTGACCAAAGATGGGTATGTACAAGACCATCATGGAAAAAAGAGGCCCTTAAGTGGCAAAAAAATAAGAAAAATCAGAGTTAGGCAACTTGATGTAAAAATTTGAATAAGTTATCTATATTATTTCGAAAATATGTAAGAATAGAATCTGTAGCAAATTGAATGTAGTTTCTAAACTACTAGGTTTGTTTAAAAAAAGAAGAAATCTATTTGGTGAGAATGTGAAATTTCAATGTAGTATTACTTAAATTTTAGGGAGAAAATAAGTAGGTATCTGTCTGACCACCCTAACCACAATAAAGTGATAATATTTTTTTATAAGATTTGAGATATAAGTAGAGGACTCATGTCCCGATGTGATGCATATTTTTTTGTAATTTATTTCAAGGTAAATATTTAATTATGAAATTTTTATTACAACTTTTAAAAAATATAAAAAACTTGTATGTTTGACCACCTTAACTTGGTCAAAACTTCATGAAATTCAACTTTTTCTTTTTTTTAATCCTATAGTATGCGAAACATATAATGTGACACATGTTTTGGATTCACAAAATGTGATACCATTTGAAATCTATAGATGTTTCTCAATCAGTCTATCAATCATGACTTTAGTCATAATTTGAATAGAAAATGAATAATAATTAATTATTAAATTCAAAGTAAAGCATAATTTATATTGGTGGAAAGTTGAGAATATCCTTTAAAAACCCTTTTTGTTTCATCAATTTTGGGTAAAAAAAAGTTGCCAGCCACATACCCATCATATTGCCACTTTTTGGCCCATCGTGATCCTGCACATACCCAGATACAAGATTTAACTACAATTGCTTCTATGGTAATAAGTATAAGGCCAAAGATGCACAGAGATAACAATAAACAATAAACAAGGGACAAAAAAATTACTAACTGTAACCATATTTTTTTACGAAAGGAAGAACATTTAAGTGCAATTTCTCAATCCATACAAAACCATAATGCTAAACACCCATGTAAAATGACTTATAGATTTTGGAAAACAATATTTTTGACATAAACAATCAATAAATCATTTATGAAAAACACCAATGTAAAAAAACTTATAGATTGCGCATAACAACAATTTTAAAACAATCCAATCTCCTATAATGGGGAGTTGAAGCTATCGATTTTTACAATAGTCTCCTATGAAATGAACCACAGAACTAAAGCTGATGATTTTTAGAATAGTTTTCTATCAAACCAACACCACAATGGATCTTTTGACAATGCAACTTAATCAATATATTTTCTCACACATTTCGGACTTTACTTTCCCACACTGTAACACCCATGTAAAATGAAAAGTTACAAATTCAAGAGAACAACAATTTTAACATAAACAATCAATAAATCATTTATACAAAGCACCCATGTAAAAAGACTTACAGATTGCAGAGAAAAATAGTTTTAAAACCCTCCAATCTACTATGAAACCAACCACGGAGCCCAAGGCGATGATTTTTACAATAGTCTAATATGAAACCAACACTGCAATAGTTGTTTTGACAATACAACTTAAACAAAGTATACTTTCCCACACTGCAACACACAATATTGCATTTACTTCATCTACTCCCATCGTACAACAACAATAACATTAATTAACATTCCGATGAGAGAACACTTATGATTCATCTTTCATGTATCGAGGACACCAACTCCAGGACCACCAACCCACATAATTACCAAGCTCCACGTCTCCACAAAAAACCTGGTCAAGTCACCACTGACCGGAACATCTCCGACATCGACAAATCCAATTCACGGTTGGGCTGATGAAAATCCTGATAGAAACTTCAAACAAAATAGCCTATCAGATAATTAAAATTATTAATTCAATACTATAAATATAAGGCTTAAATGATTTTCTTTAATGAACCATCAACATCAATTTTTGTATGTACATCGATAATGATCATAGGGAGAGATTCTTCAAATAATAGAGAGAGAAGGAATCTTTAAGAAGAAAATAATACATTCCAAATATACTTGAGCATGGAATCATTCACACTTACTTGATTTGTTGATTCAACATGGATTTTCTGTAAGGCTTCTAAGAGGACTTCTTTACAAGTGGATAGGATTAAAGGAAGTTTCATAGTGAAATATTAGCATGTGCTTCTTGTATCTTTTTTATGAGGTCACATAATTTAAGAATAGGTAATGGAAAAAGATTAATATTAGTGGGTGGGAGAGTAGAGATTAATGCATTCTTTCTATTGCAACTAGTATTATAGGTATGCATGAACAATAGATTGATATCTATTGTAAGGAAATTTTGTTTTAGGAGAAGAAAATTTATGAATGTTAGGGGAATAGGGAGACCTCTTATCATAATGAGAGAAAAATATAGTTTATTATAAAATGGTATTTGAAGACATATTAATTATGGCTCTCGGAGGAGTATGTCTAAGATTAGAGGCAATGGGTGAATTATGACTAAATAGTCTTTGAGAAAGAGTAGGGAGAGGGGTTGATTTTGGTAACTCAAAATAAGTTCCATTAATACCTTTAAACATATTTGTAATGAACTAATGTTTTAAGGGAGGGGGAAATTACAACACTAGAATTAACTTCATTGATGAAAGAATAATTTAATATTGTAATTTCAAAAGAGAATTAACTATGTGTAATATTGGTATAATCAAAACAGGTAGAATTAGAGGATAAAATCAAATAGGTTAAATTAGAAGAATTAGGGGTAAAGAAGATATGATGGAAACAAGAAAAGAAAGAGGGAGAAGATGGTGTGCTATAATATATGGTTATCAATTATCATTTGGAGGAGATCTAGAAAGAAGATAAAGTGGAGAATAATCATAATACTATGTATAATAAGAGGAGGAGAAAGTTAGTGGAGATGGGGGAGAAGAAAAAGATGGAATGAGAAGGAATAAGAGGAGGAGGAGGAGGTAGTACATGATAAATGCATGGGAAAGAGGTATAGTTGGAGGAAGATAAGGTGGCAGAGGAAAGGATGAGGTAAGAAAGGAGTGGGGTTAAGGTAAGAGAGAAGGCTAATAGGAAGTTGAAGGTAGGTATACAGGTAAAAGTGAATTGAATAAATGGAAATAAACAAAACTTTGAGGATATTGGGGAATGGCTAGAATTAGTTCATAAATGAGAAAAATAGTGCAATTTAGATTTTCATGTCAATGAATTCATGATATGGTACTATTTTCTAAGATATAATCCATTACATTTTAATTATTAAGACATAAAGGATGAAGATTAATATTAGTGGATGGGAGAGTAGGGATAAATGCATTTCCTTACAAGTGGATAAAGAATAAAGAAGGTCTCATTGTGAAATCTTAGCATGTGTTTCGTGTATCTTTTTTATGAGGTCACATACCTTATGAAGAGGTAAAGGATGAAGATTAATATTATTGGATGGGAGATTAGGGATGAATACATTCTTTCTATCGCAACTAGTAGCATAGGTATGTTCAATAGAATGATATCTATTGTAAGGAAAATTTACTTTTAGGAGAAGAAAATTGATGAATACTAGGGGAATAGGGAATGTTGAATGCACAAAACAATTGAGATGGGAGGGATCAAATATACCTTAAAACTTCAAAACCCTCTCAAACATTTAGATTGCCATTAATTCAGATAACCCTTAATCTGTTAGAATGATTTATCATGAAAGTGTTGGCAACACAAAGGTAAACAACTGAGAGGGGGGTGAACCAATTGTCACATAAATTATACCTATTAAACTTATTCTCAAATATAATAAATAAACATGAAAGCATAAACCATCACCACATCAGAAACACACATAACACCAATATTTTTTATGCAGAAACCCTGTTAGGGGAAAAACCATGGTGGAGGTTAGTCCAGAAGATTATACCCTGTTAAAGGTATAAAATAATTATAAATGGGAATGCACATGCATTTAGGCACACTGCCTAGAGCTCACTTCTCAAATACAAAAAGGCTTAGTGGCCAAAGGAAGATTCACTTTCTTATAGAAAAATTTGGATTACATTCATCTGGAAGATATGAACTAACAAAATAGCATCTATTAATGCTTGATTACAGTTTCAGTTAAGCATATAAACATTTGCTCACTCTTCTTCACACTTTACTTCTACCTTCAAAAGATTATAATGTTATTCGTACTAAGCATAGAGAATACCTCGCACACAATAGAAAGAAGGTAACAGAAACACAATCAATGCAACACCATACACAATGAAACACTATATTTATATGGAAAACCCAAGATGAGAAAAACCATAGTGAGGAATAGCTCACAATATTAAATAATATCAATACCAATTATAAAGGCCTAACTCCCAAAGGGCTCATTATCTAGAAGAAAGAAAGGATAATTTCCATAATAGAAAATAAGATAGAAAAGAGTGTTACAATGAGAAATTCATCTCAATGCAATAGATAAATCCGTTATAACATCACCAACACCTTTGTGGTCTCACTAAAGAATTGTAGACACCTTCTGCTCACTGCATTCAATAATCTAACACATTAAAGCTCATACTTCACTTCAAAAATTCACACCTTATAACTCTAAAATTCATATCATTCACATCTCACACTTCTATTTTATCATCCATCAAGAACTCTTCACTTATTTATACCATCTCCAGCCTTGAAAACATTCTCCAAGGTTGACTATCCACCTCAAATGTGTAAATTCAAATTAGGTCAAGAAAAAAACATTCCAATGGTGGAAAGGAATTGAGGTGGAACACCACACACCTTATCTAGGACCTAAATGCATCCATACACACTATGCCATGCTTCCATAAACACTAAAGCAACTTTGCAAGTAGTGTAAACACCCAAGGTCTGTCGAACATGTGTTAAAACCATTAAAATGTAAGTGCATGCTTCATGTGATATGAAGGAAACTCATAAACAACAAATATCACTTGAGTTACACAATCTGGAACATTACACTAAAACCCTAAAATTGAACAAATTCCTTCGCAAAAACTTTCACTTGAATAATGTACACACCTAGTACATTAAGACAATCCTGCCATACAATGTAACTTAAGAATTTGACTTCCGAAGCACAAAATATCGAACAAATTCAACTAAAGAAAGATACAAACACTAGAAGCATACTTCTCGATCTACAAGACTTAAAACTACTTTGTAGAGAAATGTGAAGCAAAACCATTTCTCCCAGACACCTTTGAGATACACAGTTCGCACTAGTGAACACAACTTCTCCACAACAATTTAGTACACCAAATTTTGAATATAACACCACTTAACACCTTTGATCAACATATCTGAAATGCATAGATAGATCTTCTGAAACCTAGAGGAAACGTAGAGAAAATCTAGATCGCTACTCTACAACCCATAACACCACTGCAACACATTGTTAGCAATCTGTGACACATCCGACATCAGTTGCAGAGGTGATGGCTTTCACAAATGATTTTTCGAATGATACATTCAGCATTGACACTCAAGTAAAATTCAACAAGTTCATTTAATGTTGTTTATTAAATTATAGTTTGAAATTTAAGAATAAGTAAATTAGTAGAATTTTGTTATGATTAAGTTTCAGGGTCAGAGTGTTCATGTGACGTGCCCCATTCCTATAGACCCTTATTTGTTCTCGACATTGAGTCCATAGGTATGCAACTAGTATTAAATATATTATTATTGCATTCAAATAGTTGAATGTTATATTTAAATGTTTGTCTCATAACATGCTTTGGATTTCAAATAGTTTCCTAGTGGACCTTCGACCTCCACACATCGCAATTCATTGCCTCAAAAAACTTACACTTAGGTAGCCTTTATTTAGTAATGGTGTTGTAAAAGAATGTTATCTAGCTTTCATAATTTTTCATATACAAATCTAAAAAATTGATGAGAAACACAAACATTGTATTTGTATTCCTTGATCTTGTCACATTATCTTCTCCTAATTCACTTTGTATTCCTTTATTCCTTCCTAATCCCATCCCATTAAAATTTAATAGTTCACCCTACCATTTACTCTTTCATTTACTATTTGCAGATGTTGACATCAAACAACCTTGGTGATGTTGGTGGCATGATGGAGCATGAAGTTGCTTCAACAATAGCTAGTTCAGATCCATTGAGAGAGGTATGTAATAGATTTGTTGATTTGACATTATATTTTTTCTTTTATGATCTATTATAGAAAATTTTCATGATACTTTTATGTATCTTAATTTCTATCTTGATGGTTGCTATAGGTGGTTGTCACTCCAAATCGTAGATGTGGTAATGATGTCAATGTGAATACTGACTATTTGTATGCGATAAGTGATTATATTTTGTTATATGTCATTCCACAATTCAATTTCTATGTATTAACATCTTTCCATTTTATTGTATCAGTTGAAGGTCCAAAGTGAAGAGAGGAGGACTATTGAGCTTGTTTGAAAGACCAAAGAATCAACAGTCACTCCATCCAGCCAAATTTTGAAGGTAGCATAGGATCTACTTCCTTCCCCTAGAGGGAAATGACTGTATTAGGGTCGTTTGTTGTATACCTATGTGGCATTTTGGAACATATGTTTTTTACTATCGATATATATGTGAAATTTTGTCTATAATATGGCTCCTTGTTACTAAGCCTGTATGGCTTTTTTGGATATATTGTATGTACTTTTATCAATAAATATCATTATATACATTATGGATTTTTTATTAAAAAAATATCATTTTTCTACTACCATTCTTGAATGATGTTATCATGTGTATTGTTTAAGTCATATGCTTGAATGTTGTAGGCATGGATTTTGTTTACATATAATGCTTGATCAATTACTCTCAATTTCTCAATAAGCTCCATCTAAAGTGTATTGCGTAAATAAGCTCCATTATTGGTGGTTTGTATCCTTTGGAATGCTTCAATTACTTGTGCCTCACTTATTCACATGTATACTTCACTTATTCACATGTATACTTCATGCATAGTGTGTGTATTCATATGTATGCTTCATGCTTCCAATGCATAGCAGCAAAAATCTTTTGGGGAAAATTTTGACAAACCAAAAGTATAAGAGTTTTCAAAAATATGTCATACACAAAGTTATCGACTACCTTTGTTAAATAATACTTTTAAATGCAATATTAGTAATTAAAGGGATGGGTAATAACTCTTAAAAAAGTCTACCTTGTATTTCTACACATATATATCTTAGCATAATTGAATAATAATTAATAATTAATTAACTGATTGAATAACCTAGACAAAAACCTAAAATATACATGTGCATCCAGGGCTAATAAATATGAAACTAAAATGGAGATAAAATTATCTCATACCTTAAATTTTGGCACAAAACTATTGTTGTTAGATCAATTTTGAGCTGGAAATATATTTGGGAGGAGGACTGCATGCTTTTCAAAATCAACCTGCACAGAGTCCAACTGGCAAAGAGGAAAGGATAAAAAATGGTACCATATTTACAAACAAAGCTTTGTCTCGAAAGTCTCAAAATTTGTTACTCATTTAAAATCATGCGGGACTTCAATGCTTGTGTTTATATTGCAATGAAAATTTAACTATTGTAACTAAAATTATTAAATATTACATATTAATAAAATAAAAATGATTGATGATTACTTGTTTAAAACTAAAATTAATCAAAACATTGTAACTAATTACATTCATTCAACATGGCATACAGTGTTATCTTACATTTTCATTAATCAATTTTCAACTACTACTTTCCTATTCGTGGTAACATGTTACTTCCTACTGACTAGTAAACACGCTCTCCATTTCTCAACTCAATCAAACAATTCTAAATATTATAGATTTTTTTTTTATCTCTTCCCTTTCCACACAAAAAGTTTCCTACTTCTTGCCCACTAGATAGCTTCTTGCGATGCAACCTTGCACCCGTATCGACTAATTGTTGCATACCTTTGCATGCGACTACTACTATTAAATAGTGGGTTCTAGATAAATTTATCATCAGCAATTCACCATCAGCAATCTAAGGTCAATTCATTGATGTGACATATTCATGGTGTATACAATTCACCACCACTAATTCATCGTCATGGTATATTCACCACTTATACGTTTTTTCAATATTTAAGTGGCCAAGAGCACCCAAAAAAAGTACAGATATTTTGTTGAACACAATGGTATATTCACCACATATACATTTTTCAATATTTAAGTGGCCAAGAGCACCCAAAAAAAAAGTACAGATATTTTGTTGAACACATAAATAAGGTATACGTAGTGAATATACCATGGTGATGAATTGCAGATATTTTGTTGAACACATAAAAAAGGTATACATAGTGAATATACCATGGCGATGAATTGCTGGTGGTGAGTTGTTTATGCAATGAATATGTCACGATGATGAATTGTGGGTGGTAAATTGTTGGCAGTGAATTGCTAGTGGTGAATTGCTGGCAGTGAATTTGTCCGATGCTGGTATAGTGTGATGGTTTAAGTGTGGTGGTGTTATTCTTGTCATCAAGCAAACTTGCATAGTATGACAATTTAAATGTGGTGTTGTTATTACCACCGAAGTTCAAATTCCGTTGGGATGTAATTGTTGAGTGTTTATATTGAAGATAAGATCCCAATTTCTAACCTCACTGATTCATAACTTTGGATAAAAATATTTACTCTTTTAAAAAGTAAAAGAATGTGTGACAATATAACAGAGAATTCTCAGACTAGACTATTTGAAATCAATACAAAACTATTTCAATATGCTATAACAATTGCAAATGTTTATTGCATTGAAAATCATTTCAACTATGTCAGTCTCATAAATCTGTACATCTCAAGACATCTCCCACAACAGGAATGGATCCGCTTCCTCATGCATGATATCTTCAGTTGGTTGTGATGTGGCCTCAGTGAGATATACAACTTCTTCAACATCAGGAGATCCAGTGCGCAGGAGGAATACAAGCTTATCATATTGAGAACGCATATTCATGAGTTCTTCATGTTTGGCTGCCAACTGGGATTCCAGCTTCGCTATTTTCTCCCTTTGTTCCAGCATCAGTGAGATATACAACTTCTTATCATATTGAGAACGCATATTCATGAGTTCTTCATGTTTGGCTGCCAACTGGGATTCCAGCTTCGCTATTTTCTCCCTTTGTTCGTGGACTAGAGCGCCAGTTCCATTGACGGGATCCTTTACTCTCACACTTGCTTCATACACTATATTCTTTACTGCACTTGCTCTTAGCTCAGACTCTACACCCTAAACAAACAATCACATAAATATGTAAGTTACACTATAAAAGCAATACAAAACTATAGTTTTTTAACACAAAAAGAAATTTGATGAGTGAAGGTTACAAATTACTCGAAGTAGTTTGAGGATATAGCTGTTTCCAAACACTTTCTGCACAATTGCAAACTTGTGTGGATCATCCCAAGGAAAATGAGGAGCTAAAATACATTCCTCTGAACACTTTTTGCGATTCAGTCTACAAGCCGCGCAGGATTGAATCGTTCTTTTTGCCATCTCTGGTTGCAATATTAAAGCCCAAATGTAAATATTTAATCTTGCAGGCTGATCAATCATTTTCCAACATGTGCACAGGAAATTGGTGTGGGGCCGTTTTGAAATCAAGTTGCTCCTTTTAGCGAACGGAATTCAAAACCTGAAGATAATATGTACAGAAAGCAATCCGAGGGCCAAATACTAGTTCGCATGCAACTACCAAAACATTATATTGTTTTTCAATAATTGGTACAATAAAGACAAAATTTTCAGGTGTGATGAAGATAAGTTGGGTAGATTGGAGGTGTCTTTTAATATAATGGCTAGTTTATACGTTATATTCACGGGAAATGTTATGTGTCGTGTAAAATATTTAATATTTTATAAATTGCGGAGAATAGATATTTTTAGTAAAATATATTTTTTTAGAAAGTTTTATGTCATATTTGAGATAATACATCTAGTATATATGGGGTCGTACAAAGATGAAATAAATTTATAATTGTATGGATTCCATCTAATGTTGTAATCACTCTTCGGAGTATTGTCAAATTGGGGCGCCCACCCTAGAAAATGTTGTATTAAGATTTTTAAAGTGTATTTCTATTTTGATGTCTTGTATTATTGTTTGATAGCTAATTTTCGTTGTATTCTTGACAGTCTATGGCTATCTTTTTCATTGTAATTTTTCTATTAGCATTAATCCAATACCAAAAAAAGTGCATTTCTATTGTAAATTATTTTGTTGATCTTTACTTGTAAAAGTGTATTTGAGATGGGATGAAGAAAGCTGTTCGAAGATAGATCTATGATGCCAAATTAACTCTACTAAATGAGTTGAAAACATCCTTATAGCACAATCAAGTTCTTTCTTATATCATATTCATTTTATTACTATAAATATAATTTGAATGGTAATATTGTTTGTTGGGCTTTTCTTGAAAGGATTTTCTAAACTAGATCTATGTTATGTGTACTTTTTGTGATTGGAATACTTGATACTATTTGTAGACACCAAAATTTGCTCATACCAAGCCACATTTGACTCTTCCCTATCCTAACCATTAATTCATTCATTCATTCTCTAACTAAATCAATTAATTAATACCTATTTAATTAGTTGATTTAGACTAATTAATCTTCATTATCATTTCCTCTAATATTTAAATCCACATCACCCTCAATCATTGTCCATCTAATCCTAGCCATTATATCCATCTACATGGATCAAAATTCAAAATTTTCATCACTTGACATGCGTCCCTACGTCATTTATGCTCCCACATGTATGAGCATGCAAATGTCATTTCATAGCTACCCTACCACTTACACTATC
This sequence comes from Sequoia sempervirens, assembly GCA_007258455.2. NCBI lineage: Eukaryota > Viridiplantae > Streptophyta > Pinopsida > Cupressales > Cupressaceae > Sequoia > Sequoia sempervirens. The sequence goes on from VDFB02271358.1 coordinate 1,055,602,567, forward strand.
ATTTTCATAGACCATCATATTATTTACACATGGTGTGCTCACAAATGTGTAAGCATGTCAAGTTCTTATGTACCTCTATTTGTCACATGACTAAGCCTTACATCATTTCTTAATCTTCTTCAAATCCTAGCCCTCCATTAACAAGACATCTTGGCCCTTGATTTTACTCATGGAAGATCTATATATTGGAGTCACCCTTCGTTTGATCATCTCTTCATATCCTAACCACATTATGTTACATTTTCTAATCATGCACCTTCAAACTATTATTATGCTATCATTTTTTTTTTAATCTATCATCATAATCAAAACATCATGCTACTATTTTACTAAGAAACCACATTCCATCCACCAATCTATCAGGAGTCACAAAGAGCACATCAAGTGGATCTTTTGGGTGCACTCCATTACTATTCAATTCAAGGAAAGAAGAAGAAACAAGACACAAGGTCTCATTATTAATTAAGTTGTTATGCTAGTTTTTTTTTTTTTCCTTGTCTTCATTATTAAATTTTACAAATAGTATCCTACTTAGATTAGTAGCATTATTTGCTATATTTGGTATCAATTTTAGCTTTAATTTGGTTGGTCAATGGAGAAAGGGTAATTTGGGGTATATATTAATCTTGGTTCTAGGTTAGAGCATTTTGTATAGGTTAACCATTTTTCAGGTTCAAAGAAATGGCAAGCTCACTTTAATAAAATTAGAGTTAAGAAAGATTGGCAGCATAAATTTTGAGCTTTAGAAACTCAAAATGGAAGCTTGATGGTAGATAGATGGTACTTATAACAACACAAAAGTTCTTCTCCAAAGTATCATGGATTAATATTATTGGAATAAATTAGATAGAAACAAGCTAGATATAATTACTTTGTGCTTTCTATATATTTATTACTTTTAAATAATTTGAGAGAGAATTGTAAGGTCCACAAGAATTTCTCTTTCTCTTCATCTTCTAGTTATGTATTTGACTTATATGATACTATTATGATAACTTGTTTTATATTGCTACTTGGATATCTATACCATCTATTTGTATATGTATGCTATTATTATTTGATGATTTATCTTATGTAGTTCTTTCAATTTCATTTTTTTAGTAAATGATTAAATTGCATTAAATTGTCTATTTTTTCACTATTAAGGTGATGTAATTATTTTATGATTACAAAAATATGAATAATAATGTTAGTCAATGTTAGTTGTGCTTTAGTATTTGTTAATTTTTCTATAAGTATGTATAATATTTTACTTAATTGTGCAAGGATAAGTAAATTCCTAATGGTGGCTAATTAGAGATAAACTACGTAGTTGGTTTGATATTGTTAAATCATTCGACTCCATGTAGATTAATAGGACATGGACTGTAACGCCCCGCCGTGCAAACCCCAATGGAGCTAATAACAACGGAACATTTTTTTTTTTAAGAATATAATAAACATACTTAATTATTCTAATATAACAATGTATTATGAGGCACAACTAGTTCCAATGGGGTACACGAAGTGACATGACTACACTAACCCATAACAACTATAATAAGATAAAAATAATTAATCTATTATGTAAATCTATTCATTCCCATTTCAACATTTAAAATATCTATCAACTATATCCATATTAATAACATATGCACATATGACAATACATGGAATTATAAAGATATAAAGTGTTACATATTTTGATAGATACAACTCAACATAACCAACTATAACACAAGATCTTGAACAAATACATGGCCTGATTATACATTACATCCTAACGATAGTAAAATACAATTCACTGAAAACACATCTCAATAACCACATATATAATTACAACAAGGTCATCCCAGCACATGTGGGAGATAATACATCAATGAATACATTACATCTGAAGTATAACATACATCTGGTACAAAGAATTACTGGATCATCAACATCCTCCAAAACCCTGCAATAAAAGATACATCTGCAACAGAAAGGAAACCCAACGGGGTGCGAAGCACGTTCCACCCAACCACCCCCATCAAGAGAGTAGACAAGGAAGGATCCCTGACCAAGCACGCCTAACAATAACAAAGACTAACTCCACATAGACAACTTAACATCAAAGACCACTTAGTAACTCAACAACGACTATTCTAAAGGGCACAACAACAAACCACTTCAGAACATAACAACAAGTCATAATCACAACATCAATGAAACTCAAAACATAATATCAAAGACTATTTCCAACAAATACCAAGGAGAAATCAATAACCACTTAACCACTACAGACACAGAGTCACTTAACAACTACAAACACAATATCACTTAACACGAGGTTACAATGCTTCCAGAGAACAATGATCATGATCATCGCACAATAACTGATTAACTGTCTACATAGGAAGAGTTTCATGCATAAATTTCCATGAGTTACCCTGGCTCAACCTTCCTAGGCTACCGGACCCCCATCCTGGGTTACCCTGGCTTGCCTCTACCGGCCGCCGGACCCTCATGAAAAACTATGCATCCCATCTCATCTCAAGCCTTATCATTCACTTGCTTCACGAGAGAGACATTCTTAATCTTTATTAGTGTGAAATAACCCCATTAATTCTTTTAGATTATCACTTAATTAAACTCTAGGTGAGTTACCTGGGCGCCCCTTTGTGTGCCGGACCCCCACAAAGAGCCACTCTCCTATCGACAACACACAAGGTACAATACCACAATAGGTAACTAGACAACATAACCACTCCAATCCAAGGAGGAAGCAAAACAAGGAAACTCACTCCGAACATTGGAGGAAACCAAATACGAAAACACACTCCTTCCAAAGGAGGTACAATTCACCTTACCCTCTCCCATTTCTTAGGAGGCACAAATCCCCATTCGTGGAAACCAGGTACAACATCATAGTACAATACATCAAGGCAATTCACAAACTGAACCTCTACACAAAACATCCCACTCTAGAGAACTTGTCTGGAAGACTTACATAGCCTCCTAACCCCATTTGCCCGACATGGAGAATAAAAGGAACATGATAGAAAAGCATTCCATCTCTGGAAGCCCTTAACAACAACTTAAACTCCTAAGAAAGATAAAATAAATTTAGGGTCATCCCGTGCAACTCAAAGAACTATGAAGAAATTACCACAATAGAATTAACGAATAATCTCAAGAAGGACAATTACATTTAACCAAAGCCATAAAACAAATTAAAATGAATAATAATTTTCACCCAATAAATCAATCAAGTACACGTGAAAACTCATTTCAAAACAACACAAATTAATTTATTTCAATCTTCACAACTAAACTATAATCCTATAAACTTTAAAATTAACCAACCAGTTTAATTATGATTACAAAACTTTATTCCCAATTTCTGATTAAACTAAAATATAATAACTTATAAGAATTATCATATTAAAACGTAATCTCAATATATATATAAATCTCTTTTATATATATAAAAATATGCAAAATAAAATAAATAAATAAAAACTATATTTAAAAACATTCTATAAAATTTTTATTTATATCCTATTTTGTTTTAAAGAAAATTATAATTTAAAAACAAATATCCAAACCCCATCTATATAAAAATAATCATTTAATAAAACTAATAGAGCCCTATTACAAAAAAATATTATACGAAACAAACTCGAATTTAAACGCATTTGACTAATATATAATTAAAAGAATTGAATTAAATCTCAATAAATATATATATATATATATATGTATATATATTAAATAATATATATTAAATACATATTAAATAATATAATATATATATATATATATATTTACATATTTAAATAAACTAAATATTAATAAAACAAAACGTATTAATTAAAAATAATAATAAATAACTTTTAAATTTTAAAATTGTTTAACCCGGCAGTATCGGTGGTACTGCGTACCTCCCAATGGGAGGCCGCAGTCCCCACCATTGGTGGTACTGCGTACCTCCCAATGGGAGGCCCGCAATCGTCACCAGACTGCGTACAACAGTCAGTGACTGCTGTGCGCAGTCTGTGTGGATTGCGCGCAGCCACCAAGTGGTGGGGTCGGGGTTGGTACAGCCACCGCCGACCATTCCCTCCCCTCCACATATACAATTTTTATTTTATTTAAAACAAAACAATCTTTCGTCCCAAACCCAGATGCGGGGAAAAAAAATAACGCATACTTAATAAATAAATAAATTCCACTTTCCAATAAAATACAGACCAACTTGAAATATAATTTATTTTCATAAATATTTCATACAATACAGATTACAAAAATAATATGAATGTATATATATATAATGAATGCTCAGTTTATTTTACACAGTAATTTTAAAATCTAATATATATAAACATTTTTTTAAAATAACAATATATATATATATATATATATACAGAGAAAAATTCAATACAATCATAAGAGTACATTGTTTTCCTCACATACCTACTATGGATCACAATCATAAGATTAAAATTTATCCTTTTTACATAAAACAAAATCACACAGACAACCAATATTTATCTAAAAATATATTGAATTAACACAAACAGAATTATATATATATATATAGATAATAAGAAATTCTGAACAATAAAATAAATACATAGGTTTTCAAAAGATTCAATATAAATCTTGACATGCAAAACTATTCATCACGAATACAATATGATTTTCTTTTCAATGATTTCATGATTAAATTTCTTTTTGAAGAATTTTAAACAAGGTTTTCACTATCGAGAAACACAAACGTTTATAACAAAAAAATCCTAATAACAGGAAATTCTTTTTAAAACACAAGGAGCATTTAATCTTTCAACATGGCAGTCAAAAATTTATTACAGAAGAGTAAATTAAAAGAGAAATAATGAACTTGAAAGGAACCTGGAACCCTTCGCTTAATGAAGAATCCTCTTCTCGACTTCCTCCCTTCAACTCTTTTCTCGATCTTCGCCCTTCAACATTCTTCTGAACAATCTTTTCTTTTCAAACTCACAATAACTTTACCCAGAAAAACCTCCAAAACTAAAAAAAAACTATCTTTTTTATTTTTCCTTTCTCGATCCAAAGACCACAGAGCCAAACTTGTGTGAGAATAATCCCCTCATAAAAAAATAATAAATCAAAGATAAAGATTCAATAAAGCTCTTCCGCTTTTTTTTTTTTTTCAAAAAGCCTCTTTTCTTACTGGTCCTTTTCCAGCTTTTAAAAGCTCACACATATCTAAAATTTTAATTAAAATAATTTATTTAATTCAGATATTATCCTCACATGATTTTCTAATTAAATATTAATAAAAAGATAATATCTAATTATTCTCAACAATATTAATTTTAATTTAATTTCTTGCAGTTTAATTAATTAAATACTTTTTAATTTACAATCTATTTAAATTTAACATCTTTCTAACTCTCAATTAAATCAAATAACAACACAACTTTAATTAATTATCTTATCAAATAAGATTAATTACTCAGACACTAACCATAAATAAATACTCACAATCAAAAATGCATAACAACAAGGACAACACTTCAATCATGACACTACAACTACAACAGGATGACGGACTTGGGACGGGGACACTTCCAAACCTACTCCCTTTTTCAACATTTTACCCATTGGGTTAATTTATTGCTCCCCCTGTCCTGCCGAAGCAGGTGGAATTGAGACTTATTCTTGCAATCCTGCATCCAAATAGACGTCAAGTAGCACATGTATATATATAATCAAACACCCTATCATGAGGAGGAATTGCAGTGTAGCAGGGCACTCGTGAACGAGTGATGCTACACTGTCCTCTCACCTACTCTATTCTAACAATTATAACATCAATGACGAACTAACATTGCTAACCAAATTGATCATAATATAACATGATACTTACTACTGCATCATAACTAATTATTAAACCATTGCATTATAAAATAATACTGAATTCAAATAACATGATCACCATAGAATCATCACATTGACGTAAATAACATTAATGAAAGATTATTGAATAAGCAAATAATCCAAACAAAGCACAGAGTATCATAAATCATACTAATAATGTCATATCAAATGATCATGTCCACTAAAGGAATAACAACATCATCAAACTTCAAACCAACCAAATCAAACCATAATAGTATAATCATAGTATCAACGTATCAAGTTAAAGCATAGAAATTAATAAGTCTAAACAGTATGAGGGGTACTACATCCTCCCCCCCTAGGACATGGCTTACTCCTGGAAGCCATTAAATAGATAAGAGTAAGCACACAACAACCATGCAGAGAACATGCCACAAATATCTATAACTAACCACATATTCATTCATTTCCTATTACCCTATTCCATAATTCCATATAATATAACATGCAAAAGAAACTCCAAAACCACATAGGGTCAATCAGGAAATCACTTGCACAATGAGGTAAAGCACAAGAAGACATACAAGGGTGGACATAACAACAAAGCTGGTTGTCATCCACCACACACAACACACAAAATTCACACACTACATAATTGTCCATAATGCATTCTTCCAGTAGGAAGGATATCGGTGCATTGTACACTACACCGAGGGTCCTATCCCTTCCACTAGTTTCCTGCATCATTGGACCTACACCATGTAACAACAACTTCTGGTTAGCCAAATCAGATCAACCCAAAAAGGAAAACATAAACTAACGAACAAAACACCTAGGTCAACACCATGGCTCATAATTCCTGGAGTATTACCTATGCAACTAACAACTTAATGGGTCCACATTATCCCAGAGCGCCCAGTGTTTAAACCTGGCTCTGATACCAAGCTATAACGCCCCACCGTGCAAACCCCAATGGAACTAATAACAACGAAACAATTTTTTTTTTAAGAATCTAATAAACATACTTAATTATTCTAATATAACAATGTATTATGAGGCACAACTAGTTCCAATGGGGTACACGAAGTGACATGAGTACACTAACCCATAACAACTATAATAAGATAAAAATAATTAATCTATTACGTAAATCTATTCATTCCCATTTCATCATTTAAAATATCTATCAACTATATCCATATTAATAACATATGCACATATGATAATACATGGAATTATAAAGATATAAAGTGTTACATATTTCGATAGATACAACTCAACATAACCAACTATAACACAAGATCCTGAATAAATACATGGCCTGATTATACATGTAATGCCCCGCCACGCAACCCTAGAGGAAGTTGCAATTCACTACTTAAACGTACCAATTTTTTTTTTTTGTTTAAGTACCCATAACATGCAAGGTGAATACATATTGCCAACAACCTCTAAGGCCACGAGACAAAGATTACTTAAAAACCCAACATCAAATAACATTAACAAAAACTGAAACATTAAACACTTAAGGAAATGAACCAACATACATTCCATTCAAGATAAATTACAACAAGGATAAATAATTACCTCAAGATTCCAATTTAACATTTACAATAAGGTTACATCACTCATTCCGCGAATGAGGTAAGTCCAATACTCATAATTACAATTACAATTCCACCTCGATAACATCAGAGGGGTAATAAAATACAATAAGAGCTGAAAGAATGAAGTGAGAGAAGAAACTGATTCCCACAAGCTCTCCAGCTGGAAATCACGAACACACGAACATGAAGAAGAACCAACGGAAAAGAAAAGCACGCCACCCAACCACGTGGAGCCCAAAGGCCCCACTCCCCCGTGCTAGGAGATAGTAACCAGGAAATCCTACCCAAGACCATCTACCACGAGACACAGGATAACACATACACTGAACTAAAACAAGGACAAAACCCACATCACTTAACACAAAGGTTACAATGCTTCCAGAGTACAAAATCGAGTACCATCACTGTACAAAATAAACTCACGGTACAACACCATACCGACTGCTGTCATAGGAGGAGTGTCATCGCAAAGGCTGCATTGGTTATCCAATGGTGTTCTTCCTAGGTCCCGGCTCCCCTCTCGGGATATCCTGGTAACCTCTCACGAACCCGGCGCCATATGCCCACCAGAGCGGAATCGATTATCTTTCGAGAAGACAAGATAACGATCTTGCCATTCCAGGCCTTCCTGACTCATCTCAAGTCTCGTACAAGCCCTTGAGCCAATGAGCGAGGATAAATTATCTTATTAATGTTCAAAGCTACTCTCTCCCTAGTAAGTTATTTTAATTTTCACTTAATTAACTAACTCTCAAACGAGTTATCCTGGGACCACTTTGGGCCCGGCGCTTGTTCGAAAGCCACTCCCCTATCGACAACACATAACTCAACCACATGCCAAGGGTAGACAATGCACTAACATTTATCACAACTAACCAAACACCTCAACAGGCATCACATCACTACGGATGTCCAACACTGAAACCAAAACGTACACTACCCAAGGCTAACACAAGGTTGACTACATAACAACAACCCACAAAACAACTGAAACTCGACTCAACCATGAATCACAAGGTCACACAACCCGTTCAAGAACCAGGTAACCACTTGAGCTTACTCACACATAATCCAATAAAGCCAAAGCAAAACATAAGAGACACAACATCGTCTCAAGAAAACACTGCTGGAAGACTTACATGATCAACAAGATACGACTTAACGCCAACAAATATATAAACTCACGAATAACCACTCATAACAATAAATGAACCCATATCAGGAAGATTCACAAAGCATTCACTCTCATTTCGCAACATCGAAAGTGTACAATTAAACATTGAAACATTTCAGACACATAGGTAAGCTAATGTTCGGATTTCTTAAATCCATTCAAACACAGCTTTCATGACTTGCATTGATCTAGTCAATTGATCCCATTTCTAATCACGACATTGGAACACATAAATAACAGATCATTTACTCTAAATTTCGTAACCATATTCATAATCAACACTTTAATGATGCAGCTGCTAGTTAAAATTTAAATCCACCGTTCTCCCTAAGTTTCACTAACATAATCAAACTCAAGGTATTTTAATAAATAACATTTCAATTAAATCACTTAATCCATTTTGTAACATAGGTTACTCCAACAACTAAAATCAATATTCAAATAAAACATAAGATTTTCTAAACTCCACTCTTGCCGCTAAAGCACGACGATAATCGTCTTAAGACATTTGGACTATGATACCCCTAACGCATCTAATTAGAATAAACCACCACTGCGAAATCCATACAATTAAATATAAAAGCATAATGACAGGTCGAATACAACAAATATTCAAGTTTGAATATACCTTCATATACAATTATATTTGATTTAACAACTACTATTTTAACAAGTAATTTAAAACTCTCAATATTTAAAAATATATCAAATAACTTATATCATTCAATTAAACATTTCTAAAAAACCTTATGATTTAACAAATAGAATTAAAATATATTTTAATCTTAAACCAGATTTCATTTAATTAAATAACTAAATATTAAATATATTATATTTTATATAATATATAATATTAAATATTATAAATATTATATAAAAATATAATATAAAATAATATTTATTTAAAAATTTAAATTCTAATAAATAAAAAAAAGCGACTTTGAAGCGGTAGGCACCACTAAACCCGCCTGACTCCCACCCTTGCCCAGGTGGTGGTTGTGTGCATACCAATCTCCAGGCCACCACTTGTGCCTGCAGTACGCCCTTACTTTTAATTTGGCCGAGGCTGTCGCCACTGCGCCGGCCGGCCCTCCCGGCGCGCTGGTGGGGTGGGGTTTGACCTCCCACCTCACCAAAAACAAAAAAATAATTTTAATATTATTTAAAACTCTGTGTTTTTACCAGACCCGAAAACATAACTTTTTAAAAGATTTTACCAGAAATATAAAATTTCTAAAAAAATAACAAATATATGAATATTTATTTGTGGGTATTTTCATATACCAAAATAAATGGTTGTATTCACAATACCCATACCCCAAAATTTGATTTCATATTCAAATTGAAACAATAATCCAAACCCCCAATTCAAAATAAAACTTATTTCAAAATAAGCAAATGGGTTTTTGAAAACTAGATTAAACATTGAGTTTTCTTGGATTTCCTTTCCATGACATGGTTTAAATTTCTTGCTAGGTTTCAAAACCAAAACTATCTACCATTTACCAATTTTAAAAGCTTTTCCAAGAATCTTGATTGAATCTAATCACTATATTTTCAAACATTCAAAATGAGAAAAAGAGATGGAAGAAGGAATGATGGAACCTTGTGTTTCCTCCAAAATTGCAAGCTTTAGCCATGGAGATTTCAAGCACCCTTTCAACTCCACCATCCTAGCCTCCTCCAAGCCTCTCCACCCAATATTTTCCAAACCAAGAATCCATGGAGCTCCAAAGAAAAAAAACCCTAAAATAAAATATATGCTTTTTCTTCCAAACTCCCCAAATTCACATTCAAATTCAACTTCCAATTAAATTCAAATTCTAATTAAAATTGAACTCAAATTCAAATCAACATTTCATTCCAATTCCAATTTCAATTCCAAACACAAATATCTTTTCCAAAAAAAGTCAACTAATTCAGAAAATATCCTTTTTACCCCAAAGTCTTGCATAAGAAATATTTGAATTTTTTAATAACTTTAACCCATTTTCTATTTCCAATTTGAATCCAAATATTTTTGCACTTTACATTTAACAAAAGAATTAAATCTTTTACACTTTCAATTCAAAAGGGATAATTTAATTAATTCTCACAATTAATTCAAATTATCAATAAAATAAGTCTAATTCGAAATTAGATTATTTTATTAATTCAATTAAATTAATTAACTAAACACTAATTTTCCAACATCTCCAAAAGACAAAACATTCATTATTTATAATTTCCAAAAGCTATTTAATCACTTTTAGCTTGCAACTAAACACATTTAGTCATTAATTAGACTACGCAAGCCATTAAATAAACTTTAACTTGAAATTAAATAAACACTCAAAGGGAATTGCCCAAGATAAAACAACTGACCCCAATGACGACCCAACAACATGCTACGACTAGGGTGACGACTTGGTTCAGAAAACCTAGCTACTATCTCCCAAATAATTTCTGTTGATCAATGGACACGCTCAGACCTAGAAACCAGGTGGAGTCGATGTCATGTACCTGCCAACCTGCAACAAAGAGCATGTCGAACGTGCATATATACATAATATGATCAGACACACCGTGAAGAGGAAATCTTAGAATCGTAGGGCACTCGCAAGCGAGTGATACAACCCCGTCCCCTTCACCAATACAAAATCACTAACTGACAAAGCTAACATTATTAACATAATCAAAGCATAAAGCATCATTAATTCACATGTTAACATGATCGAAGCATAACATAGGAAGACATTGCCTGATTATCAGAGTACAAAAAGGAGGGGTGTTACAATACATTACATCCAAACGATAGTAAAATACAATTGACTGAAAATACATCTCAACAACCACATATACAATTACAACAAGGTCATCCTAGCACATGTGGGAGATAATACATCAATGAATACATTACATCTGAAGTATAACATACATCTGGTACAAAGAATTACTGGATCATCAACATCCTCCAAAACCCTGCAATAAAAGATACATCTGCAACAGAAAGGAAACCCAACGGGGTGCGAAGCACATTCCACCCAACCACCCCCATCCTGAGAGTAGACAAGGAAGGGTCCCCGACCAAGCATGCCTAACAATAACAAAGACTAACTCCACATAGACAACTTAACATCAAAGACCACTTAGGAACTCAACAACGACTATTCCAAAGGGCACAACAACAAACCACTTCAGAACATAACAACAAGTCATAATCACAACATCAATGAAACTCAAAACATAATATCAAAGACTATTTCCAACAAATACCAAGGAGAAATCAATAACCACTTAACCACTATAGACACAGAGTCACTTAACAACTACAAACACAATATCACTTAACACGAGGTTACAATGCTTCAAGAGAACAATGATCATGATCATCGCACAATAACTGATTAACTGTCGACATAGGAAGAGTGTCATGCATAAATTGCCATGAGTTACCCTGGCTCAACCTTCCTAGGCTACCGGACCCCCATCCTGGGTTACCCTGGCTTGCCTCTACCGGCCACCAGACCCTCATGCAAAACTATGCATCCCATCTCATCTCGAGCCTTATCATTCACTTGCTTCACGAGAGAGACATTCTTAATCTTTATTAGTGTGAAATATCCCCATTAATTCTTTTAGATTATCACTTAATTAAACTCTAGGTGAGTTACCCAGGTGCCCCTTTGTGTGTCGGACCCCCACAAAGAGCCACTCTCCTATCAACAACACACAAGGTACAATACCACAATAGGTAACTAGACAACATAACCACTCCAATCCAAGGAGGAAGCAAAACAAGGAAACTCACTCCGAACATTGGAGGAAACCAAATACGAAAACACACTCCTTCCAAAGGAGGTACAATTCACCTTACCCTCTCCCATTTCTTAGGAGGCACAAATCCCCGTTCATGGAAACCGGGTACAACATCATAGTACAATACATCAAGGCAATTCACAAACTGAACCTCTACACAAAACATCCCACTCTAGAGAACTTGTCTGGAAGACTTACATAGCCTCCTAACCCCATTTTCCCGACATGGAGAATAAAAGGAACATGATAGAAAAGCATTCCATCTCTGGAAGCCCTTAACAACAACTTAAACTCCTAAGAAAGATAAAATAAATTTAGGGTCATCCCGTGCAACTCAAAGAACTATGAAGAAATTACCACAATAGAGTTAATGAATAATCTCAAGAAGGACAATTACATTTAACCAAAGCCATAAAACAAATTAAAATGAATAATAATTTTCACCCAATAAATCAATCAAGTACACGTGAAAATTCATTTCAAAAAAATGCAAATTAATTTATTTCGATCTTCACAACTAAACTATAATCCTATAAACTTTAAAATTAACCAACCAGTTTAATTATGATTACAAAACTTTATTCCCAATTTCTGATTAAACTAAAATATAATAACTTATAAGAATTATCATATTAAAACGTAATCTCAATATATATATAAATCTCTTTTATATATATAAAAATATGCAAAATAAAATAAATAAATAAAAACTATATTTAAAAACATTCTATAAAATTTTCATTTATATCCTATTTTGTTTTAAAGAAAATTTTAATTTAAAAACAAATATCCAAACCCCATCTATATAAAAATAATCATTTAATAAAACTAATAGAGCCCTATTACAAAAAAATATTATACGAAACAAACTCGAATTTAAACGCATTTGAGTAATATATAATTAAAAGAATTGAATTAAATCTCAATAAATAAATAAATATATATATATGTATATATATTAAATAATATATATATATATATATATATATATATATATATATATATATATATATATATATATATATATATATATTTAAATAAACTAAATATTAATAAAAAACAAAGCGCATTAATAAAAAATAATAAAAAATAATTTTAAAATTTTAAAATTGTTTAACCCGGCAGTACCGGTGGTACTGCGTACCTCCCAATGGGAGGCCCGCAATCCTCACCAGACTGCGTACAACAGTCAGTGACTGCTGTGTGCAGTCTGTGTGGACTGCGCGCAGCCACCAAGTGGGGGGGTCGGGGTGGTACGGCCACTGCCGACCATTCCCTCCCCTCCACATATACAATTTTTATTTTATTTAAAACAAAACTATCTTTCGTCCCACACCCAGATGCGGGGAAAAAAAATAGCGCATACTTAATAAATAAATAAATTTCCCTTTTCAATAAAATACAGACCAACTTTAAATATAATTTATTTTTATAAATATTTCGTACGATACATATTACGAAAATAATATGAATGTATATATATATATATATAATGATTGCTCGGTTTATTTTACACAGTAATTTTAAAATTTAATATATATAAACATTTTTTTAAAAATAACAATATATATATATATACAGAGAAAAATTTAATACAATCATAAGAGTACATTGTTTTCCTCACATGCCTACTACAGATCACAATCATAAGATTAAAATTTATCCTTTTTACATAAAACGAAATCACACAAACAACCAATATTTATCTGAAAATATATTCAATTAACACAAACATAATTATATATATATATATAGATAATAAGAAATTATGAACAATAAAATAAATACATAGGTTTTCAAAAGATTCAATATAAATCTTGACATGCAAAACTATTCATCACGAATACAATATGATTTTCTTTTCAATGATTTCATGATTAAATTTTTTTTTGAAGAATTTTAAACAAGGTTTTCACTACCGAGAAACACAAACGTTTATAACAAACAAATCCTAATAACAGGAAATTATTTTTAAAACACAAGGAGCATTTAATCTTTCAACATGGCAGTCAAAAATTTATTACAGAAGAGTAAATCAAAAGAGAAATAATGAACATGAAAGGAACCTAGAACCCTTCGCTTGATGAAGAATCCCCTTCTCGACTTCCTGCCTTCAACTCTTTTCTCGATCTTCGCCCTTCAACGTTCTTTTGAACAATCTTTTCTTTTCAAACTCACAATAACTTTACCCAGAAAAACCTCCAAAACTAAAAAAAAACTATCTTTCTTATTTTTCCTTTCTCGATCCAAAGACCACAAAGCCAAACTTGTGTGAGAATAATCCCCTCATAAAAAAATAATAAATCAAAGATAAAGATTCAATAAAGCTCTTCCGCTTTTTTTTTTTTTCAAAAAGCCTCTTTTCTTATTGGTCCTTTTCCAGCTTTTAAAAGCTCACACTTATCTAAAATTTTAATTAAAATAATTTATTTAATTCAGATACTATCCTCACATGATTTTCTAATTTAATATTAATAAAAAGATAATATCTAATTATTCTCAACAATATTAATTTAATTTAATTTCTTGCCCTTTAATTAATTAAATACTTTTTAATTTACAATCTATTTAAATTTAACATTTTTCTAACTCTCAATTAAATCAAATAACAATGCAACATTAATTAATTATTTTATGAAATTACTCAGACACTAACCATAAATAAATACTCACAATCAAAAATGCATAAGAACAAGGACAACACTTCAGTTATGACACTACAACTACAATAGGACGACGGACTTGGGATGAGGACACTTCCAAACCTACTCCCTTTTTCAACATTTTACCCATTGGGTTAATTTATTGCTCGCCCTGTCTTGCCGAAGCAGGTGGAATTGAGACTTATTCCTGCAATCCTGCATCCAAATAGACGTCAAGTAGCACATGTATATATATAATCAAACACCCTATCATAAGGAGGAATTGTAGTGTAGCAGGGCACTCGTGAACGAGTGATGCTACACTATCCTCTCACCTACTCTATTCTAACAATTATAACATCAATGACGAACTAACATTGCTAACCAAATTGATCATAATATAACATGATACTTACTACTGCATCATAACTAATTATTAAACCATTGCATTATAAAATAATATTGAATTCAAATAACATGATCACCATAGAATCATCACATCGATGTAAATAACATTAATGAAATATTATTGAATAAGCAAATAATCCAAACAAAGTACAGAGTATCATAAATCATACTAATAATGTCATATCAAATGATCATGTCCACTAAAGGAATAACAACATCATCAAACTTCAAACCAACCAAATCAAACCATAATAGTATCATCATAGTATCAACGTATCAAGTTAAAGCATAGAAATTAATAAGTCTAAACAGTATGAGGGGTATTACATGGACTATTGAAACACATAAATTTATTATTCAAATCATGTGTAATTTGAGATTCTAATTTGGGATCCTTGATGCCTAAGACAAGTAGTATGTCTTATTGGATTACATGATTTATTATTTATTGTAAGTGTTTATGTTCTCTATACATAAAAATAATTAAATTACTATAGAGAAGTAATTTCATAGAAATGAAAAAATAATGGGAGGTGTTTAAAAAATTAAAATTCAAAGTGTTTAAATGACATGTATTATCTTTACTTAGAAAAAATCAAAGAATTTATACATATATATAGCTAAAATATATTATCTTAAATTTTTTAGTGGAAGTGTGAAAATAAATTGTGAAAATAAAAAGGGAGTTATTTCTTATTTTTATCTTCTCACTATCTATGTGTCTATGCTCCCACATACATACACACCTTGGGGTAGTTGTGACTTGTTATGAAGTAAAAGTGTTTTATTGTACCAAGTTTTGTAATTTTAGATAATTTTTTAAAAATATGTTAGGGTGTGTACATAAAAATAAAATATCAAAAGAGGGTCAAAAGTGATCACTTTTTCTTGAAATTAATAAAAATTGAGCTTGGATGAGAAATTCAAAATAAAATATAACATAACATCCGTGCTCATAAAATTTTATCCTTATAAAATTATTTCATAGACCATTCTGGTTGAAAATCAGTTAACATAACATATTTTATGCATAATTTTTTTATTAATTTTTAATGCATATGTAATCTTTTACTAATTATTAGAGATAGACAACCTAAAAAATAAAAAGTTGAGTGTGCTCCCCCTAATATTTTTTAAATCTAATTGAATCTCTTTTCTTTTATTGTGTGTAGAATAGAGTCTAGAATGTAAAAGTATAGTTTTTTTCAAATTTGGATGAATAAATAAAAAATGATACAAAAATACTACACATAAGTTTTTATTTTATTCTAGAATAATACACTAGCTAAAGAAATTAAAGATCAAAACTTTAATGTATTTGAAATGTAGAAACTGGTTAGAAAGGTAAGAGAGAGCTAGATGTTATTATGAAATTATTTTCAAATAATATCTTAAAATGTGCAATATTGATGGAGGACATTGCTCAAAATTTATTTATTTTTCATATTTTACTGGTAAAAAATATCTTGGGCACCTTGCATGTAGGCCCAACCCTTTAGCTCAAATATTTAAGCATATGAGTTATTTTTAATTAAATGTTTGTGCATTACGATGCATATGAGTTATGGCATGCACTTGTTCTAAATTAAAAGAGAGATCATTTATTTAATAAGAAATAATACTATTGCATTATAATGTGAGCATGTTATAGCATGAGTGCATTATTGCACGATCATGTTATGGAATAGGATTTTTAAACCATCCCAAGATATAATACTAGGACATAATATATGAACTCATGTTATATCATATTTTCTTCTAACTAGTTTGTGGCCACTTTTCCCATCTTGATGCACATACCCATTATATTAAGATTTTAAGTGAGAATTTGAAAAGAAAGGGGTCAATTGAATTGATTTTTTATCATATATGTAAAAAGTAAGTTAATTTTTAATGATATCAAGTTTCCTCAATTCATATTGTAGTGTTGTACATTTTTTGGATTCGATTGTGTAGAAATTTTTTTTTATCAACGTTTCAGATCACACTCTGTGATCCATCATCAAGATTAGAGAGAAAGAAGAGATTTTTTTTTTCCATATATTTTTCTTTTTTAGAATATTTATATAAAAATTCAAAAGACAGGAAAATAGTTTGGTTGCATCTTGAGTTTTGGAGAAGGAAACTTCTTAAAAGTAGAATTTTATTTTATTTTTAGTTCTTTATAAGAAAAATGATGAAGGTTATGTTAATGAAATTGTTACAACTAATCTCATAAATTTGTCCATCTCATGACAACTCTCAAAAGAGGAATTGATCCATTTCCCCATACATGATATCTTCAGTTGGTTGTGATGTGACATCATTGAGATATACAACTTCTTACACATCAGGAGAGCCAATGTGTAGGAGGAATACAAGCTTATCATATTGGTAATGGATATTCATGAGCTCTTCATTTTTGGCAGCTACCAACTAGGGTTCCAAATTCGCTATTTTCTCCATTTGTTTGTGTACTAGAGTGATAGTTCCATTGGCGGGATCCTTCAATCACACTTGCTTCATACACCATATTGTTTACTACACTTGCTCTTAGCTTAGGTTCTACACCCTAAAATAAAAATCACATAAATATGTAAGTTACACTATAGAATCAATACAAAACTATATTTTTTTAAGGTTACAAATTACTTGAAGTAGTTGACGATATAGTTCCAAACATACTCTGCACAATTGCGAACTTGCCTAGATCATCCTGAGGAAAATTAGGAGCCAAAATTTAGGATTGTGTGCTTCTTTTTAAGGTCTTATCTGCAATCTAATTTAGTGAATGAAATAAAAAAGACTGATATGACGTACAAAGCAATACCTTACCCTCATTTCCCCTATTTTTTAGGTCTTATTTGCAATCTAATTTTCACTTTCTACTCTTTTTGATGATGGATCATTGAGTGTGATTTGAAATGTTGATTAAAACTCATACGCAGTTTAATCCAAAAGCTTTCTACATTTTATCTTCATGGACTATGGAAAATTCATACCAACTAGGTCAATACCTAGTTGATATGGGTAAAAATACAAGTTCAACATGAGTTACCAAAACATTATCTTATTTTTTATCAGATGTCTCTGAAGAGACAGTCGATAAAATTGGAATGATACAAAGAAGATTAACATGGGCCCTATACAAGGATGACATGTATAAATCGAGAAATGGACCACAGTTAGGCATGATTCATGTAGGGTGTGTTGTACCTTTCTAAATAAGTAATAATTATATACAATAAATAGTTATTTGTGGTGTATTGAAGATGTATTTAATCATATTTGGATTTACTTGTAAAATATAATAATATTGGTTAGAAATTTTATGTGAGACACATAAGACAAATATCTAATATTTCAAGGAAATAGTTGATTTTGGGAGTTGTAAGTTTGTGTTCTCTAGTTTTGAAGCACATAGTTTAGCCAATACCACTTTGCGGTTTTGTGTAAGCTTGCTTTTGTAAAATTGAACACTATTTTTTGTGTTTTAGGTTAGTTGTCAAATTAACAAAGGTTGTGTTGTACCTTTTTTTAGTAAGTAATAATTATATAAAATAAATATTTATTTGTGGTGGATGAAGATGTGTTTAATCATATTTGGATTTACTTCTAAAATATAATAATATTGGTCAGAAATTTTATGTGAGAGACATAAGACAAATATCTAATATTTTTAGGAAATATTTAATTTTTTGAGTTGTAGGTTTGTGTTCTCGTGGTTTTGAGGCAGCTAGTTTAGCCAATACTACTTTGTGGTTTTTTGTATAAGTTTGATTTTGTAAAAGTAAACACCATGTTTTTTGTTTTAGGTTGGTTGTCACTCTTTTTAACTTTCTTATGGAGTGCTTATGTGAAATACGACATGTGATGTGTGGTTGCATGGTTATCCTTTATGCTTGGACACATGGAAGATGTATTGGAGAAGCTTGATGCTTATGTGCAAGAATAATATTGTCTAGAAAGTGACAAGATTTTTCTAGAAACTATAAGCAACTAGTAGTTGGTCAAAGAAAAATAACATTCTAGTTTTAGAGTTCTCTAGAATATTATACGTTTTTAGAATTTAGAGGCTCCAAGTATAAATAGGAGGTTGTCCATTGTGAACAACACTACTATTGTTATAATTTTATTGGATTGTATGTAATAAAAACTAGATTGATATAATTTCCTTCAATCATTTCTCATTGTTTTATGAGCTCTATTTTTTTGTCCCATTTTTTATTGTTATTTTATTATTTGAGCTTGTTTTTATATGGTATTAGAGTTAGAAATTTTTTAATAGGGATAAGATATTTTTGGATTGATATTTGTTTAGCAAGATAAGATTTTAATTGATTTAATCTATTTGTTTGAGAGTTATTTTTTTCTAACATGAGCTCTACAAATGAAAGTTTGTCAATATTTGATGGAACTAGTTTTGTAGATTGGAAGATTGTGGTCAAGAATGCTTTGAGAGAAAAGAAACTATGGAGCATAGTGAATAATGAGACTAAAGATCCTCAACAAAAGGGAAAGAAAATGATTTATGGAAATACAAGTTGAAGCAAGCTAGAGGAATTATTGGTAATACTTTGAGTCTCAATCACAATAGAAAATTTGTTGATGTTGATAATCCAATAGAACTATGGGAAAATTTTGAAAAGTATTATAAAGATGCATATATTGCTAGTGTGTTTAGGATGGAAAATAATTGGTAAACATAGACCCAACTAATTTTAAAAAATGATTAATTAATTTAATATTAGAACACTAAATGGGAATATTTTGACAACTAATAACTTATTTACTAAGGGATTGACTTGTGGCAGAAGTTTGAAACTAAAAATATCATGCCTCTTTTTGTGGAGGAAAAATATTTAATAATATAAATGCCCAAATATCTAAGGAAAATAAAAAATAATAACAAATAAATAACTTAGAAATTTCCAAGGTTGAGGAACCTTCATTATCAACACTTTTTAATTAATTTTTTGCTGGTATATAATTGTATGTTGGATTTTGGAGCATCCAATAATGTGATAACTCTAGAAATCATAAATCAGATAGGGTTACAGGTTTTAAAATCTTATAACAAGTTCTTTTCCATGGATTCTAAAGTAGTAAGTATAATTGATATGGCGAATGATGTAGAACTGCAACATGCATCACACCCATACAAGTGTTTTCACTGAAAATCATAATTATCTATTTTCCAACCAAGTGGGGTATTCTACTATTCAAGAAATGGGAAATTGCAATTGATGGTAGCATCTAAATTATTTTTATTATTCTACTATACCACTACAAGAAAAAGAGTTCCAAATACATCAATAAAAGCAAATGATCCACATTATAGAGAGTATAATTGAATTAAATAACAAAATATGTTACTTTGACATAGAACAAGGTTAGTTTATTATGTAATGTGATGATTTTAAAAATTAGATTGATCATATTTATTTTCCTCTACACCAATATGATAAAAGTGGTGCATTTAGAATATGCATTTTGACAATGCAATTTCAAGATATGAAAATGGTGCAATAGTTGTATTGCTATCAACTAATGGCATAAATTGTAAGTTTTCCTTCCATTTAAAAGTTGAATGCACCATTCTTCTAGTTGTATTTTATCAATAGTGGCATGGTGTGATGGTTGAGTTGCTATGTGCTATTCTTTCCATCAAGGTTAAAACCCTATTGGGGTGTAAATTTTTGAGAATTTATCTTGGGGATGAGACTCCCCATTTGTGACCTCACTATTTCATAGCTCCAGGTCAAAAAAAATTACCTTTCTTTAAAAAAAAATGAATGCACCAATAAAATGGCTTAATATTAGGCTTTTTGTTTGGGCTTGAACATAGTTAAATCCAAATATAGAATAAAATGTATTAAATTGCATGGTGATTCAAAATGTGTATTGTCTCATGTTATAGAAATATATGTTTCTAAGGAGAAGAGGTTATAAATGTATAAGAGTGCTATGTGGGATAAAATTGATATGTTTGATGTCTTTGACATCAATTGTGTTGAAAGAGAAAATAATGAAATATTTTATGCCCTTGCTATATTAGCTTCAAAATTTTATACTTCTCTAGCAACTATCCATGAAAAATATGACATTAAAATTATTACTAGGTCTTGAATTTATGGTAATATCCATATTTTGTAAGTCTTCAATGATGATCAATAAATTTATGGATTCTTAAATTGTATCCAAAAACTATAGGTCAAAAATCCTTCAAAATATTCTCATCTATAGGGTTAGGGGGTTGTCTTAAACAAGGTAATAGGGGAGTTCATCAATAGATTAATGGTGCTTGAGGGCCTACAATGAGTGTAAGTAATCTTTTTGGTTCTTTGACTTAAGTTAAAATTAAGAGGGTGATTCTAAAGGTATCATCAATAGGTTTTGAGATCAAATAAAATTTAACATAATAGTAATAATTAATATCTATATCAAAATATACCCTTGACCCCAAACTCTATCACTAGGTCAAGATTAACTATCTACATATGACTTCAATATAGTTGATAACACCTTACACATAAAACTATAGGTAACAAAATAGTTCAATCCCTTAAGATGATTTCTCTTATTAATTTAATACATTGGAAACGTGTAATATGCATGTAAAGATTATCTAATAATTTAACAATTGTATTCCACTTAAGATTTTACCTTGATTTATAAAAATAAATGTTGAAAAAATTGCACAAAGATAATATAAATCTAACCTAAGATTACAATTAAATAGAGTGGATTTTTTTTAAAAGAGTTCCAACAAACGTAGTGCTGACATAGATGGAGGGTCTAGAGGTGGGACTATCCAATCATACAATGAAGAGTTAACAAAGAAAAAATATGATAAACACAAAAAAATTTATCACTGATTCAATGCAATATAATATTTATTTTCTTGTTACATGTAGATCACATGTTAAAGAAAAAATTAGTGTATGTAATAATGAAGATGATTTTATTTCTATTTTCCACTTAATTTCTTTTATCCTATTCTTACAACACTTTGTTGCAATTCCTCTGTTCCTTAAAAAATTAATTCATTACACATATGTTTAAATATATTGATGGAAGTTATTTTGAGTTACCAAAATCAACCCATCTCCTTACTCATTCTAAAAGCCTAATTAATCATAATTCACCCATCACCCCAAATCCTATGTATACTTCTCCTATAGTCATAACTAATATAAGTCTTCAAACACCATTATCTAATATACTATTATTTTCTCCCATTATAGTAGGAGGTCTCCCTATTGCAAGTATGTGCAGTTGGTATTTTCATTGATGTCAACAAGATTATGTGTTATCATTGGAATCAACTGTATAAGAAGGAGTTTGTTGCAAGGATGTGAAATTGGTATTAAGTTGGTGTGGTCATTGATGATACTTTGATTGGTTGCATTATGTTGTCATTAGTAAGATACTAGTGTCAACGTCTAATGTTGCTAGATAATAAGATTTTGTTTATGGATGTGTGGTTGAGTTTCTATGTTGAAGTTGGCTTAGTGGTGATGAGAAAGTGTTGAATATGTTGACGATGTGTCTCTAGTGCTTGGTTTCAAAGTTCTTTTAAGAAAATTTGAATCAAAAGAGAAAACAGTGTGTTGCAGTGGTGTCTGTGATAAATGGTTTTGCTCCACATTTCTCCACAAATTGGTTTTAGGTCTTATGTATTTGAAAGTATGCTAATAGTGTTTGTATATTTCTTCAGTTGAATGTTTTCAAGATTTGGTGCTTCAAAAGTCAATTTCTTAAGTTACTGTGTATGGCAAGATTGTCTTACTATACTCGGTGTGTATATTCTTCAAGTGAAAGTTGTTGTGAAGGATTTTTTGGATTTCAAGGTGTTAGTGGAATGTTCTAGATTTTTTTTAGGTGAAATATTTTTTTTGTGTGTTTTATTTGGATCAAAGCAAGTGTGTGGTCAAATTTTAATGGTTTTAACATAGGTTTGGTTAACATTCAGTGTTTACACTACTTATGAAGTTGCTTCGGTGTTTGTGGAAGTGTGGTGTGGCATGTATGGATTGATTTAGATCCTAGATAAGGTGTGTTGTGGTCCACCTTGATTTATTTCCACCACAAGAATGTTTTGATATCGACCTAACTTGAATTTGAATGGTTGAGGTGCATATTCAGCATAGGAGAATTTTTTCAAGGTTAGAGATGGTATAAATAAGCGATGAGTTCTTGAGGGATGATAAAATAAAAGTGTGAAATGTGAATTGAAAATTTGTAAGGTGAAAACTTTTGAAGGGAAAAATAAGGTTTCATTTGTTAGATTATTGAATGTAGTTAGGAGAAGGTTTCTACAATTATTCAGTGAGACTGCGAAGGTGTTGGTGATGCTATGGTGGATTTCTCTATTGCATTGAGATGGATTTCTCATTGTAACACTCTTCTCTATCTTCTTTTCTATTTTTGCAATGATCCTTTCTTTCTTTTGGGCAGTGATCACCTTGTAATTGGTATTGATATTACTTTATATTGTGAGCTAATCCTCACCATGTTTTTTCCATATAGATTTGGTGTTTCATTTTGTCTGGTATTGCATTGATTGTGATTTTGTTACCTAATTTCATAAGAAATCATTCTAATAGATTAAGGGATAATTGAATTAATGTGGATTTGAATGTTTATAAGGGTTTTGAAATTTTAAGGTACCACTCATTTACCCCCTCTTAGTTGTCCTGTGCATTCAACAATTGGTATTAGAGAAAGGTTCCTTTGAAGAAATATTAATCCCTTGAGGTATATCTATTATGGAACACAAGAAATGCATTCCTATGCTTGATGGATTAGATTATGCATTCTAGAATACAAAGATGAAATGTTTTATATTTTCTCTTAGATTTGAGATTTGGAGGTATGTTGAAAAAGGATATACTATGCCTACAAATGGTCTAAGTACTAATGATGAGATCAAGGCCTATCAAAATAATGTTAAACCAAGGTATGCTCTCTTGAGCGGTCTTTCTAATTTTGAATTAGTGAAAGTTATGAATATGAAATCTTCTAGAGAAAGTTGTGTAAAGTTACAACTCATTTATTAAGGAGATGACAAGATCAAACAAGCTAAGATGAAGAATCTAAAGATTATGTTTGAAACCACTCAAATGTCTAAAGATGAAAACATCATTAGCTACTTATAGAAGGTGGATGAAGTTGTCAATAGTATCAAATGTTTTGGTGGAGAACTTAAAGAAGTGGTAATGAAGGTACTCAAAACTCTTCAGAAATCTTATATTCATAAAATTTCTACTATTAAGGAATTACAAAATTTGAATCAATATACTAGAGATCATTTGTATGGTTCCTTAACTACTTTTGAGATGAGAGAATTTGGTACAAATAATGAAAAAGTTGAGACTAATTTTAAGGCTAGCAAATCAGAGAAGACCGTGGAATCATACTAGGAGGATATTGATGATGTGGAAGAAAAATTTGTAAGGAGGATGAAAATGGTATTGGTAAGTATAGAGGTAATTTTCCTTTCAAATGTTCCATTTGTGCAAATATAGGTCATTAGGCTTCAAGATGTCTAGAAAGATCTTTGAATGACAAAAAAAAGGAGAACAAAAGTATGATGATTAAGAAAAATTATTATGTTAGAGAAGATGGAAGTATATCTGATGATGAATCTAATTATGGGGATGACAATGATGGTGAATGCTTGTTCATGGCTTTAAAAGATGAAACTAATTTTACTAACTCTGAGAGATTTATGAAAGAAAGTGCTTCGGAAGCAAGTGATAATAGTAAAGGCACCTTGGTGTCTTCTTTTCATGCTAGATAGGAGAATGACTATCGGATCATTGATAGTGGATGATCTAATCATATGACTGGTGATAAGAGTAAGTTTGTTAAACTTGAGAAATATGAAGGAGGACTTGTTAGGTTTAATGATGACACATCTACTAAGATATGTGGAAAAATTTCAATCTATTTTGATGGGAAGTATAACACTAATGATGCTTTTTATGTTAAGGGCTTAATACATAACCTCTTGAGTGTTGGAAAAATGTGTAGCAAAGGATACAATCTCATACTGTATGATGATGGTTGTGAGATCATAAAATAATGGAATTGTGATTATTGCTAGAAGAAGAACATATGGAAATATCTATTAGCTCAAAGGTGATGATGATTATTGTTTCATGAATCAGATTAATGAGAGTTGGATATGCCATAGAATAATTTGTCACATCAATTTTGATATCCTAGTGAGAATAAGTTCAATTCAAGCAGTGACAGATCTATGAAAGATTACAAAGACTATCAATGTTGTTTGTAAGGAATGTCAAGTTGGAAAGAAAATAAGAAGAAGCTTCAAATTTAAAGAACAATATACTACCAAACTATCAAAATTGGTGCATACAGATCTTTATGGTCCTACTAGAGTAAGAAGTCTTCAAGGTGACAAGTATTTCATACTATTGATTGATGATTATTCTAGAATGGCATGGGTTACATTTCTCAAAGAAAAATCAAAAGCTCTAGAGAAAATTTTAAAGCATTGAAGGTTATGGTTGAGTACAATGCAACAACATCTTGTTGTACCCAAGTGTTGTGGATGAGGCAAACATTAAAGGATATCAGAGTGGTATATGATGAACCAATTTCTATCTTCTATGATAATACAAGTTATATGAATATTTCAAAGAATCTGGTAATGCATTAAAGGACTAAGCATATCTCAATCTGGTATCACTTTTTGAGAGAGAAGGTTGTACAAAATGAAATTAAGCTTGAATGTGTGCCTATGAAGGATCAAGTTGTTAATATATTTACTAAGGCCCTTCCTAAGGATACTTTTGAGTATCTCCAAGGGAATTTGGGGGTTATTACCCCTTGTACTTTGTACTAGATGCATAAGAGATGCATCAATCTAGTGGATCTCAAGATTCATTCTTTGATCTAGACTGATGTTGGTGGATACCTCTTAGGGGGAGTAGGTAGTGACACTATTGATTGTTGCAGTTCGGTGTGTGCTCCTAAGGGGGAGTATGTAAAGCAGTAAAGGATTTTGGAAGTTTCAACTCGAAATGGTTAACAATGTGATTTATGTCGAAAGGGGAGAATAAGTGATGCAAATATTTTATGCTTTTCCATTGATGTCAAAGGGGGAGAGAGTCATGTGAAAAAGAAGATAGTTAAGGGGGAGAAAGAATAATGTGAAAAATGTTCATTTGAGGAGAGAAAGTTGTAGCTAAAATAAATTCATGTGAAGAAGATGTCATGGGGGGAGAAATGACCTAGTTTAAGAACTGGTATCGAGCAAGAGTATCATTAGAGTTGTGTTTGTTGTTGATATTTTTTTAAATCATGTGTTGTGATTAATGACAAAGGGGGAGATTGTTTCAAGTATGTGTATTTGGTGTTGTCATTGATTTCAACAAGATTATGTGTTGTCATTGGTGTCAATTGTATGAGGAGTTTGTTGCAAGGATGTGTAGTTGGTATTAAGTTAATTTTGTTTCTAATGATGCTTTGATTAGTTGCATTATGTTGTCATTAGTAAGATACTAGTGTCAACATCTAGTATTTCTTTCATAAGATTTTTTCTATGGATGTGTGGTTGAGTTTCTATGTTTTAGTTGGCTATATTGTTGTGTAGAAGTTGTGTTAACTAGTGTGTGAACTGTGTAGCTCAAAGGTGCCTGGGAGAAATGATTTTGCTTCACATTTCTCTATAGGGTATTTTTAAGTCTTGTAGATCTGGAAGTATATTGATAGTGTATTTATTTTTCTTCAGTTGAAGTTGTTTGATATTTTTTGCCTCGGAAGTCAGTTTCTTAAGTTACATTGTATGGCAGGATTTTCTTAATGTACTGGGTGTGAACATTAATCAAGTGAAAGTTGTTGCGAAGGAATTTGTTGGATTTTAAGGTTTTAGTGGAATATTTCAAATTGTATAACCAAAGTTATATTTGTTGTTTGTGAGTTGTCTTCAGATCAAATAAGCATGTGCTTACATGTTGATGGTGTTAACACAAGTTCAATAGACCTTGGATGTTTACACTACTTCCAAAGTTGCTTCAGTGTTTGTGGAGCATGGAATAGTGTGTATGGATGGATTTAGGTCCTAGCTAAAGTGTGTGGTGTTCCACCTTCATTCCTTTGTACCACTAGAATGTTTTGTTGCTGACCTAATTTGAATTTACATGGTTAAGGTGTATAGCTGACCTTAGAGAATGTTTTCAATGTTGGAGATTGTATAAATAAGTGATGAGTTCTTGTGGGATGATAAAATAGAAGTGTGAGATGTGAATAATGTGAATTGTAGAGTTGTAAGGTGTGCATTTTTGAAGTGAAGTATGAGATTTCATGTGTTAGGTTAATGAATGGAGTGAGAAGAAGGTATCTACAATTAGATTCAGTGAGACCATGAATGTGTTGGTGATGTTGTAGTGGATTTATCTATTGCATTGAGATGGATTTCTCATTGTAACACTCATTTCTATCTTATTTTCTATTCTAGCAATTAGCCTTTCTTTCTTCTGGACAATGATCCCTCTAGTAGTTATCAATTTGTAATCGGTATTGATATTACTTTGTATTGTGAGCTAATCCTCACTGTGGTTTTTCTCATCTTGGGTTTTCCATATAAATATAGTGTTTCATTGTGTATGGTGTTGCAATGATTGTGTTTCTCTTACCATTTTTCATGATAAATCATTCTAACAGATTAAGGGTTATCTGAATTAATAGGGATTTGAATGTTTGTGAGGGTTTTGAAGTTTTAAGGTACAATTGATCCCCCCCTCTCAACTTTTTTGTGCATTCAACACTCCCTCCTCCCCTAGTATTCATCAATTCTCTTCTACTAAAAGTAAATTTTCCTTACAATAGATATCATTCTATTGTACATACCTATGGTAGTAGTTACAATAGAAAGAATGTATTCATCCCTACTCTTCCATCCACTAATATTAATCTTCATCCTTTACCTCTTCATAAGGTATGTGACCTCATAAAAAAGATAGATGAAACTCATGCTAAGATTTCACTATGAGACCTTTATTCTTTATCCACTTGTAAGGAAATGTATTCATCCCAACTCTCCCATCCACTAATATTAATATTCATCATTTACATCTTAATAATTAAAATTTAATGGATTGTATCTTAGAAAATACTACCATATCATGAATTCATTGACATGAAAATCTGCAGTGCACTATTTTTCTCATTTATGAACTAATTCCAGCCATTCCCCAATATCCTCAAAGTTTTCTTTATTTCCATTTATTCAATCCACCTTTACCTGTATCCCTACCTTCAAATTTATATCAACCTTCTCTCTTACCTTAACCCCACTACTTTCTTACCTCATACTTTCCTCTACCAGCATATCTTCCTCCAACTGTACCTCTTTGATATGCATTTATCGTGTACTTCACAAAGATTGATCTGAAGAGTGGATATCACCAGATCCGGATACGAGAGGAAGATGAATGGAAGACAACCTTCAAGACCAAAGAGGGCTTGTACAAGTGGTTAGTCATGCCTTTGGGCTAACCAATGCACCGAGTACATTCATGCAGCTCATGAATGAGGTACTAAAAGAGTTTCTAGGAAGTTTTGTTACTGTGTATTTAGATGATATTTTTATTTTCAGTGTAAGATGTTGATGAGCATCCACGTATTATCTTAAAGAGCCTTGAGAAGTTAATGTAAGAAAACCATTAGATTAATCTAAAGAAGTGTAGTTTTGTGAAGAGGGAGTTAGTGTACTTGGGGTTTTTTGTCTCAATAGGTCTCAAGATGACCCAAAGAAGGTGAAGGCTATTCTGGAATGGCCTACCCCAAGAACTGCTACCGAGGTGAGATCTTTCCATGGTTTGGCTAGTTTTTATAGAAAGTTCATTAGAAACTTCAGTAGTATTTGTGGACCCCTGACTGAAACAATGAGGGGATAGAAAAGAATTCAAGTGACAATCGAGCGGAAAAGTTTTGAATTGTTGGAAGGTATGATAGAGCAACCTATTCTAGCCTGCATTTTCAAGGTGTTTTAGGTGGATTGCATGCCAATGGTTGTGCCATTGGAGTAGTGTTGGAGCCAAGAAGGTAAGCCCATTGCCTATTTTAGTGAAAAGTTAAATGATGCTGAGAAAGTATTTCTGTATATGATCAAGATTTTTATGCAATATTCAAGCATTAAAGAAATGGAGACATTTATTTGTCACGAAGGAATTTTTTCTTATATATCGGATCATTAGGGCCTCATGATTACCTAAATAGTTAGGAAAATTAACCCCAGGCATATGAAATGGGTAGAGTTTTTGTAGAGTTATACCTTTGTTTTGAAACATAGGAGTGGGAAGTCAAATAGGGTTGCAGATGCCTTAAGTAGGAGGCATACATTGATGACAAAGATGCAGATTGAAATGGTTGGGTTCAATGAACTTAAGATAGTGTACGCAGAAGATCCTAACTTTGCAGAGGCTCATAAAGCTTGGAAGGAACCTGTTACAATGGATAGGACAAGTTGATTGGATTTCATAATCCAGGATGGCATGTTATTTAAGGGAAGTCAATTGTGTATCCCAAGGAGTTCCATGAGGGAGAACCTGATAAAGGAGAAGCATAGTGGAGGAATGGTAGGACATTTTGGTTGGGATAAGACCATTACCATTATCAGTGAGCATTATTATTGGCCTCAGTTGTCACAGGATGTGAAGAAGCTTGTACAAAGCTACAAGGTATGTCAGATGGCTAAATGAGTGAGTCAGAATACAATCTTATATCAGCCCTTACCTGTACCAGAGAGGTCATCGGAGGATATAAGTATGGATTTTGTTCTTGGTTTGCCAAGGTCACAACGAGGGAATGATTTAGTCTTTGTGGTGGTTGATAGGTTTTCGAAGATGGTACATTTCATCCCATGCCAGAAGATCCATGATGCAGTCCACATTGCTGACTTTTTTTTCAGAGAGGTGGTGAGGCTACATGATCTACCAAAGAGTATTATTTCAGATCGTGACACCAAATTTTTGGGGTACTTTTTGAAGACCTTGTGGAAGAAGCTGAAGCCAAAGTTGAAGTTCAGTTCTACACACCATCCACAAACAAATGGGTAGACAGAGGTTGTTAATAGGAGTCTGGGTAACCTACTGAGATGTTTGGTAGGAGATAAACCCAAGGGATGGGACTTGATCTTACCCCAGCCAAAATTTTCTTAAACCAATTCTGTCAATAGAAGCACTAGTAGATCACCATTCTAAATTGTGTATGGAGGTAGCCCCAGAACAACTCCAGAATTGAGGAAGATGGACCAAGAGAAGAAAATAAGTGCTAAAGCTGAAGATTTTGTAGAACACATCAAGGATATACATGAGAAGGTAAGAGAACATATTAAAAAGATAAATATGCATTATAAGGCTAAGGAAGATCAGAAGAGGAGGTATAAGGAGTTTCAAATTGGTGATAAAGTGATGGTCCACTTGAGGAAAGAAAGGTTTCTTGTAGGGACATATAACAAATTGAAGATGAAGAAGTTCAGTCCCTGTAAAATTTTGAAGAGGCATGATTCAGGAAATGCATATGAGGTAGAGTTGCCAGATGCATTCAACATTTCCCCTGTGTTCAACATTTCAGATTTGACAGAGTATCATGAAGGTGGTACAAAAGAAGTACCAATGATGGAACAGTGTGGGATTCCAGCACCTACTTTAGAAAAGGAGGAGATTGAAGAAATCCTGGATAGTTGTGTGGGAAGGAGTACCAGGAATAGGCAATATGAAAAATATCTAGTGAAATGGAAAGGAAGGCCTGTTGAAGATTCATCCTGGTTGCCTAAGGCATAGGTTGACCATTTGGGTTTTCCTCCACCATCTAAGATGTGATGAGGTCACTTCTCAAATTACCCTGGGTGTCTGATGCAGGAGCATCCAGTGGTGTAAGGGTAATCTTACATCACCCAAAAATAGTTAAATTTCAAGTTTCTTGGTTTTTAGATGTTTTTACATTTTTGGATACCCTTTTCATCATAATGAAATTCTCAATTTATGGTTTTTATTTTTTATTCCTAGGTGGAAAGATATTACAGTTTTAGTTTCCAAGATTTGCACCTAAAAATCTTTCAAGTTAGATTTGAGGCACTTAGAGTTCACAGAACAGCCCCAAAACTTGCCAAAATTGGTATAGAAAATTTTGAGCACATTATTAACTTTGAGACCTTTCCAATGGTTCAAACGATTCATGAATTGGAGTCCCGGATCAAAAGTTATGGCCCTGGGAAGTTGGCGCACTTTCTAGAAGATACAATTGCAAATGCTCTTTTGAAATTTGAGCTTCATGTTGTAAATTTTCGGTGCCAAATCGCCTAAACTAAAATTTGAATGTTGTTTTGGCTCCAACTAATGAGTAACTCTATTTATGGGTAGGTTTCTAATTTTTTGGGTAACTTTTTGGGGACAAGCTCAAATGTTGAGAAAGGGTTATTCTATAGCTATCTATAACTTGCATGTGTTGTAGAACTTCGGGATTTGAGATCCTCTACATGTAAGAAGCTCCATTTTTTGAATAATAAAATTATTCTCTTGTTTGTGGGTTATTTTATGTGTCTCAGGCTGTGCCCTCATCAATCACCAATCTAAAACTCCTTATACCTCCTCTTCTGATCTGCCTTAGCCTTATACTGCATATTCATCTTCTTAATATGTTCTCTTACTTTCTCATGTATATCCTTGATGTGTTCTGCAAAATCATTGGCTTCAGCACTTATTTTCTTCTCTTGGTCCATCTTCCTCAATTCTGGAGCTATTCCAGGGCTACCTCCATACACTATCTGGAATGCTGATCTACCAGTGCTTCTGTTGACAGAATTGTTGTAAGAAAATTCTACCTGGGGTAAGATCAAGTCCCATCCCTTGGGTTTATCTCCTACCAAACATCTCACCTGCACTCGCTAACAATCTCGCTTCACCCTCGCCTATTTGTGGATGGTGTGCGTAATTGAACTCAACTCTATCTTCAACTTCTTTCCACAAGGTCCTCCTCCAAAAGTACCCCAACAAATTTGTGTCACAATCTGAAACAATACTCTTTGAAGAACAAATCAGCAATGTGGAATCTATCATGGGTCTTCTGACATGGAATGAAATGCTCCATCTTTGAAAACCTATCAACCACCACAAAGACTGAATCATTCCCTTGTTGTGTCCTTGGCAGAACAAGAACAAAGTCCATACTTATATCCTCCCATAGCCTCTCTAGTATAGGTAAGGGCTGATATAAGCCTATATTCTGACTCACTCTTTTAGCCATCTAACATACCCTATAGCTTTGTACAAACCCTCTTCACATCTTGTGAATAATTCTCACTGATAATGGCAATGGTCTTATCCCGACCAAAATGTCCTACCATTCCTCCACTATGCTTCTCCTTTATCAGGTTCTCCCTCATGGAACTCCTTGGGATACACAATTGACTTCCCTTAAATAAAATGCCATCCTGGATTATGAAATCCAACCAATTTGTCTTGTCCACTATAACAGGTTCCCTTGCAAGCTTTCTAAGCCTCTGCAAAATCAGGATCTTCAGCATACAGTGTCTTGAGTTCATTGAACCCAACCACTTCAATCTGCATCTTTGTCATCAATGTATGCCTCCTACTTAAGGCATTTGCAACCCTATTTGACTTCCCACTCCTATGATAACAAAATAGAGGTGTAACTCTACAAAAACTCTACCCATTTCATATGCCTCTGATTTAATTTTCCTTGACTATTTAGGTACTGCAAGGCCTGATGATCAGTATATAGAACAAATTCCTTCGTAAACAAATAATGTCTCTATTTCTTTAATGCTTGAACTATTGCATAAAATTCCTAATCATACGAATATTTTCTCTTGGCATCATTTAACTTTTCATTGAAATAGGAAATGGGCTTACCTTCTTGGCTCAACAACTTGCTCCAATGGCACAACCAGCATCACAATCCACCTGAAACACCTTGTTGAAATCTGGGAGGGTTAGAACAGGTTGCTCTGCCACCTTTTGCTTCAATAGTTCAAAACTTTTTGCTGCTCCAATGCCCCACTTGAATTATTTTCTATCCCCTCTCATTGTTTCAGTTAGGGGTCCACTAATACTACTGAAGTTTCTAATAAACTTTCTATAAAAAACTAGCCAAACCATGGAAATATCTCACCTCGGTAGCAGTTCTTGGGGTAGGCCATTTTAGAATAGCCCTCACCTTCTCTGGGTCCATCTTGAGACCTTCTGCTAAGACAACAAACCCCAAGTACACTAACTCCCTCTTCACAAAACTGCTTCTTCAGATTAATCAACAGTTTCTCTTCTCTTAACTTCTCAAAGGTTCTCTGAATATGCATCAAATGCTCATCCAACATCTTACAGAAAATCAAAATACCATCTAAATACAAAATAACAACACTTCCCATAAATTATTTTAGTACCTCATTCATGAGCCGCATGAATGTGCTTGGTGCATTGGTTAGCCCAAAAGGCATGACTAACTACTCGTACAGGCCCTCTTTGGTCTTGAAAGCAATCTTCCATTCATCTCCCTCTCGAATCTAGATCTAGTGATATCCACTCTTCAGCTCAATCTTTGTGAAGTACTGAGCTCCACTCAAACAGTCCATCAAGTCATCCATCCTTGGTAGGGGAAATCTGTACTTGATTGTTATCTTGTTTATGGCTTAGGAATCTGTACACATCCTCCACTCCCCATCCTTCTTTGGTGCTAGTACTACAAGTACCACACATGGACTCAAAATCTCCCGTATCAAACCCTTTCTCAACAACTCTTGAACTTGTTTGTTCAACTCCTCATTTTCTGCTGGAGTCATTCTATGAGCTGCCTTATTTGGCAAACTAGCTCCAGAAATCAAGTCAATCTGATGACTGATCTTCCTTATTGGTGGTAAACCCTCGCATTATTAGAAACAATATCCTAAGAAATCATCCAACATCCGAAACTTCTTTGGAACCTTCTCACTATCCTCCTTACTCACTCTAGGAATCAATGCATAACACACACACTCATGCTTCATACCTTCTAAAAAATTTCTTCCATCTACATAACAAATTCTAGCACTACTGTATACCTTTTCTTTGGTCTCCATCAGGGGTTTCAACTTCTGACGAACCCCATCCTTTGTCATGGAATAAGTGTTTGCATGGCCATCATGTATAACTCGCCTATCAAACTATGACAGCCTCGCCAACAACATGTGACATATATCCATGGGGATGATATCACAGAGTACCTCATCATGGTAGCTTCTGATCTTGAACTTTACTAGGCATTACTCATTGACCAAAACTTTGTGGTCTTTCTATAACCAGGCAATCTGATATAGAAGTGGGTGCCTTTCCCTCTTCATCTTCCACTTTGTGACCATCTCCTCTAACATTAGGTTATCGGTGCTCCCACCGTCAATAATGACATCACAATGTTTTCCTTCACACTTGCACCTTGTGTGAAATAGATTCTTCCTTTGTTTTGGTTCCTTTTCCTCAATCACTAGGGCTCTCCTAATCACTAGGGCTTCTCCCATTTTAGCATCATCAGAATGTTCAGATTGGGCCTCCTCATTTGCATGTGCAACCCTTCCACGACCTTCTAGCCTTTTGTCTACCCTTGGTGTTGTGGACATTCATAGGCTCGATGCCCTTCTTCACCATACTGGAAACACGTTCCTCTAAAACCAGCTCTTCCAGATCCTTGTCCATATCTCCCTCATCCTTTACCTCTTTGATCACCGCTCTTTTGATCATGAGGGCAGTAGAAGTTGTCATTTCTTTGGCTTTGGCTGGTACCCACATCTTCATTTTTCTTTTCATCATTTTAGCTTCCTGAAGGTCTTCCATTGCCCCTTCCGCTTTGACCTCCTCGTCCTTTTTTCTTTCCATCAAATCTATTGTTCAGCTTCTCTTCCCCCTTCAAAGCAAACTGATACACATCCTCAATGGTGGTCATTCTGACTAGGCTTAACTCCTCCTGAATGTTCGATCGTAACCCATTAAAATATCGGGCTACCTTCTCCTTATTGGCCTCTGTGTGGCCCATTCTAATGATTATCTTGTGAAAATCTTTAGTATATTCTTTCACAGATCTGCTTCCTTGCTTCCTTGCTTCAACCCTGGCAATTTCTTCAACAGATCTAACTCATAGTCCACTATTATGAACTACTTCTTTAGTTTCTCTACCATGTGATCCCATCTGGTGGTCTTTCCTTTTCCTCTTTGATTTCTTTCCAAATGGACCTCTTTCCACCAAATATTGGCATGGCCCTTCAACTTCATTTTCACAAACTTAACCCGATCTGGGTCCTCTATTTCCTCATACTCAAAATATTCTTCTAGCTCGTTGATCCAGTTGATCAACTCTTTAAGGTTCAAACTTCTGGAATAACTGGGGACTTCTGCTCTGGGTATTTTCTCGATCTTCAAAATGGCCCTTATTAGCCACATTTGGTCTTGATCAATTGCTTCTTCTTCCTCTTCTACATTTGAACCTTCTTCCTCTCCTTCATCCTCACTTTCCTCCCTCGGGTTTAACCCTCTTCTCAACTTCTCTTATAACGCGTCAATCTATCTCTGGAGGGCTACTAATGCATCTCTTCCACTAGCATTTATGCCGCCTCGACCACCTCTAGCACCACATGCCTGCCTAGGCATCACTCTTAAGGCACTCTTCTTGACCTTGACCCTGACCACCCGGTCTTGGGTGTGAAGCGCCTCGATCGAGGTACTGTCCACCTGACTCAAGAAAGCAGCACTCACGATACCGCTTGATGAGGGCATAGCTCCGGGGTTGTAGAAAATAACTCACAAACAAAGAGAATAATTTTATTATTCAAAAAATGGAGCTTCTTACATGCAGAGGATCTCAATCCCCAAGTTCTACAACACATGCAAGTTACAGAAAGCTATAGAATAACCCTTTCGAAATATGCAAGATTGTCCCCAAAAAGTTACCCAAAAATTAGAAACCTACGCATAAATAGATCTCTTCTTTAGTTTGTAGCCAAAACAACATTCAAATTTGAGTTTAGGCAGTTTGGCGCTGAAAATTTACAACATGAAGTTCAAATTTCACAAGAGCATTTGCAATTGTATCTTCTAGAAAGTGCGCCAACTTCCAGAGGCCATAATTTTTGATCCGGGACTTCAATTCACGAACCGTTTGAACCGTTGGAAAGGTCAAAAAGTCAATAACATGCTCAAAACTAGCTATGCTGGTTTTGGCAAGTTTCAGGGCTAATTTGGGAACTCTAAGTGCCTCAAATCTAACTCAAAAGATTTTCAGGTGCAAATCTAGGAAACTAAATCTGCAATATCTTTCCACCTATGAATGGAAAATAAAAACTATAAATTGGGAATTTCATTATGATGAAAAGGGTATCCAAAAATGTAAAAACATCCAAAAACTGAGAAAATTGAAATTTAACTATTTTTGGGTGATGCAAGATTGCCCTTACACCACTGGATACTCCTACATCAATGTTTAGTGTGGGTTTTCGATCATTCGTGATTTACATATGATTCTTAAGTGTTTTTCTAATAGTTTTACAATTTTTCTATTTTTTATATAATTTTTAGTGGCAAATTATGTAGCTTGAATTTTGAATTGACGGGCCAACTGTTACATAGAATTTGATGTTACGCCTTGTCTAGATAGTGATAGAATTTGAGGTAAGTAGGAATATGCTACAAACTCAAATCTATACATGCATTTGATTGGAACTTGGTTCTTTACTTTCAATATTTTTTGTAAGTAAATCCACATACATAGATGTCCATATCTAAACTTTTTGGGTGAAGGGAGATTGGAAAATACCAAAAATACCTATTAGGAAAACACTTAACAATCATACGAAAATGAAAAATGTTGGAAAAACCACATTAAATAGAACTTTAAACTATGGTGAATAGAATAGGAAAACTAAAATAATGAACAGTTCAGTATGGGGAACTAGAAAAAAGAATATCATGAAGAACAGTTTGTTATGGAGAAGTTCAAACAGTTGAGAAAAAAATAATATCATAAAACACATTCGTACAAGAAAAAATGTGAAATTCGATAAGAGCTATTAGGAAAATAGTTAAAACAATCATAGTTGCCTTGTCAATTAAAAATTCGAGCTACATTATTCCCCACTAAATATTATAGATAAAATAGGGAAATTTTAAAACAACTATGGGGAAATGAAAAAAAAGAATATCATGAAGAATAGTTTGTTGTGGCGAAGTTGAAACAAATGACAAAGAAATAATATAATGAAACATATTGATATAAAACACTGCCATCCCACGTAATTAGCAAGCCTAAAACCTTACATAAACAAACCTGGGCAGTTTTTTCTAGGGAGCTTCAAACATATTAGGAAAAAAAGAATATCATGAGACATATTGATACAAGATTCGAGCTATGTTCTTTGTTAATAAATATTGAAGACAAATAGAGAAATTGTATAAGAGGTGTTAGAATAACAATTAATTGCTATAAGTTTTTTTTCATGGGTATTTTGCATAAATGATTCATCTACAGTATTTAATTCTAGAAAATGTAGCATGAATTTACAATTAAGCTTGTGGTGCTATACACATTTTCCAAAGATTGTTGCCTCATAAAAAAAGAATATCATAAAACATGTTGGTACAAGACAAAAAGCGAAATTGGAAAAGAGTTATTAGGAAAATAGTTAACAATCATAGTTTCCTTGTCAATTAAAAATTTGAGCTACATTATTCCCCACTAAATGTTATAGACAAAATAAGGAAATTATAAAACAACTATGGGGAACTAATTAAACGAATATCATAAAGAACAATTTGTTGTGGGGAAGTTGAAACAAATGAGGAATAATGAATATAATGAAACATATTGATATAAAACACTACCATACCACGTAATTAGCAAGCTTGAAACCTTACATAAACAAACCTGAGTAATTTGTTCTAGTGAGCTTCAAGCAGATTAGGAAAAAAAGTATATCATGAAACATATTGATACAAGATTTAAGCTATGTTCTTTGTTAATAAATAGTCAAGACAAATAGAGAAATTGTATAAGAGGTGTTAGAATAAAAATTATTTGCTACAAGTTTTTTTACATTGGTATTTTGCATAAATGATTCATCTACAGTATTTAATGCTAGGTAATGTAGATCAAATTTAAAATTAAGCCTGTGGTGCTATACACATTTTCTAAAGATTGTTGCATCATATAATTTTTCTCATAGCCTAAAGAAAATAGGTATCATGATAAAGAATTGGGTTTAAATAATTTTTTTTCCAAGCTAAAAAGATATGTGTATAAGTGTGGAGGGAAAAATAGTTTGGTGGCTTTTAAGTGTTATTCTAATAGATCTTTTATCTGTTCAACTTTATATTTCTAATTTGAGAAAAAATAATATCATGAAACATATTGGTATTAGAGAACAAGCAAAATTGGAAAAGAGTTATTAGGAAAAAACTTAAGAATCATAGGAAAATGACAGATGTTCTAGAACCCACATTAAATAAAAGTTTAAAATATGGAGAATAGAATAGGAAAACTATGATAATGAATAGTTTGTTATGGGGAAATGGAAAAAATAATATCATGAAGAAGAGTTTGTTGTGGGGAAGTTGAAACAGATTATAAGGAACAAATAATATAATGAAACATATTGATATAAGACATTGCCAGCCCGCATATTTACCAAGCTCCACCCCTTACATAAACAAACCTGGGTAGTTTGTTTCAGGGAGCTACAAGTAGATCGAGAAAAAAACAATATCATGAATCATAGTGATACAAGATTTGAGCTATGTTCTTTCTTAATAAGTATTGAAGAGAAATAGAGAAATTGTATAAGACGTGTTAGAATGACAATTATTTGCTACAAGTCATTTTACATGGGTATTTTGCATAAATGATTTCTCTATAATATTTAATGGCAAGAAATGTAGCTCAAATTTACAATTAAGTGTGTGGCATTATACACCATTTTCAGATATTTTTGCATTAGATAATTGTTGTCATGGCCTAGAGAAAATAGGTATTGTGATAAAGAACTGGGTTTAAATAATTGATTTGGAAAGTTGAAAAGATATTTGTATAAGCATGGA
This sequence comes from Sequoia sempervirens, assembly GCA_007258455.2. Lineage (NCBI taxonomy): Eukaryota > Viridiplantae > Streptophyta > Pinopsida > Cupressales > Cupressaceae > Sequoia > Sequoia sempervirens. The sequence continues at coordinate 1,055,642,126 of VDFB02271358.1, forward strand.
GAAAAAATTAGTTTTGTGGCTTTTAAGTGTTATTCTAATAGCTCTTTTATCTGTTTAGCTTTATATTTTTAGCTAATAGGCTATTTGTTTGAAGTTTCCATTGGTATTTTCATCAGCTCAGCCGTGAATAGGATTTGACGTCTAATAGCTCTTTTACAATTTTTTTGTTTGTGTGAAATATTTAGTGGTAGTAAATGTAGCTCAAATTTATGTCTATATATATGTATTGAATTCCTTGTTTCATATTAAAAAAATGCATATAGAAATAAATATATATCAATATATACAAACCAAGACCACTGTGTCTCATTTGAGAATGCAACAACAATTTATATATGTACATGTATATCTAAACAAATGTGTATGCTATCTTTATTTGTATCTAGGTAGACTTTGATTTGAAAAGAGTTGAAAATAGCATAGGTAGACTAAATATTAAAGACAAAAAGGTAATTTGTAAGAGAACTATTAGGAAATCACTGAAGAACAACATACATCTAATTCTTAAGAACTATCCTAATACCTCTTACAATTATTACATAGACTGCTTGTCTTGTACCAATATGTTGCATGATATTCTTTTTCCTTGATTTGTTTCAACCTCCTTCTAACAAATTGTTAATTTCCGTTGTTTTGTTGTTTGTATGGGAAGAAGAAAATCCCTACAATATAGACATAGCATCAAATGATATAGCATTGAGATTTTGTTAATAACAGAGCATTTAATGGTGTAGTGTATGTAACATGTTCATAAGAAATCTATAAAATTGATTGCATCGTCAAAGTGAATTTCCCTATTGAAACCAAATACATTAAAAAAAACTAAAAATAGTGTACCTTGCATTGGCTTGGTGCCGCCATCTTGATTACCATTGTCCAACACCGTAAACAATCATTCCCCATTCCGATTTTGTGTTTAGAGGTGGCCAAGAGTCTCCCTCTGGCATATATATTTTAATAAGAATTGAAGTTAAAAACATGTTGCGGGTTTGCATGGATTTTTCCCTTTTCTTGCTCTTTGCTTGGTGAGCTATGAAAATCCCACATAATGTTGATACTGTGCACCTTTGGCATTATAACCATTAACATAGGAGCAATTGTAGATTAATAACTCCTCCCCTTGAAATTTATGAATACAACAAACATCTAGACTGGATTTTCCCTCAATTGACTAGCTAAGAATGCTACAAATTCAAACCTTTTGTTCTGTATAGTAATGCCTTACTTTGGAGGGGACAATATCCTATAGGAAACAAAAGGTTTGAATTTGTACCCTTCTTAACTACACAATTGATGGAAAATTCAATCTCGATGTTTGCTCTCTTTATAAATTTCAAGGGGAGGAGCTACATAGTGAGGAAAAAGTATGGTATACACAACTATTTAGATATAGCAGTGTGTATATAAATAGATATATACCTATGTACATATGGATATATATATATATATCTAGTTATATGTGTGTGTTTTTAAATGTGGATACAAAGGGGAGATTCAATGCATATATGTATGTAATCATTTCTATTCCAATTGTTGTATAGCCTATTGTTTTGTTAAGAAAGGGTGAAAGAACTAGCTAGCAATATATGTATACAAATATCTGCATATAGCTATATGTAGAAATATAGTAAAATAATAAAAAATTGCATAGATACATATATAAGCAATCTCAAAGATAAAAAGATACATATAGGGTACCTATATCCATATGCATTTATCATTTTTATTCTTGTTGATGTATCCCCTATTGTTTTGACTGTATTAAAAGTACATTTCCATTCTTGTTCTTGTATCCCATGTTGTTTGATCAGTTTTACAAGTGGAATGGTTATAGATGGATATTTCTAAGTTGTCTACAAATTACCACTAGGATGTTTCAATACATTAAAATTTAATTTTTTATTGTGAAATAGAGTTGTCAATTAGTCAACTCAAATTGTAACATTTTGTCCCTAGGAAAAGTTCCCAGAACTATGTCTATGGAATCGGATTTTGTGGATGGGTCTCTAGACCCGCCCAATATTGATTTATTGACATCTGCCATTATTCCCATTATGGAGTCCAACTCTAAGGGCATGGACCACTGGCCTTCAGATCTTGATTCTGTATGTATAAATTTCCATTTTGTAATACCTATTCAGAATTTGGTGTTATTGTTTCATGTTTTCTTCGCTTGAAGGTGTATACACACATGGGTGAACATGACAAAACATATAGATGTGCAGGGAGATACACATTGACATTTTCCAGCCTATAAAATCATCCCTTTCATTTATATATATATGTATATGTATGTGCATGTGTATCCATATGGATATGTATATGTATATGTATATGTACATGTATGTGTATGTATATGTATATGTCATGTGCATGTGTATCCATATGGATATGGATATGTATATGTACATGTACATGTCCTAGTTGGTGGCGACTTGACCTGACTTTTTTATAGTGATGTTGAGCTTCGTAATTACGTGGGTTGGAAATGGTAGTGTTGGTTGACTTGATATGCGGAAGCTTAATGGTGAGTGTTTTCTCATGCTAGGATTAATGCATCATGTCATCGTTGTATGTGTATATGTATATGGATATGTATATGTATATGTATATCTATGTATATATATGTATATGTATATGTATATTTATGTCTAAGTATATGCATATGTACATGTGGAAGATGAATGGTAAGTGTTTGCTCGTGTGAGGGTTAATGCATCTTGTCAGTATTGCTCAATGGCGGTGGTTGAAGTAAATGCAATATTCAATGTTGCAGTGTGGGAATGTATACTTTGATTAAGTTGTATTGCAGAAAGGGTAGAATATGATAGATCACATATGAAGAGAACAAATCTCCCCCTACTTTGTTATTGTGTAATGTGCAATGGAATTCCATGAAATTTTGTGTGGGTGTTTCATAATGTTGTTGGTCAGGGGTTTTGTTGGAGTTAGCGAGCCTCCATGACAAAAAAAGAGGTGGGGAGGATACTGGTCATTGGTTATGTGGTTTTTGTTTAAATTGCATATATTTTTTCTTGCATAGATAAATTCCTAGACAAATTCTTATATACACTTCATTTCCACAAACTTTTCTTATGGCTGGTTGCGTACATCCAATATTATATTATTTTTAACGAGGGATATAACAATAGTGAAATAGTCGAAATGGTTAACCCGAAAAACTATAAAATCCTTTTGTAAATAGTTTTATATATCCCAATGTTTAAACTATGATATTCATTTTGTGATCATCCATAGATATAGATTTTTATACACATTGATACACATATATATTTTTTTACATGTTTGTGTACTACTTTAAATATATCTATGGTTATACATGTATATTCATATATGCTAATATGGTTGAGATTTTATGTATACTCCTAGGCTATGCAAGTACATTCAAGTTCCACAGCCCAATCACTTGTTGAATTTAAAAAGGATAAAAAACAACAATCAAACCATTTGTACTATAGACAAAATAGAGAGGAAATTTTTGCAAAGCGTCATATAAAATACAAGGAGCAAAGGCTAACTATACCATGCATAGCTACGGCTCTTCCTACTACCAATCTTCCCTCGCAGTGCCCATTGGCAATGGTAGATACCACCCCTTATATATAATCTCATTGCAATCCGCCTGCCGGACCAACACAACAACAATGCTTGAAAGAAATATTCAATGATTTCTACCTTTCTAAGGTAAAGTGGTTCTGACACTATATAAATGAACTTTCAAACCTTTTTGTTTTTCAGATATGTAGAGAAAGATACATAGGGATGCACACTTGTATGTTGGGGTCAGCAATGACATGTGTAAGATGATATTTTGAAAAATCCACCCACCGCTTTAGCTCTACAAATGGCATGGACCCAGGCCCACAACCATTCTTGCTAATGAGACATCATTGCTAGAAAACTATTTATGTCTTTTTTAGAGAAGATCTAGAAGACAAAATCACCAGGTCATTGTTTGTATTGCATGAATGCCTTCAAGCTACTTCTGATGGCCAAATAGATGAGCAACTGATGCATTTTGGTGCATCGTTGCATGGGACCCATTCTTTTTGGAACTCTTGTCAAGCCTAGCTATCTACAATGCCTGAAAAACTTGGCATATCTACCCCTTTTTTCATTTTAAGCTATGCAGACAGAAAAAGGGATGATCTACAAAATATTTTCTCATTTGTGGCTCAATTGGTGATGGATCCCTCAACAAAGACACTAACAGATATTGTTGTTGAAAATTGATGAGGGCACAGCCCGAGACTTAGAAAATAACCCACAAACAAGAGAATAATTTTATTATTCAGAAAATGGAGCTTCTTACATGTAGAGGATCTCAAATCTCCAAGTTCTATAACACATGCAAGCTACAGAAAGCTACAAAATCACCCTTTCGCAATATGCGAGCTTGTCCCCAAAAAGCTACCCAAAAATTAGAAACCTTCCCATAAATAGAGCTCCTCATTAGTTTGGAGCCAAAACAACATTCAAATTTGAGTTTAGGCAGTTTGGCGCCAAAAATTTACAACATGAAATTCAAATTTCAAAAGAGCATTTGCAATTGTATCTTCTAGAAAGTGCGCCAACTTCTCGTGGCCATAACTTTTGATCCTGGACTCGGATTCATGAACCGTTTGAACTGTTGGAAAGGTTTAGAAGTCAATAACATGCTTGAAATCCACTACACTGATTTTGGCAAATTTTGGAGCCGTTCTAGGAACTCTAAGTGCCTCAAATCTAACTCAAAAGATTTTCAGGTGCAAATAAGGGAAACTAAAATTGCAAAATTTTTCCACCCAGAAATAAAAAATAAAAACCATAAATTGAGAATTTATTTATGACGAAAAGAGTATCCAAAAATTTAAAAACATCTAAAAACTGAGAAACTTGAAATTTAACTATTTTTAGGTGATGCAAGATTGCCCTTACACCACTGGATGCTCCTGCATCAAACACCCAGGGTAATTTGAGAAGTGACCCCATCGTGTCTCAGATGGTGGAGGAAAACCCAAATGGTCAACCTCTGCCTTAGGCAACCAGGATGAATCTTCAACAGGCCTTCCTTTCAATTTCACCAGATATTCTTCATACTGCCTGTTCCTAGTACTCCTTCCCACATGACTATCTAGTATTTATTCAATCTCCTCCTTTCTCTGAAGTAGGTGCTAGAATCCCACACTGTTCCATCATTGGTACTTCCTTTGCACCAACTTCATGATACTCTATCAAATCTAAAATGTTGAACACAGGGGGAATGTTGAATCCATCCAGCAACTCTACCTCATATGCATTCCCTGAATCATGCCTCTTAAAATTTTTACAGGGACCAGACTTCTTCATCTTCAATTTGTTATATGTTCCCACTGGAAACCTTTCTTTCCTCAAGTGGATCATCACTTCATCACCAATCTGAAACTCCTTATACCTCCTCTTTTGATCTTCCTTAGCCTTATACTGCATATTCATCTTCTTAATATGTTCTCTTACCTTCTCATGTATATCCTTGATGTGTTCTACAAAATCTTTGGCTTCGACACTTATTTTCTTCTCTTGGTCCATCTTCCTCAATTCTAGAGCTATTCTGGGGCTACCTCCATACACAATCTAGAATGGTGATCTACCAGTGCTTCTATTGACAGAATTGTTATAAGAAAATTCCTCTTGGGGTAAGATCAAGTCCCATCCCTTGGGTTTATCTCCTACCAAACATCTCAGTAGGTTACCCAGACTCCTGTTAACAACCTTTGTCTACCCATCTGTTTGTGGATGGTGTGTAGAACTGAACTTCAACTCTGTCTTCAACTTCTTCCACAAGGTCCTCCAAAAGTACCCCACAAATTTGGTGTCATAATCTGAAACAATACTCTTTGGCAGACCATGTAGCCTCACCACCTCTTTGAAGAACAAGTCAGCATTATGGACTACATCATGGGTCTTTTGACATGGAATGAAATGTGCCATCTTTAAAAACCTATCAACCACCACAAAGACTGAATCATTCCCTTGTTGTGTCCTTGGAAAACCAAGAGTAAAGTCCATACTTATATCCTCCCATGGCCTATCTGGTATAGGTAAGGACTGATATAAGCCTGTATTCTAGCTCACTCCTTTAGCCATTTGACATACCCTACAGCTTTGTACAAACTTCTTCACATCCTGTGACAACTGAGGCCAATAATAATGCTCACTAATAATGGCAATGGTCTTATCCCAACCAAAATGTCCTGCCATTCCTCCACTACGCTTCTCCTTTATTAGGTTCTCTCTCATGGAACTCCTCGGGATACATAATTGACTTCCCTTAAATAACATGCCATCCTGGATTATGAAATCCAACCAACTTGTCCTATCCACTATAACAGGTTCCTTCCAAGCTTTTTGAGCCTCTACGAAATCAAGATCTTTTGCGTACACTATCTTAAGCCCATTGAACCCAACCGCTTCAATCTGCATCTTTGTCATCAATGTATGCATCCTACTTAAGGCATCTGCAACCCTATTTGACTTCCCACTCCTATGTTTCAAAACAAAGGTATAACTCTGCAAAAACTCTACCCATTTCATATGCCTCTGATTTAATTTTCCCTAACTATTTAGGTAATGCAAGGCCTAATGATCAGTATATAGAACAAATTCCTTTAGCGACAAATAATGTCTCCATTTCTTTAATGCTTGAACTATTGCATAAAATTCTTGATCATATACACAATACTTTCTCTTGGCATCATTTAACTTTTCACTAAAACAGGCAATGGGCTTACTTTCTTTGCTCAACACTTCTCCAATGGCACAACCATTGGCATCACAATCCACCTAAAACACCTTGTTGAAATATGGGAGGGCTAGAACATGTTGCTCTGTCACCTTCTTCTTCAACAGTTCAAAACTTTTTTCAGCTCTAGTGCTCCACTTGAATTCTTTTCTATCCCCTCTCATTGTTTCAGTCAAGGGTCCACAAATACTACTGAAGTTTCTATAAAAACTAGCCAAACCATGGAAAGATCTCACCTCAATAGCAGTTCTTGGGGTAGGCCATTCCAGAATAGCTGTCACCTTCTCTAGGTCCATCTTGAAACCTTTGGCTGAGACAACAAACCCCAGGTACACTAACTCCCTCTTCACAAAACTGCATTTGTTTAGATTAATCAACAATTTCTCTTCTCTTAACTTCTCAAAAGCTCTCCGAATATGCATCAGATGCTCATTCAATGTCTTCCTAAAAATCAAAATATCATCTAAGTAAACAATAACAAAACTTCCTAGAAATTCTTTTAGTACCTCATTCATGAGTCGCATGAATGTGCTCGGTGCATTGGTTAGCCCAAAAGGGATGACTAACCACTCGTACAGGCCCTCTTTGGTCTTGAAGGTAGTCTTCCATTCATCTCCCACTCGAATCTGGATCTTGTGATATCCACTCTTCAGATCAATCTTTGTGAAGTACTGAGCTCCACTCAAATAGTCCATTAGGTCATCCATCCTTGGCAGGGGAAATTTGTACTTGATTATTATATTGTTTATGGCTTGAGAATCTGTACACATCCTCCACTCCCCATCCTTATTTGGTGCTAGTACTGTAGGTACCGCACATGGACTCAAAGTCTCCTTATCCAACCATTTCTCAACAACTATTGAACTTGTTTGTTCAACTCCTCATTTTCTACTGGATTCATTCTGAGCTGCCTTATTTGGCAAACTAGCTCCATGAATCAAGTAATTCTGATGAATGATCTTCCTTAGTGCTGGTAAACCCTCAAGTACATTATCAGAAACAATATCCTGAAACTCATCCAACATCCCAGAAACTTCTTCGGGAACCTTCTTACTATCCCCCTTACTCACTCTAGGAATCAATGCATAACACACACGCTCATGCTTCATACCTTCTAAAATTTTTCTTCCATCTACATAACAAATTCTAGCACTACTGCATACCTTTTCTTTAGTCTCCGTCAGGGGTTTCAACTTGTGACAAACCCCATCCTTTGTCAAGGAATAACTGTTTGCATGGCCATCATGTATAGCTTGCCTATCGAACTACAACGGCCTCCCCAACAACATATGACATGCATCCATGGGGATGATATCACAGAGTACCTCATCATGGTAGCTCCCGATCTTGAACTTTACTAGGCAGTACTCATTGACCAAAACTTTGTGGTCTTTCTGCAACCAAAAAATTTGATACGGATGCAGGTGCCTTTTCCTCTTCAACTTCAACTTTGTGACCATCTCCTCTAACACTAGATTATCAGTGCTCCCATCGTCAATAATGACATCACAACATTTTCCTTCACACTTGCACCTTGTGCGAAATAGATTCTTCCTCTGTTCCGGTTCCTTTTGCTCAGTCACCAGGGCTCTCCTAATCACTAGGGCTTCTCCACTTTCAGCATCATCTGAATCTTCAGATTGGGCCTCCTCATCTGCACACGCAACCCTTCCACGACCTTCTATCCTTTTGTCTACCCTTCCTTGGTGTTGTGGACATTCATAGGCTTGATGCCCTTCTTCACCACACTAGAAACACATTCCTTTGAAACCACCTCTTCTACATCCTTTCCATATCTCCCTCATCCTCTACCTCTTTGATCACCATTGTTTTGATCATGAGGGCAGTAGAAGTTTCCATTTCTTTGGCTTCAGCTGGTACGAGGATCTTCACTTCTCTTTTTATCATCATTTTGGTTTCCTGAAGGTCTTCCATTGCACCTTTCGCTTTGACCTCCTCATCCTTTTTGTTTCGCATCAAATCTTTTTTTCAGCTTCTTTTCCACCTTCAGAGAAAACTAATACACATCCTCAATGGTGGTCATTCTGACTAGGCTTAACTCCTCCTGAATGCTCGGTCGCAACCCATTAAGATATCGGGCTACCTTCTCCTTATTGGCCTCTGTGTGACCCGTTCTGATGATTATCTTGTGAAAATCTTTAGTATATTCTTTCACAAATCTGCTTCCTTGCGTCAACCCTTGCAATTTCTTCAACAGATCTAACTCGTAGTCCACTAATATGAACTGCTTCTTTAGTTTCTCTACCATGCAATCCCATCTGTTGATCTTGACTTTTCTTCTTCAATTTCTTTCCAACTCGACCTTTTTCCACTAAATATTGGCATGGACCTTCAGCTTCATTTTCACAAGCTTAACCAAATCTGGGTCGTCTATTTCCTTATACTCAAAATATTCTTCTAGCTCATTGATCCAGTCGATCAACTCTTTCAGGTTCAAACTTCCAGAATAACTGGGGACTTTTGCTCTGGGTCTTTTCCCAATCTTTGAAATGGCCCTTATTAGCCGCATTTGGTCTTGATCAATTTCTCCTTCTTCCTCTTCTACATTTGAACCTTCTTCCTCTCCTTCATCCTCCCTTTCCTCCCTGGGGTTTAACCCTCTTCTCAACTACTCTTGGAATGCATCAATCTGTCTCTGGAGGGCTGCTAGTGCATATCTTCCACCAGCATTTTTGCTACCTCGACCACCTCTGGCACAACCATGCCTACCAGACATCACTTTTGGAGGCATCTTTCTTAACATCAACCCACAACTACGGTCCTAGTGCGAACTGCCTCACAATCGCCGATTTATCCACATGCTTAAGAATACCTCGCTTTGATACCACTTGATGAGAGCACAGCCCGAGACTTAGAAAATAACCCACAAACAAGAGAATAATTTTATTATTCCAAAATGGAGCTTTTTACATGCAGAGGATCTCAAATCCCCAAGTTCTACAACACATGCAAGTTACAGAAAGCTACAGAATCACCCTTTCGCAATATGCGAGCTTGTCCCCAAAAAGTTGCCCCAAAAATTAGAAACATGCCCATAAATAGATCTCCTCATTAGTTTGGAGCCAAAACAACATTCAAATTTTAGTTTAGGTAGTTTGGTGCCAAAAATTTACAACATGAAGTTCAAATTTTAAAAGAGCATTTGCAATTGTATCTTCTAGAAAGTGTGCCAACTTCCTGGGGCCATAGCTTTTGATCCAGGACTCCGATTCGTGAACTGTTTGAACAATTGGAAAGGTCTCAAAGTCAATACCATGCTTGAAGTCTACTATGCCGATTTCAGCAAGTTTCAGGGCCATTTCAAGAAATCCAAGTGCCTCAAATCTAACTCAGAATATTTTCAGGTGCAAATTTTCATAAACTAAAACTGCAAAATCTTTCCACCCAAAAATAGAAAATAAAAACCATAAATTTTGAATTTCATTAGATGAAAAGGGTATCCAAAAATGTAAAAACATCTAAAAACCGAGAAACTTGAAGTTTAACTATTTTTGGGTGATGCAAGATTGCCCTTACACCACTGGATGCCCTTGCATAAAAAATCCACATATAACATCTTTATATCTCCATCATACATTCTAAATTTTCTATGAAGAGGTGATTGAAAATTTTTTGCATGCAAAATATTATTGGTATAGATATTAATGGCAGCATCGTGGCTCTGCACATGTGAATGGTTTTTTTGGCTTCCAGAATCCCCTAACATGGGCTCTCTTGATTTTTCCAATCACCATGATGTTACCATCACAAGACACTTTTTTGATAGATATGTTTTAGCTTGGAATCCACATCACCTTGCACAAAATTCTCTAAATATACTTGTTTAAGGAAAAAAGGAGAGCAATTACAATGTTGGTATAAATCACCTTGGCAGCAACAACTTATCTCTAGATTGACATTTGATGTTGAGTCTAACAAATCCTACAAGCTAGCAAGAAATGATAATCACCTAAATACTCATAGCCCACCCATGCTTGCAATCTAGCATGCCAATGTTGACTGCCAGCCAGTTGTTTCTAGGAAAATTATTTTAAATTATATTTCTAAATATGCAGCTAAATCTGAGAAGAAATCCAAAAATTATCTTGATATGCCGAAAAGACTTGCAAATAAAAATATAGTTGAGGATAGAGCACTGCTTTCATATCAAAAATTCATGATGAATATTCTTGTGGAGCATGACATCTCTGCACAAGAAACATGCCATATGTTACAAAAATTGCCTCTTCTCACTTCAAGCCGACACTATGTTTGTTTGAATGTTGGTAAAAACCATGGTTTTGTATAAATAAAGATGATGCTGATGAAGACCTTCCAACAAATTATATTCATTTCTATATGCAAAGGCCTCCAGAGCTAGTTGGTGTATCCCTAATTGACTCGGTCTGCTTATATACACATTTAGAGCAACACAAAAAGGATAAATGGAAACTGAGGCACTAGCCTGCAGTTGTCCTTGTGTACCCATTGGTCAAGATTGTTCCCATTGAAGATACAAAAATATTTGATACATTTTATTGGAATGAACTTATGTTATAAAAACCTTTATGAAACATATAGACAAATATAGGTCTTGCCAAACAAGAGATCTTACAAAATTGGAAAGTTTTTTAAAAAGTTGGTTATCATCCTTGGCATGTTAATAGACGTCTAATTGCATCCACAATTGAAGAAGAACATGGCATTCATACTGATGATTTGACCCATCAATTTTCTATGGATGAATATGAATGGGAAATTTTCTCTCGGCTTGGTACAACTACTAAGTTGAGTATAAATCACCTCCAGTTGTTGCGTAGGCAGTATTTTGATATGAACCATTCATGGAATAGAAACCATGTGCTTGAACAACTTCATAATATTGCTTTTTAGTTCATCCCATCAGCCAAGGCACAACATGAGCAAGCTACGATACAATTTTTTCATGTAGATATATCATCCCACTAGCTTTCACCAAAATAGCAATTGGTTCTTCAAATCATCTAGTCCCATCACATGCAGCCTTCCCCAATGACCCTCTCTGCATGATCATTCAAGGGACAACTAGTACTGGAAAATCCTTTTTGATAAATTTTATTAGACAACAAATAAACACATCTACCAATGTATCCAATAGCTCATTTCTCACATTGGCCCCCACAGGTGTTGCTGCATACAACATACGCACCTCCACAATCCATACAACCCTTTGAATTCCCATAAAGGATATGAATCCTTTGCAAGGTTAGGAATTGACAATTTCCAAGAACAATTTAAATATATTCAATACATTTTTGATAGATGAAATGAATTTTCTAAGCCCAAAATTGTTATTGAAAATAGATAGCCGATTGTGCCAAGCATTCCCTCAATAACCAGACGAAGCCATTTGGTGGTGTTTCCATCATCCTTGTTGGTGATCTTTCCCAATTGCCACCTATCATGGATACCCCTATTTATGCTTCACGATCATCAACTGTAGCCTTATGGCATACTTTCACAGTGTCGGTCACATTAGACACTATTTTTTGCCAAAAAAGAGATAGCCCTTCCTAGCAAAAGTTTCAAGCAATTCTTTTCCATATAAGAAATGGTGAGGCTCTTCATGATGATTGGGAAGAGCTTATGAAAAAAACAAATAAAATTCTCTAAGCCATAGAAAGAGAACAATTTGAAGTTGTTACACATTTGTTTGCTACAAATGACTTAGTCATATTCCACAACAAAAAAATGATCAAACTATTAAACCTTCCCATAGCCATTAGCATTTCTTGGGTCGCACAACAAAAACCATATGATCATGGAGATGATGACCAACTTCTCCCATAATTGCTACTTTGTGATGGTGAATAGGTCATGGTAACAAAAAATTTATGGATTAAAGCTAGCTTAGTCAATGGATCCCTTGGTCTTGTTATAGCTATTATGTACAATGCACGTTGTAAACTACCAGATCCGCTTGACTATGTTGTTGTCCACTTCTAAAATTACATTGGTCCACCATGGGACCCAAAAAAACCCAAGAGATATCCCCATCCCAGCTATAACTCGAGGCATTCAAACACAAATCACACTCACCATGGCATGGGGAATCACAATACATAAAGCACAAGGCTTAACATTAGACAGAGAAACGATAAATATAGGTAGCAATGAGAGGCAAGGGTTGAATTTTACAACTATCTCTCATGTTAAATCAATTGAAATACTCTGCATTGATCCAACATTCTCATTTGAAAGATAATCCAAACTTAGTAACAACAAATACACTGCTTGAAATCACAACGAAGAGTTGCGGTTGGAACAATTCTAGCCCCTACCAAATGCTTTCGCCCCCAGCTCATGCGCTAGCTTATAGAAATGGCTCAGGAACAATTATTCTTGAATTTGGTCTAGACTTTATACCATGCTCTTTTCAAGGATTTCTAAGTTGAATTTTACAAAACCATACCATGTAATAATCTTTGGAAAATGGGTATAATGCCAAACATGGAAAGAGATAGTAGGAAACAATAACCAAAGGATGAGACTTGTACAAGCTAGTGGCATGTTTTGATTATTTGATTCTATTAAATTGTATATTCAACTATTCCACAAAATTTTTCAACAATATTTTGTTGCATTTCACTGGTTCATTTTAAATTATGCACCTATGCTCTCTTCCCCATTTTATGTGCCTATATACTATGTGTTTGATTGCCACATTAAATTTCCCCGATTTATTCAATGTTGTGCATGCTCTTTAGCTTTACACATTAAAGATAATTTTGTTACTGTTTACTATCTGTTGTACCTTCAACAATTTAGTTTTTGTTAAATTCAGTATCCAAATATGCACCAATAATATATTAATCTACTGACTTCTTGTTTCGACATTTTTTTGTTGTCATACTTTTGTAAATGGCATTTAGAAGAATAAACTCTTTTGTATATCCCAACTAACCATGTTTGTCCAAATCTTTTTAAATTGCATGATGTCAATTCTTTATCAGCATACCTACAATTCTCTTTTAGTCAATTTTAACATGTAGTACTCTAAACATATAGTTGCAATTTTTTCAAATTTATACATATGCAAATACAAACAACTTCAAGTTTGTAATGCCCCGCCACGCAACCCTAGAGGAAGTTGCAATTCACTACTTAAATGCACCAATTTTTTTTTGTTTAAGTACAAATAACATGTAAGATGAATACACATTGCCAACAACCTCTAAGGCCACGAGACAAGGATTACTTTAAAACCAAAACAACAACAAACATTAATATAAACTGAAACATTAATCACTTAAGGAAATGAGACAACATACATTCCATACAAGATAAATTACAACGAAGGATAAGTAATACCAAAAGATTTCAATTAACAATATTTAAACAATATGATTACAACACTCATTCCCCGAATGAGGTAATTCCAATGAGCATAATTACAAATTACAAATTCCACCTCGATGACAAATGAGGGGTAAAAGAAAATAAGGTCAACTAAAAAGAACAAAGCTAGAAAAGCAATTGCATCCAACGAGCTCTCCAACATGAAAGACTCGCCCCACGAGCAAGAGAAAAAAAACCAACAGAGGAAGGTGCACGTTCCACCCAACCAAGTGAAACCAAAAGGCTCACCCCCTGTGTTAGGAGATAGCAACAAGGATTTCCTAGACAAGACAATCTACCACTAGACATAGGCTAACACAAAAACTGAACTACAAATAAGAACATAGACCACATCACTTAACACAATGGTTACAATGCTTCCAGAGTACAAAATTGAGTACAATCATTGTACAATAAAAACCAACAGTACAACACTATACCGACTGTTGTCATAGGAGGAGTGTCATCGCAAAGGTTGCATTGGTTATCAAATGGTGTTCTTACTAGGTCTTGACCCCCCTCTAGGGATATCCTGGTAACCTCTCACGAACCCGACGCCATATGCACACCAGAGCGGAATCAATTATCTTTCAAGAAGATAAAATAATGATCTTGCCATTCCAAGCCTTCCCGACTCATCTCAAGTCTCGTACAAGCCCTTGAGCCAATGAGCGAGGCTAAATTATCTTATTATTGTTCAAAGCTACTCTCTCCCTAGTAAGTTATTTTAATTTTCACTTAATTAAATGACTCTCACACGAGTTATCCTAGAACCACTTTGGGCCCGATGCTCATTTGAAATCCACTCCCCTATTGACAACACATAACTCAACCACATGCCAAGGGTAGACAATGTACTAACATTTATCACAAATAATTCAAACACCTCAAAAGGTAACACATCACTATAGATGCCCAAAACTGAAACCAAAGCGTGCACTACCCAAGGATAACCCAAGGTTGACTAACATAATGATAACCCACATAATGAACTGAAAACATGACTCAACCTTTAATCACAAGGTCACACAACCCATGTGAAGAACCAGGTTCCACTGAAACATCACTCATGTACTACCTTTCACTCATGTACTACCCAAGATAAAAAATAACCAAGCACTTGATACACAACATCATCTCAAGAAACACTACTGGAAGACTTACATGATCAACAAGACCAATACAAATTAACAGCACAATCAAAGAGTCCCTAGCCTCAGGGTACAAAACCCAGAACATCCAAGGTACACTCACAATCAAACAATATTTCCCATACCGAGAATAAATGAAATCACCACTAGAAAACATTCTAAGTGATTAAACAAGCTAATATTAGGATTTCTTAAATCCAAGCCATGCAATGACACATTGCATGAAGTCAATTTAAATAAATACCATTATTTGCACATAATTAAAGGTCAATCAATCACGTGAAGAAATTTAAAACTCAATATTTAAATTCGATTTTCCCTATCATACTTGATGATTAAGAAAAATCGATCTTATAAATAAATCAATTATTCAAATTCAATTTTTGCCCTTATTTATAAATAAAATCACCAACTTAACATGATTATACTAAAACACAATCATCTATTAAATGAATATTTATTTCATTTTATTTCTTAAACTTCCATTTAAATTCCAAAATATCATCTAAAATAAACCCCATTATTTAAAATATATAATAAAATAAATTAAAACATACAAATAAAATATATATTATATATATTATACATATTATAATATTTATATATCATAATATATATAATATATATATATATATATTATATTAATATATTATATAATTAAAAAAAAAAAGTGAAGTCACGAATTAGGGCACGCCGGCCGCCGACCTCCTTATGAGGAGGGGTGTGGCCCTGGCCGCATCGGCCTCCCCTATGGGAGGTGGCACTACGGTTGGCAACGCCTTCCCCACATATTATGGGGAGCGCTGCCTCTGGCAACGACCTCCATAGGGTCGGCCAATGGTAGCCACGGCTACTGCCGCCCTCCCCAAAACATTTTATAATTTTTTTAATTCATTTCCTAGGTAAAACGCCAAAACAGAAATATCACACCCTGTTTCTGCGTTTTATAAACCAAAATATAAAAAACATAAACATGAATATATATATTTATATATATGATATATATATATATAAACCCACAACCCTCTATATACATATTATGTGTATATATATATAAACAAACTATTTCCAATAACCAGGTATAACATGGAAAATTCATTCTATAGAATGAAATTGAAGAAAAACTTCAAACACAAGTTTCATGAACACAATTTCTCAAATTATACAACTTCAAACAAAGATTTCTCTTCAAGATCTTTCTGGGTTCTTCTTTCATTTTCTATTATTATATTTTGTTCTTTTGTTTTCTATTCTCTCATGATTTCAAGAGGTTTTAGATTGGTTTTCTACACTTCCATTCAAATTGAAACAAAGATTTAAAAATTCAACACAAAAACTAGAATAAAACCTGAACCAAGGAATTTGAAGAACAAATTGGTGTGGGATCCTTTGTTGTTTTCATTCCTTGCCACACTCCTCCCAAGATCTTCATCTTTCAACCAAGATTCAATTCAAAACGCAAAAGCCCTCTTTTGCAACCCATTTTCCCATAAGAAAATTGAAAGAAAAACTCTAAATGAAAATATATTCTTTTTCCAAATTTTCCAAATTCAAATTCAAATCCACTTCAAATTAAATTTCAAATTCACATTCAAATTCAATTCAAATTAAATTGCAAATTCAAATTCAAATCCAAATTTAATTCAAATTCCAATTTCAATTTCAAATTCTAATTAAATTCAAATTCAATTGCAACATCAAATTCAAATTCAAAAACAAATATCTTTTACCAAAAAAAGTCAACTATTTCCAAAAATATCTTTTCTACACCAAAGTCATTGCATTGAAAATATTTGGAATTTTAAATAACTTAAACAATTTTCAATTTTCTAAATAGAATTCAACATATTTTAAAACATTCTTTTCACAAAAACTAATTTAAATATTTTAACACTTTTAATTCAAGGAATAACTTAATCAAGCTCAGAGGTGATCCCATAATAGTGGTTTACAATTTTTGGCCAAACTCAACACTGAAATTATTATTTTTAACTAAATCTTCACATTCGGGCACCTATAGCAGCTAAACTGTGAGGAATTTGAAGATGGTGCAAACTAGAGTCTCATCAAATTTTGTTTGTAAATTCTAAAAATATTTTTTTCAAAATTTTGGAATCAAATTGCACTTTTTTTTCCATCCACGAAAATTGATTTTTTTTAGAAACAACATTTTAAAAAGTGGCCTTACCGTATAATGCATAACTTTTTTTCCATGAAGGATAAAATTTGATTCTTTCAAATTTAGATTTTTAACTCTGATATCTAGTGCTTCCACTTGGTTATATATTTTTTATTGAATATTTTTTCCTTAATCAAGTTTCAAAGTCAAACGAACTACAATTCAGACATAGCGTGACCGTATAATGCATAACTTTTTTGTATATGTAAAATTTTTACTTTATTTTTTTGTTGGATCAAGGACTTCAATATCTAGTGCACTCATATTTTTCAAATTTTTTTTTGATAATCTTCTATTTTTCCACATGTGAAGAACAAAGAAATTCATTTTCGATGAAAAACCTATGTTTAATAAAACTTAGAAAACAAATACATAACAAAACCAAAACATATTAAAATTATATTCATTGGATAGCTTGTTCTGAGGAATACCATAATCATTTGAAATAAATTTTAAATGAATTCATTTGATCCCCCAAAAGCTAAATCAAAAGTGATTTTTTATTAGCATTTTCATAGGTGTAAAGGAGACACATTTATAGGTATGGTTTAAAACTAGCGAGGTTATATCCAAGGGGGTTTGATCTAAGGTGATTTGATCAAACCCTCTTCAATTGGAATCCTTAAAATGGAACTTTTTAAGGCTTAAATAATTATATTTTCTAAAAATATGTGATTTTAGCTAAAATTCATTCCTCTTGGGAATTGTAAACCACTATTATGACAGCACTAATTAATTTAATTAATCAATAAAATAAATCTAATCCAGTATTAGATTATTTTATTAACTAAATTAAATTAATTAATAAAGTAACATTCCTAGCATTATAATCAAAAGCATTTAATCAGTAGTTAAGCAACATAAGCCATTTAACTTGAATTTAAATAAGAACACAGAGAAAAGGCAACATAACAACCAACCCGACTACAACCTAATGACACACTATGACTAGGGTGGTGGCTTGACATAGAAAAACCTAGCTACTATCTCCCAATCGATTTCCATCAGACAAGGGACACGCTCAGACCTGTGGAACCAGGTGGAGTCGATGTCTTGTACATACATCCTGCAAACAACACGAGTGTCAAACATGCATATAACATAATAAACACACCGTGAAGAGGAAATCTCAGAATCACAGGGCGCTCACATGCAAGTGATGTGATTTCGTCCCCTTCACCAATACAGTATTACTAACTGACGAAGCTAACATCATTAACATAATCAAAACATAAGCATCATTAATTCACGTGTTAACAAGAATGAAGTAGAACATAGGAAACACTACCTAATCAACAGAGCACAAAATGGAGGGGTGTTACAAAGTTTCAAAGATGCATAGAGATTCCAACCAAGAATAAGTAGAGCTCAAAATTTCTATAAGTCAATAACGTGTTTTCAATATTTCAATATATTAAACTATCTGTGCACATACTCTAGAAATATTTTGAAAAAAAATTGTTTCATTTCACTAATAAATTTAAAATTTTGCAACCATGTTGTGTTTTCTATTTTCTTTGCCTATATACCCTGAGTTTTGAAATTTTTTTCTTCATCCTTTGCTTCCATAGATTCTTATGTCTTGTTAGCTGTTCTATTAGCTTTATTTCATTGAAATAGCTGCAAATGTTTATCTTCAAAATTCTCTTTTCCATCATTTCACTATTTCACTCTTCCTGTATATTGCATTCAGAAATATATAGTCTTGTTTAGATTGCTCTTTGTTTTTCTTACTTATGATAAAAATCCATGCTATTTGCGACGGGTTGCTTGGACCTATTTTTAATGATTGAGTTTGTTGACCATGTGGTTTTACAGTAGTGGTTAGGCTTTCGGTCCCATAAGGTCTCATACACCCTAGCATTGTTGCTCGATGTCACACAAGGGAGTACATCTAATATTCTTTGTTCTATTATAAGGATGTGCATTGTTTTTCTTGCATTTGGATATGATGCACCATGGTGTTGGTTTTATACTAGGCTACTTAACAAAGTTGCCATCCACCTCTATTAGATACCAAATTAGAGAGCTTCCCAACCACTTCGGCCCATAGTCTACAGTGTTTCGGCTTCTATTCTTGTGGTAAGCCCTTTTGCAATGGCTTTTTTCCATTCTATATGCATCTAACTAGAAACATATATTTTAATATGCTCAAACAAATTGTTGCTTTACAACAATATCATGTTGGGATCAATGCAAAAATAGATGGAGAACGATATATCAATCCCATGTGTCAGAAAATTAGTACCTAAAAGAAGACCATAGCTATAAGCATAAACAAGGTTTGTTTTATAGATTTGCATTTTCCTGAGCTATACATTCAATACTTTTCTTCGTCCATGGCTAGATAGCCTCCATATATTTATTAGTATATATATCCATTCATGCACGGATTCTTACATGCACTTGACTACAATAAACATTGTCTATTGTACACACTAAATTTTTCCATGTTCGTATAGTTGCATTTTCAACTAATCAAAAAAAATATCTAGATGTACTGAGTAATTCTATCCACAAATGCTCTGATGGAAACCCCGGTGGAAATTTCAGACACACACCCAATAGCTAAATGCCAATTGTTACATAGATTGCTTGTTTTGTATTAATATGTTTCATGTATCATTCTCTTTCTCTCATCTCTTTGAAGCTTCCAGTAACAAGGTCTTTATTGTTGTAGTTTACTTGTTTTATTCTTCATCAAACATAAGATTGACCTCCACCTTTTGACTGGTTTCATTTTTTTTTGGCCTGTGTATGCTCCATGCCCTTTGCCTACTATTTGTTGTTATATGTGCTCATTCTTGTTGCTATATGCATTTTTTACAGAAAAAGCTTTGTATAAGAAACTCTCCATATCTATGGTTTGCAGCTTGTATTCTCCATATGTTAAACTTCCATATAAAATTTGTTTTAGATGATCTACCATTTGAGAGACTCTTAAATAGTTGTTACAAAACAACTTGAAAATCATACCTAAATGACAAATGGTCAAAAAACCCACATCAAATACAAGTTTAAGAGAGGTAAGAACACATACATAGGAAAAAAAAATGGAAAAAGGCAAATGGTTCCTGTTCATATCCCATTTACGTGTGATTCTAAAGTGTTATTCTAATGCATCTTGGAACTGTTACATAGGTTGCTTGTCTTGTACCAATATGTTTGATGATACTCTTTTTCCCTCATCTATTTCAAGCTCCTTATAAAAAACTATTAATTGTCGTGGTTATTTTGTTTGGATGCAACATGTTATATGTGTTCTAGCAATATGTTCCATGATATTTATTTCCCCTCATCTGTTTGAAGTTTAGTATGACAAATTGTTCTTCATGGTACTCTTCTTTCCAACACCCCATAACAAACTGTTCATTGTCGTTGTTTACGTCTTATATGCTGCATATTTTAAAATTCTATTTAATGTGACTTTTCTCTATAATATTTAGCACCAGATAAGTGTCATTCTAATACTTGTTATATAAGTGGAAAGACAATTAATAATCATAGGAAAAGCATAGATGGTCAGAAACCCACATTAAATACACCTTAACACCATGGAGAATGGAGCAACTTCCCTACAATAATTAACAGTTTGTTATGAGCAAGTGGATATTGACACAACACAAGCAATCTATGTAACAGTCAGCTCGTCAATTCAAAATTCAAACTACATTATTTGGCACTGAATATTATAGACAAAATATAGGAATTGTAAATGAACTATTAGAAAAACACTTAAGAATCATAGGTAGATGGCACATGATCCAAAACCCACATTAAACATAAATTAATACAACATAACCAATCTATGTAATAGTTGAGCTATCAATTGAAAATTTAAGCTATGTTCTTTGGTAGTCAACCCACATTAAATAGAAGTGGTAAGGCCAATGGGCTCCAATAGCCTGCATAATAAAGGAAGGATGAAAAAATTACTAACCCTGACCATATTTTTTGAAAAAAGAAACAACATTTAGGTATAATTTCTCCATCCATACAGAGGCATAATCTCTTTGAAGTCTCCAAAATGGGTATAACATCAAAGATACAAACATATAACAAGGAATAATAAGTAGAGACCAAAAGACATGAACAATAAATTAGCTTGAATCTTGTATCAATATGTTACATGATATTCTTTCTTCCGCATCCATTTCAAGTGCGGATCCATCCACAAAGCCTCATTCCGCACACTATAAACACTGTACAATGACTAAAAAGGTGCATAAAGATGTACTGAGATAACTAAAACAATAAACCAAGGGCAGGAAAATTACAACAATCTCTTGTTTTAACTACCATTTGTCCAGCCAAAAGACAATGATAATCTCTTGAAAGTCTACAAAATGGGTGTGATGCTGAAGATAGAAACATATAACAAGAATACATGAACAATAAATTAATCATCTATGTAAAATACAAATGCAAAACGCCTTTATCTACATTCCATGCCTCAGATGTTTACGCAAAAATATATTTGTGGAAAATGGGCACATATAACAGCCAATAGCGAGTGACGTTATTTACTATAGTCTTCTTTGGAATCAACACGACAATGGCTCTTTCAACAATACAACTTAATCAATGTATTTTCTTGCACATTTTGGAGCACATCTATGTTCAAACCCTCAAATGAGAATTCAACTAAACATAATATATGTACATGTATGTATGTGTGTATATATGTATGCATATGTATATATATATGTGTGTGTGTGTGTGTGTATATGTATATGTATATGTATATGTATATGTATATGTATATGTATATGTATGTATATGTATATGTATGTATATGTATGTCTATGGATATGTATATGTATATGTATATATATATATATGTATGTCTAACCTATTTTATTGTAGATCTATATGATTTCCTTTATAATGTTGCACATATACAATATGCATCCAAAAAAAATAGTGCACTCTAAATTGTCTATTTCATTTTTTTTAATCCTCCAAAAACTGAATCCAATGTTGCTCGCGCTTGTTAAACACTATCAAAAATACATGTAAGTACAAAAAAAATTCATTATCAATAAATAAATTCATTCAACCAGTTTTAAATATTATTGATTATTTCCAATTTCATATTATTTATATTGATTTTACCTATATACTTACTATTTTTTATGGTTCATTCCTAATCTTGCTTGCCCATCCACTAACATACCCCTCTCTTCTATTTGTAGGTACTAGGCTAAAGCATACAGAAGCACTGCAAAATCAATATGCTTGTTTTTTACAGAATTACTGCAGCAAAAAAACACTTCAATATGATAGATTATATATGAAAACACTAGATTTTGATCAAATTTGATATTATGTGATGTATAATGGAACTCTACAAAATTTCCCATGGACATTTTATAGTTTTCTTGCTTGGCAGTTTGGCTAGAGTCCCCAAGGCTCCATGATGCCAATATGGCAGGGTGGATAACGAGTGTGGCTTTTATGTTTTGGCTTTTTATGCCATATTTTTGTTCCTACATAGGTACACGTGTAATATTTTATTCATTTCTTGTAGTAATTCTAAAAGAACTCTATTGCATCATCACACTCTTCTCTTAGTAAGGTCTATTTATTTGTTTTTGATAAAAATGGTCTGACTGAGTCTTCAATTGCACTATGAAGTAATTCATTAAAAATTGATATTTTTATTCCAAATTTCCTTATAATTGACTACTTTTTAATCCTTTATAGTTGTCCCCATTTTATTTTACTACTACTAATCTAAAAAACACATGCATACTAAAACTTTAATTTACAAAATTATGCACTAAATAGTAATTATAAAAAGTATCCAATATCAAACATCTTTCTTTCTTCAAAAATATGTTATACACAAAGTTATCGACTACCTTTGTTAAACAATACTTTTAAATGAAATATTAGTAATTAAAGGGATGAGTAATAACTCTTTAAAAATTCTACCTTGTATTTCTACACATATATATCTTAACATAATTGAATAATAATTAATAATTAATTAACCAGATTGAATAACCTAGACAAAAACCTAAAATATACATGTGCATCCAGGGCTAATAAATATAAAATCAAAATAGAGATAAAATTATCTCATACCTTAAATTTTGGTGCGAAACTATTGTTGTTAGAAAAAAAAATTATTTAAAAAATTTAAATTTAATTTATATTTTCTAGGTATCATTTTTAAAGAAAAAAATTATTAAATTTTTTTATTTCTTGACAATTAACTTACTATATTCTTAATATTGTTAAGTTAAATCAATTTGAGCTAGAAATATATTTGGGAGGAGGACTGCATGCTTTTCAAAATCAACCTACACGGAATCTAGCTGACGAAGAGGAAAGGATAAGATATGGTACCATATTTACAAACAAAGCTTTGTGTTGAAAGTCCCAACATTCGTTACTCATTTAAAATCATGCAGGACTTCAATGCTTGTGTTTATATTGCAATGAAAATTTAACTATTGTAATTAAAATTATTATATATTACATATTAATAAAATAAAAATTATTGATGATTACTTGTTTAAAACTAAAATTAATCAATACATTGTAACTAATTAGATTCATTCAACATGACATATGGTCTTATCTTATATTTTCATTAATCAATTTTCAACTACTACTTTCTTATTCATGGTACCTCATGTTACTTCCTACTAACTAGTAAACACGCTCTCCATTTCTCAACTCAATCAAACAATTCTAAATATTATAGATTTTTTTTTATCTCTCTTCCCTTTCCACACAAAAAGTTTCCTACTTCTTGCCCACTACCAATGAACACTATTTACTCTTTTAAAAAGTAAAAGAATGTGTAACAATATAACAGAGAATTCTCAGACTAGACTCTTTGAAATCAATACAAAACTACAATATGCTATAACAATTGCAAATGTTTATTGCATTGAAAATCATTTCAACTATGTCAGTCTCATAAATCTGTACATCTCAAGACATCTTCAGTTTGGCTGCCAACTGGGATTCCAGCTTCGCTATTTTCTCCCTTTGTTCGTGGACTATATCAAATAGACACTTGCTTCATACACTATATTCTTTACTGCACTTGCTCTTAGCTCAGACTCTACACCCTAAACAAACAATCACATAAATATGTAAGTTACACTATAAAAGCAATACAAAACTATAGTTTTTTAACACAAAAAGAAATTTGATGAGTGAAGGTTACAAATTACTCGAAGTAGTTTGATCATCCCAAGGAAAATGAATCAGTCTACAAGCCGCACAGGATTGAATCTTTCTTTTTGCCATCTCTGGTTGCAATATTAAAGCCCAAATGTAAATATTTAATCTTGCAGGCTGATCAATCATTTTCCAAACATGTGCACGGGAAATTGGTGTGGGGCCATTTTCAAATCAAGTTGCTCATTTTAGCGAACGGAATTCAAAACCTGAAGATAATATGTACAGATCGCAATCCGAGGGCCAAATACAAGTTCGCATGGAACTATCAAAACATTATATTGTTTTTCAATAATTGGTACAATAAAGACAAAATTTTCAGGTGTGATGAAGATAGGTTGGGTAGATTGGAGGTGTCTTTTAATATAATGGCTAGTTTATACGTTATATTCATGGGAAATGTGTTATGTGTCGTGTAAAATATTTAATATTTTATAAATTGCGGAGAATAGATATTTTGAGTAAAATATTTTTCTTAGAAAGTTTTATGTCATATTTGAGATAATACATCTAGTATATATGGGGTCGTACAAAGATGAAATAAATTTATAATTGTATGAATTCCATCTAAGGTTGTAATCACTCTTCGGAGTATTGTCAAATTGGGGTGCCCACCCTAGAAAATGTTGTATTAAGATTTTTAAAGTGTATTTCTATTTTGATGTCTTGTATTGTTGTTTGATAGCTAATTTTTGTTGTATTCTTGACAATCTATGGCTATCTTTTTCATTGTAATTTTTCTATTAGCATTAATCCAATACTAAAAAAAGTGCATTTTTATTATAAATTATTTTGTTGATCTTTACTTGTAAAAGTGTATTTGAGATGGGATGAAGAAAGTTGTTCGAAGATAGATCTATGATGCCAAGTTAACTCTATTAAATGAGTTGAAAAATATCCTTATAGCACAATCAAGTTCTTTCTTATATCATATTCATTTTATTACTATAAATATAATTTGAGTGGTAATATTGTTTGTTGGGCTTTTCTTGAAAGGATTTTCTAAACTAAATCTATGTTATGTGTACTTTTTGTGATTGGAATACTTGATTCTATTTGTAGACACCTAAATTTGTTCATACCAGGCCACATTTGACTTTTCCCTATCCTAACCATTAATTAATTAATTCATTCTCTAACTAAATCAATTAATTAATACCTATTTAATTAGTTGATTTAGACTAATTAATCTTCATTATCGTTTCCTCTAATATTTAAATCCACATCACCCTCAATCATTGTCCATCTAATCCTAGCCATTATATCCATCTACATGGATCAAAATTCAAAATTTTCATCACTTGACATGTGTCCCTACCTCATTTATGCTCCCACATGTATGAGCATGCAAAGGTCATTTCATAGCTACCCTACCACTTACACTGTCATTTTCATAAACCATCCTATTATTTATACATGGTGTTCTCACAAATGTGTGAGCATGTCAAGCTCTTATGTACCTCTATTTGTCACATGACTAAGCCTTACATCATTCCTTAATCTTATTCAAATCCTATCCCTCCATTAACAAGACATCTTGGCCCTTGATTTTAGTCATGGAAGATCTATATATTGGAGTCACCCTTCATTTGATCATCTCTTCATATCCTAACCACATTATGTTACATTTTCTAATCATGCACCTTCAAACTATTATTATGCTATCATTTTTTTTGTTCTATCATCACAATCAAAACATCATGCTACTATTTTACTAAGAAACCACAATCGATCCACCAATCTATCAGGAATCACAAAGAGCACATCAAGTTGATCTTTTGGGTGCACTCCATTACTATTCAATTGAAGGAAAGAAGAAGAAACAAGGCAAAAGGTCTCATTATTAATTAAGTAGTTATGCTAGTTTTTTTTTTTTCCTTGTCTTCATTATTAAATTTTACAAATAGTATCCTACTTAGATTAGTAGCATTATTTGCTATATTTGGTATCAATTTTAGCTTTAATTTGGTTGGTCAATGGAAAAAGGGTAATTTGGGGTATATATTAATCTTGGTTCTAGGTTAGAGCATTTTGTATAGGTTAATCATTTTTTCAGGTTCAAAGAAATGGCAAGGTCGCTTTAATAAAATTAGAGTTAAGAAAAATTGGCATCATAAATTTTGAGCTTTAGAAACTCAAAATGGAAGCTTGATGGCAAATAGATGGTACTTATAACAACACAAAAGTTCTTCTCCAAAGTATGGATTAAGATTATTGGAATAAATTAGATAAGAACAAGCTAGATATAATTATTTTGTGCTTTCTATATATTTATTGCTTTTAAATAATTTGAGAGAGAATTGTAAGGTCCACAAGAATTTTTCTTTCTCTTCATCTTCTAGTTATGTATTTGACTTATATGATACTATTATGATATCTTGTTTTATATTACTACTTGGATATCTATAACATCTATTTGTATATGTATGCTATTATTATTTGATGATTTATCTTATGTAGTTCTTTCAATTTCATTTTTTTAGTAAACGATTAAGTTGCATTTAATTGTCTATTTTTTCACTATTAAGGTGGTGTAATTATTTTATGATTACAAAAATATGAATAATAATGTTGGTCAATGTTAGTTGTGCTTTAGTAGTTGTTAAATTTTGGATAAGTATGCATAATATTTTACTTAAGTGTGCAAGGATAGGTAAATTCCTAATGGTGGCTAATTAGAGATAAATGATGCAGGAGCATCCAGTGGTGTAAAGGCAATCTTGCATCACACAAAAATAGTTAAATTTCAAGTTTCTCAGCTTTTAGATGTTTTTACATTTTTGGATACCCTTTTCGTCATAATGAAATTACCAATTTATGGTTTTTATTTTCTGTTCCTGGGTTGAAAGATATTGTAGTTTTAGTTTCCCAGATTTGCACCTGAAAATCTTCTGAGTGGGATTTGAGGCACTTAGAGCTCTCGAATCAGCCCCGAAACTTGCTAAAATTAGCGCATAAATTTTGAGTGTGTTCTTGAATTTGAGACCTTTCCTATGGTTCAAACGGTTCACGAATCAGTGTCCCGGATCAAAAGTTATGGCCCTGGGAACTTAGCGCACTTTCTAGAAGATACCATTGCAAATGCTCTTTTAAAATTTGAACTTCATGTTGTAGATTTTCGGCACCAAACTGCCTAAACTCAATTTGTATGTTGTTTTGGCTCCAAACTAATGAGGAGCTCTATTTATGGGTAGGTTTTCTAATTTTTGGGTAACTTTTTGGGGGACAAGATCACATATTGCGAAAGGGTTATTCTGTAGCAGTCTGTAACTTGCATGTGTTGTAGAACTTGGGGATTTGAGATCCTTTGCATTTAAGAAGCTCCATTTTTTGAAGAATAAAATTATTCTCTTATTTGTGGGTTATTTTCTATGTCTTGGGTTGTGCCCTCATCAAGTGGTATCAAAGCGGGTTTTTCTTGAGCGTGTGGACAGATCACCGATCATGAGGCAGTTCGCACCAGGACCATAGTTGTGGGTCAAGAAAGATGCCTCCAAGAGTGATGCCTAGTAGGCATGGTGGTGCCAGAGGTGGTCGAGGCGGAAAAAATGCTAGTGGAAGAGATGCACTAGCAGCCCTCCAGAGACAAATTGACGCATTACAAGAGCAGTTGAGAAGAGGGTTAAACCCGAGGGAAGAAAGTGAGGATGAAGGAAAGGAAGAAGGTTCAAATGTAGAAGAGGAAGAAGAAGCAATTGATCAAGACCAAATGCAGCTAATAAGGGCCATTTCAAAGATCGGGAAAAGACCCAGAGCAGAAGTCCCCAGTTATTCTAGAAGTCTGAACCTGGAAGAGTTGATCGACTGGATCAATGAGCTAGAAGAATATTTTGAGTATGAGGAAATAGAGGACCTAGATTGGGTTAAGTTTGCAAAAATGAAGCTAAAGGGCCATGCTAATATTTGGTGGAAAGAGGTCCAGTTGGAAAGAAATCGAAGAGGAAAAGTCAAGATCACTAGATGGGATCGCATGGTAGAGAAACTAAAGAAGCATTTCATACCAGTGGACTACGAGTTAGATCTATTGAAGAAATTGAAAGGGTTGAAGCAAGGAAGCAGATCTGTGAAAGAATATATTGAAGATTTTCACAAGATAATCATCAGAACAGGTCACACAGAGGCCAATAAGGAGAAGGTAGCCCGATATCTTAATGGGTTACGACCAAGCATTCAGGAGGAGTTAAGCCTAGTCTAATGACCACCATTGAGGATGTGTATCAGTTTGCTCTGAAGGTGGAAGAGAAGCTGAACAAAAGATTTGATGGCAAGCAAAAAGGACGAGGAGGTCAAAGCGAAGGGGCAATGGAAGACCTTCAAGAAGTCGAAATGATGATGAAAAGAAAAGTGAAGATGTTGGTACCGCCAAAGCCAAAGAAATGACAACTTCTACCACCCTCGTGATCAAAATAGTGGTGATCAAAGAGGTAGAGGATGAGGGAGATATGGACAAGGATCTGGAAGAGATGGTTTCAAAGGAACGTGTTTCTAGTGTGGTGAAGAAGGGCATCGAGCCTATGAATGTCCACAACACCAAGGAAGGGTAGACAAAAGGCTAGAAGGTCATGGAAGGGTTGCGCATGCAGATGAGGAGGCCCAATCTGAACATTCCGATGATGCTGAAAGGGGAGAAGCCCTAGTGATTAGGAGAGCCCTGGTGACTGAGGAAAAGGAACCGGAATAGAGGAGGTCGTGGCAGTTCGATAGGTGAGCTATACATGATCTCCATGCAAACACTTATTCCTTGATAAAGGAAGGGGTTCGTCACAAGTTGAAACCCTTGAAGGAGACTGAAGAAAAGGTATCCAGTAGTGCTAGAATTTGTTATGTAGATGGAAGAAAATTTTTAGAAGGTATGAAGCATGAGCGTGTGTGTTATGCATTGACTCCTAGAGTGAGTAAGAAGGATAGTGAGAAGGTTCTAGAAGAAGTTTCTGGGATGTTGGATGAGTTTCAGGATATTGTTTCTGATAATGTACCTGAGGATTTACCACCAATAAGGAAGATCAGTCATCAGATTGACTTGATTCCTAGAGCCAGTTTTCCAAATAAGGCAGCTCATAGAATGACTCTAGTAGAAAATGAGGAGTTGAACAAACAAGTTCAAGAGTTATTGAGAAAGGGATTGATACGGGAGAGTTTGAGTCCATGTGCAGTACCTACAGTACTAGCACCAAAGAAGGATGGGGAGTGGAGGATGTGTATAGATTCTTGAGCCATAAACAAGATAACAATCAAGTACAGATTTCCCCTGCCAAGAATAGATGACCTAATGGTCTGTTTGAGTGGAGCTCAATACTTCACAAAGATTGATCTAAGGAGTGGATATCACCAGATCCAGATTCAAGAGGGAGATGAATGGAAGACTTCCTTCAAGACCAAAGAGGGCTTGTACAAGTGGTTATTCATGCCTTTTGGGCTAACCAATGCACCGAGCACATTCATGCGGCTCATGAACAAGGTACTAAAAGAATTTCTAGGAAGTTTTGTTATTGTGTATTTGTATGATATTTTGATTTTCAGTAAGACGTTGGATGAGCATCTGATGCATATACAAAGATCCTTTGAGAAGTTAAGAGAAGAGAAACTATTGATTAATCTAAAGAAGTGCAGTTTTTTGAAGAGGGAGTTAGTGTATTTGGGGTTTGTTGTCTCAACAGAAGGTCTCAAGATGGACCTAGAGAAGGTGAAGGCTATTCTTGAATGGCCTACCCCAAGAACTGCTACTGAGGTGAGATCTTTCTATGGTTTGGCAAGTTTTTATAGAAAGTTCATTAGAAACTTCAATAGTATTTGTGGACCCCTAACTAAAACAATGAGAGGGGATAGAAAAGAATTCAAGTGGAGCGCTAGAGCAGAAAAAAAAATTGAACTATTGAAGCAGAAGGTGACAAAGCAACCCGTTCTAGCCCTCCCAGATTTCAACAAGGTGTTTCAGGTGGATTGTGATGCCAGTGGTTGTGCCATTGGAGCAGTATTGAGCCAAGAAGGTAAGCCCATTGCCTATTTCAGTGAAAAGTTAAATGATGCCAAGAGAAAGTATTTTGTATATGATCAGGAATTTTATGCAATAGTTCAAGCATTAAAGAAATGGAGACATTATTTGTTGCCGAAGGAATTTGTTCTATATACTAATCATCAGACCTTGCAGTACCTAAATAGTCAAGGAAAATTAAATCAGAAGCATATGAAATGGGTAGAGTTTTTGTAGAGTTATACCTTTGTTTGAAACATAGGAGTGGGAAGTCAAATAGGGTTGCAGATGCCTTGAGTAGGAGGCATACATTGATGACAAAGATTCAGATTGAAGTGGGTTGGTTCAAAGAACTCAAGACACTATATGCAGAAGACCCTAATTTTGCAGAGGCTTGGAAAGCTTGCAAGGAACCTATTACAGTGGATAGGACAAGGTGGTTGGATTTCATAATCCAGGATGGCATGTTATTTAAGGGAAGTCAATTGTGTATCCCAAGGAGTTCTATGAGGGAGAACTTGATGAAGGAGAAACATAGTGGAGGAATGACAGAACATTTTGGTCAGGATAAGACCATTCCCATTATCAGTGAGCATTATTATTGGTCTCAGTTGTCATAGGATGTGAAGAAGTTTGTACAAAGCTGCAGGATATGTTAGATGGCTAAAGGAGTGAGCTAGAATACAGGCTTATATTAGCCCTTACCTATACTAGAGAGGCCATGGGAGGATATAAGTATGGACTTTGTTCTTGGTTTGCCAAGGACACAATGAGGGAATGATTCAGTCTTCGTGGCGGTTGATAGGTTTTCGAAGATAGCACATTTCATTCCATGTCAGAAGACCCATGATGCAATCGACATTGCTGACTTGTTCTTCAAAGAGGTGGTGAGTCTACATGGTCTACCAAAGAGTATTGTTTCAGATCGTGACACCAAATTTGTGGGGTACTTTTGGAGGACCTTATGGAAGAAGCTGAAGACAAAGTTGAAGTTCAGTTCTGCACACCATCCACAAACAGATGGGTAGACAAAGGTTGTTAACAGGAGTCTGGGTAACCTACTAAGATGTTTGGTAGGAGATAAACCCAAGGGATGGGACTTGATCTTACCCCAGGCTTCAACACTTATTTTGTTCTCTTTGTCCATCTTCCTCAATTCCAGCATAGAGGAAGTACCATGATTTGACAGAGTATCATGAAGGTGGCATAGAGGAAGTACCAATGTTGGAACAGTGTGGGATTCGAGCACCTGCTTCAGAAAAGGAGGAGATTGAGGAAATCTTGGATAGTCGTGTGGGAAGGAGTACCAGAAATAGGCAATATGAAGAATATCTGGTGAAATGGAGGGGAAGGCCTATGGAAGATTCATCCCGACTCTCTAAGGCAGTGGTTCACCGGTTGGCTTTTCCTCAACCATCTGAGACATGACGGTGTCACTTCTCAAAATTACCCTGGGTGTCTGATGCAGCAGCATCCAGTGGTGTAAAGGCAATCTTGCATCACCCAAAAATAGTTAAATTTCAATTTTCTCAGTTTTTAGATGTTTTTACACTTTTGCATACCCTTTTCGTCATAATGAAATTCCCAATTTACGGTTTTTATTTTTTGTTCCTGGGTTGAAAGATATTGCAGTTTTAGTTTCCCAGATTTGCACCTAAAAATCTTCCGAGTGGGATTTGAGGAACTTAGAGCTCCCGGATCAGCCCCAAAACATGCCAAAATCAGCATAGCCAATTTCAAGTGTGTTCTTGACTTTGAGACCTTTTAAACGGTTCAAACGGTTGGCGAATTGAAGTCCTGGATCAAAAGTTATGGCCCCGGGAAGTTGGCGCACTTTATAGAAGATACCATTGCAAATGCTCTTTTGAAATTTGAACTTGATGTTGTAAATTTTCGGCGCCAAACCGCCTAAACTCAATTTGAATGTTGTTTTGGCTCCAAACTAATGAGGAGCTCTATTTATTGGCGGGTTTTCTAATTTTTGGGTAACTTTTTGGGGGACAAAATCGCATATTGCGAAAGGGTTATTCTGTAGCTGTCTGTAACTTGCATGTGTTGTAGAACTTGGGGATTTGAGATCCTCTGCATGTAAGAAGCTCCATTTTCTTAATACTAAAATTATTCTCTTGTTTGTGGGTTATTTTCTATGTCTCGGGTTGTGCCCTCATCAATAAACTATGTAGTTGGTTTGATATTGTTAAAGCATTCAACTCCATGTAGATTAATAGGACTTGGAATATTGAAACCCATAAAATTATTATTCAAATCATGTATAATTTGAGATTCTAATTGGGGATCCTTGATGCCTAAGACAAGTAGTGTGTCTTATTGGATTACATGATTTATTATTTATTGTAAGTGTTCATGGTTTCTATACATAAAAATAATTAAATTACTATAGAGAAATAATTTCATAGAAATGAAAAAATAATGGGAGGTGTTTAAAAAATTAAAATTCAAAGTTTTTAAATGGCATATTATCTTTACTTAGAAAAATTCAAAGCAATTTATACATGCATATAGTTAAAATATATTATCTTAAATTTTTTAGTGGAAGTTTGAAAAGAAATTGAGATAATTGATATGAGGTTTTGACCATATATGTAAATAAAAAGGGAGTTATTTCTTATTTTTATCTTGTCACTATCTGTGTGTCTATGCTCCCACATATGTGCATACCTTGGGGTAGTTGTGACTTGTTATGAAGTAAAAGTGTTTTATTGTACCAAGTTTTGTAATTTTAGATAGTTTTTTAAAAAGATGTTAGGGTGTGTACATAAAAATAAAATATCAAAAGACGGTCAAAAGTGATCACTTTTTCTTGAAATTAATAAAAATTGAGCTTGGATGAGAAATTGAAAATAAAATATAACATAACATCTATGCTCATAAAATTTTATGTTTATAAAATTATTTCATAGACCATTTTGGTTGAAAATCAGTTAACATAACATATTTTATGCATAATTTTTCTATTAATTTTTAATGCATATGTAATCTTTTACTAATTATTAGAGATAGACAACCTAAAAAATAAAAAGTTGAGTGTGCTCCCCCTAATAGTTTTGAAATCTAATTTAATCTCTTTTCTTTTATTGTGTGTGGAATAGAGTATAGAATGTAAAAGTATACTTTGTTTCAAATTTGGATGAATAAATAAAAAATGATACAAAAATACTACACATAAGTTTTTATTTTATTCTAGAATAATACACTAGCTAAAGAAATTGAAGATCAAAACTTTAATGTATTTGAAATGTAGAAACTGGTTAGAAAGGTAAGAGAGAGCTAGATATTATTATGACATTATTTTTAAATAATATCTTAAAATTTGCAATACTGATGGAGGGCATTGCTCAAAATTTATTTATTTTTCATATTTTACTTGTAAAAAATATCTTGGGAACCTTACATGTAGGCCCAACCCTTTAGCTCAAATATCTAAGCATATGAGTTATTTTTAATTAAATGTGTGTGCATTATGATGCATATGAGTTATGACATGCACTTGTTCTAAATTAAAAGAGAGATCATTTATTTAATAAGAAATAACACTATTGCATTATAATGTGAGCATGTTATGACATGAGTGCATTATTGCATGATCATGTTATGGAATAGGATTTTTAAACCATCCTAGGATATTATATGAACTCATGTTATATCATATTTTCTTCAAACTAGTTTGTGGTCACTTTTCCCATCTTGATGCACATACCCATTATCTTAAGGTTTTAAGTGAGAATGTGAAAAGAAAGGGGTCAATTGAACTTATTTTTTATCATATATGTAAAAAGTAAGTTAATTTTTAATGATATCAAGTTTCCACAATTCATATTGTAGTGTTGTGCATTTTTTTGATTCGATTGTGGAGAAAAAAAAAATTCATCAACGTTTCACATCACGCTCTATGATCCATCATCAAGATTAGACAGAAAGAAGAGAATTTTTTTTTCCATATATTTTTCTTTTTCGGATTCTTTATATAAAAATTCAAAAGAGAGGAAAATGGTTTGGTTGCATCTTGAGTTTTGGAGAAGGAAACTTCTTAAAAGTAGAATTGAATTTGATTTTTAGTTCTTTATAAGGAAAATGATGAAGGTTTTGTTAATGAAATTCTTACAACTAATCTCATAAATCTGTGCATGTCATGGCAGCTCCCAAAAGAAGAATGGATCCATTTCCTCATACATGATATCTTCAGTTGGTTGTGATGTGACATCATTGAGATATACAACTTCTTCAGCATCAGGAGAGCCAGTGCACAGGAGGAATACAAGATTATCATATTGATAATGGATATCCATGAGCTATTCATTTTTGGCAGCTACCAGCTGGGGTTCCAACTTCACTATTTTCTCCATTTGTTTGTGTACTAGAGTGATAGTTCCATTGGTGGGATCCTTCAATCACACTTGTTTCATACACGATATTGTTTACTACACTTTCTCTTAGCTTGGGCTCTACACCCTAAACAAACAATCACAAAAATATGTAAGTTACACTATAGAATCAATACAAAAAAAATTTAAGGTTAAAAATTACTTGAAGTAGTTGACGATATAGTTGGTTCCAAACACACTCTGCACAGTTGCGAACTTGCCTAGATCATCCTGAGGAAAATGAGGAGCCAAATTTCAGGATTGTGTCCTTCTTTTTAAGGTCTTATCTACAATCTAATTTAGTGAACGAAATACAAAATACTAATATTATGTACAGAGCAATACCTTACCCTCATTTCCCCTCTTTTTTAGGTCTTATTTGCAATCTAATTTTCACTTTCTACTCTTTCTGATCATGGATCATTGAGTGTGATTTGAAATGTTGATTAAAACTCATACACAGTTTAATTCAAAAGCTTTCTACATTTTATCTTCATGGACTATGGAAAATTTATACCAACTAGATCAATACCTAGTTGATATGGGTAAAAACACAAGTTCAAGACAAGTTACTAGAACATTATCTTATTTTTTATCAAATGTCTCTTTAGAGACATCTGATAAAATTGGAACGATATAGAGAAGATTAGCATGGGCCTTGTGCAAGGATGACATGCATAAATTAAGAAATGGAGCACAGTTAGGCATGATTGATGTAGGGTGTGTTGTACCTTTTTTAATAAGTAATAACTATATACAATAAATATTTATTTGTGGTGTATTGAAGATGTGTTTAATTGTATTTGGATTTCCTTGTAAAATATAATAATATTGGTTAGAAATTTTATGTGAGAGACATAAGAAAAATATCTAATATTTGTAGGAAATAGTTGATTTTGGGAGTTGTAGGTTTGTGTTCTCTGGTTTTGAAGCACATAGTTTAGCCAATACCACTTTGTGATTTTGTGTAAGTTTGATTTTGTAAAAATAAATACTATGTTTTGTGTTTTAGGTTAGTTGTCAAATTACCAAAGGTTGTGTTGTACATTTTTTTAGTCAGTAATAATTATATAAAATAAATATTTATTTGTGGTGGATGAAGATGTGTTTAATCACATTTGGATTTACTTGTAAAATATAATAATATTGGTCAGAAATTTTATGTGAGAGACATAAGACAGATATCTAATATTTTTAGGAAATATTTAATTTTTTGAGTTGTAGGTTTGTGTTCTCGTGGTTTTGAGGCACCTAGTTTAGCCAATACTACTTTGTGGTTTTTTGTATAAGTTTGATTTTGTAAAAGTAAACACCATGTTTTTTGTTTTAGGTTGGTTGTCACTCTTTTTAACTCTCTTGTGGAGTGCTTATGTGAAATATGGCATGTGATGTGTGGTTGCGTGGTTATCCTTTATGCTTGGACACATGGAAGATGTACTGGAGGAGCTTGATGCTTTTGTTCAGGTATAAGATTGTCTAGAAAGTGACAAGATTTTTCTAGAAGAACTAGATTTTTCTAGAAACTATAAGCAACTAGAAGTTGATCAAAGAAAAATAACATTCCAGTTTTAGAGTTCTCTAGAATATTAGAAGTTTTTAGATTTTAGAGACTCCAAGTATAAATAGGACGTTGTCCATTGTGAACAACACTACTGTTGTTATAATTTATTGGATTGTATGTAATAAAGCTAGATTGATATAATTTTCTTCAATAATTTCTCATTGTTTTATGCTCTATTTTTTTGTCCCATTTGTTATTGTTATTTTATTATTTGGGCTTATTTTAATATGCTATTAGAGTTAGAACTTTTCTAACAGGGATAAGATATTTTTGGATTGATATTTGTTTAGCAAGATAGGCTTTGAATTGGTTTAATCTATTTGTTTGAGAGTTATTTTTTTCTTACATGAGCTCTACAAACAAATTTTTGTCAATTTTTGATGGAATTAGTTTTGCAAGTTGGAAGATTGTGGTCAAGAATGCTTTGAGAGAAAAGCAACTATGGAGCATAGTGAACAACGAGACTGAAGATCCTCAACAAAAAGGAAAGAAAATGATTTATGGAAATGAAAGTTGAAGCAAGCTAGAGAAATTATTGGTAATGCTTTGAGTCTTAATCACAATAGAATTTTTTTTGATGTTGATAATCCAATAGAACTATGGGAAAATTTAGAAAATTATTATAAAGATGCATATATTGCTAGTGTGTTAAGAATGGAAAAAAATTGGTAAACATAGACCCAACTAATTTTAAAAAATGATTAATTAATTTAATAGTAGAACACTAAATGGGCATAGTGAATAACGAGACTCAAGATCCTCAACAAAAAGGAAAGAAAATGATTTATGGAAATAAAAGTTGAAGCAAGCTAGAGGAATTATTGGTAATGCTTTGAGTCTCAATCACAAAAGAAAATTTGTTGATGTTGATAATCCAATAGAACTATGGGAAAATTTAGAAAAATATTATAAAGATGCATATATTGCTAGCGTGTTTAGCATGGAAAAAAATTGGTAAACATAGACCCAACTAATTTTTAAAAATGATTAATTAATTTAATATTAGAACACTAAATGGGCATATTTTGACAACTAATAAATTATTTACTAAGGGATTGACTTGTGGCAGAAGTTTTGAAACTAAAAATATCATGCCTCTTTTTGTGAAGGAAAAATATTTAATAATATAAATGCCTAAATATCTAGGGAAAATACAAAATAATAACAAATAAATAACTTAGGAATTTCCAAGGTTGAGGAACCTTCATTCTCAACACTTTTTAATTAATTTTTTGTTGGTATATAATTGTATGTTGTATTTTGGGGCATCCAATAATGTGATAACTCTATAAATCATAAATCAGTCAGGGTTACAAGTTTTAAAATCTTATAACAAGTTCTTTGCCATGGAGTCTAAAGTAGTAAGTATAATTGATATGGCGAATGATGTAGAACTGCAACATGCATCATACCCATACAATTGTTTTAACTGAAAATCATAATTATTTATTTTCCAACCAAGTGGGATATTCAACTATTCAAGAAATGGGAAATTGCAATTGATTGTAGCATCTAAATTATTTTTCTTATTCTACTATACCACTACAAGAAAAAGAGTTCTAAATTCATAAATAAAAGAAAATGCTCCACATTATAATAGAGAGTATAATTGAATTAAACAACAAAATATGTTACTTTGGCATAGAACAAGGTTAATTTATTATGTAATGTGATGATTTTAAAAATTAGATTGATCATATTTATTTTCCAATACACCAATATGATAAAAGTGGTGCATTTAGAATATGCATTTTGACAATGCAATTTCAAGATATGAAAATGGTGCAAGAGTTGTATTGTTGTTAACTAATGGCATAAATTGTAAGTTTTCCTTCCATTTAAAAGTTGAATGCACCATTCTTTTGGTTGGATTTTACCAATAGTGGCATGGTGTGATGGTTGATTTTCTATGTGTTATTCTTTCCATCAAGGTTCAAACCCCATTGGGGTGTAAATTTTTGAGAATTTATCTTGGGGATGAGATCCCCCATTTGTGACCTCACCATTTCATAGCTCCGGGTCAAAAGCATTTACCCCTCTTTAAAAAAAATGAATGCACCAATAAAATGGCTTAATATTAGGCTTTTTTTTGGGGCTTGAACATAGTTCCCAAATATAGAATCAAATGTATTAAATTGCATGGTGATTCAAAATGTGTATTGTCTCATGTTATAGAAATATATGTTTCTAAGGAGAAGAGGTTATAAATGTATAAGAGTGCTATGTGGGATAAAATTGATATGTTTCATGTCTTTGACATCAATTTTGTTGAAAGAGAAAATAATGAAGTATTTTATGCCCTTGCTATATTAGCTTCAAAATTTTATACTTCCCTAACAACTATCCATGAAAAATATGACATTAAAATTATTACTAGGTCTTGAATTTATGGTAATATCCATATTTTGTAAGTCTTCAATGATGATCAATAAATTTATGGATTCTTAAAGTGTATCCAAAAACTATAGGTCCAAAATCCTACAAAATATTCTCATCTATAGGGTCAGGGGGTTGTCTTCAACAAGGTAATAGGGGAGTTCATCAATAGATTAAGGGTGGTTAATGGCCTACAATGAGTGTAAGTAATCTCTCTAGTTCTTTTACTCAAGTTAAAATTAAGAGGGTGTTCCTAGAGGTATCATCAATAAGTTTTGACATCAAATAAAATTTAACATAATAATAACAATTAATATCTATATCCAAATATACCCTTGACCCCAAACTCTATCACTAGGTCAATATCAACTAGCTACAAATGACTTCTATATAGTTGATAACACCTTACACATACACCTATAGGGAACAAAATAGTTAAATCCCTTAAGACGATTTCTCTTATTAATTTTAATAAATTGGCAAGGTGTAATATGCATGTAAAGATTATCTAATAATTTAACAGTTGTATTCCACTTAAGATTTAACCTTGATTTATAAAAAAAGTGTTGAAAAACTTGCAAAAAGTTAATATAAATCTAACCTAGAAGATAACAATTAAATATAGTGGATTTTAAAAAAAAATAGTTCCAACAAACCTAGTGCTGACATAGATTGAGGGTCTAGAGGTGGGACTATCCAATCATACATTGAAGAGTTAACAAAGAAAAAATATGATAAACACAAAAAAATTTCTCACTGATTCAAAGTAATATAATGATTATTTTCTTGTTACATGTAGATCACATATTAAAGAAAAAATTATTGTATGTAATAATGAAGATGATTTTCTTTCTATTTTCCACTTAATTTACATAATAATGCTATAAAATGGTTTTGAACATATATATGATATTTATTATGTTTTTCTTTATGAGCTTATATTTGATTTTGTAGGCTATTTTTTGGGTCTTTTATCCTATTCTTACAACACTTTTTTGTAATTCCTTTGTTCCTTAAAAAATTAATTCATTACACATATGTTTAAATATATTGATGGAAGTTATTTTGAGTTACCGAAATCAACCCATCTCCTTACTCATTCTAAAAGCCTAATTAATCATAATTCATCCATCACCCCAAATCCTATGTATACTTCTCTTATAGTCATAACTAATATAAGTCTTCAAACACAATTATCTAATATACTATTATTTTCTCCCAGTATAGTAGGAGGTCTCCCTATTGCAAGTATGTGCAGTTGGTATTTTCATCGATGTCAACAAGATTATGTGTTATCATTGGAATCAACTATATAAAAAGGAGTTTGTTGCAAGGATGTGCAATTGGTATTAATTTGGTGCTGTCATTGATGATACTTTGATTGGTTGCATTATGTTGTCATTACTAAGATACTAGTGTCAATTTCTAATGTTGCTAGATAATAAGATTTCGTTTATGGATGTGTGGTTGAGTTTCTATGTTGAATTTCACTTGGTGGTGATGAGAAAGTGTTGAAGATGTTGATGATGTGTCTCTAGTGCTTGGTTTCAAAGATATTTTAAGAAAATTTGAATCAAAAGATGAAATAGTGTGTTGTAGTGGTGTCTATGATAAATGGTTTTACTCCACATTTCTCCACAAAATGGTTTTAGGTCTTATGGATTTGGAAGTATGCTAATAGTGTTTTTATATTTCTTCAGTTGAATGTTTTCAAGATTTGTTGCTTCAAAAGTCAATTTCTTAAGTTACCGTGTATGGCCCACGATTGTCTTACTATACTGGGTGTGTATATTCTTCAAGTGAAAGTTGTTGTGAATGATATTTTGGATTTCAAGGTGTTAATGGAATGCTCCAAATTGTGTTCACGTGAAATATTTTATTTGTGAGTTTTATTTGGATCAAAGCAAGTGTGTGCTCAAATATTAATGGTTTTAACATAGGTTTGGTTGACATTCGGTGTTTACACTACTTGTGAAGTTACTTTAGTGTTTTTGGAAGTGTGGTGTGGAATGTATGGATGGATTTAGATCCTAGATAAGATGTGTGGTGGTCCACCTTCATTTCTTTCCACCACAAGAATGTTTTGGTATTGACCTAACTTGAATTTGCATGGTTGAGGTGCATAGCCAACATAAGAGAATGTTTTCAAGGTTAGAGATGGTATAAATAAGTGATGAGTTCTTGAGGGATGTTAAAATAGAAGTGTGAAATGTGAATTGCAAAGTTGTAAGGTGCAAAATTTTGAAGTGTAGAATAATGTTTCATGTGTTAGATTATTGAATGCAGTCAGCAAAAGGTTTCTACAATTCTTTAGTGAGACTGCGAAGGTGTTGGTGATGCTATGGTGGATTTCTCTATTGCACTGAGATGGATTTCTCATTGTAACACTCTTCTCTATCTTCTTTTCTATTTTCCCAATAATCCTTTCTTTCTTTTGGGCAGTGATCCCCTTGTAATTGGTATTGATATTAATTTTTATATTGTGATCTAATCCTCACTGTGGTTTTTCCATGTAAATTTTGTGTTTCATTTTGTATGGTATTGCATTGATTGTGTTTTTGTTACTTGGTTTCATAATAAATAATTCTAATAGATTAAGGGATAATTGAATTAATGTGGATTTGAATGTTTATAAGGGTTTTGAAATTTTAAGGTACAACTAATTTACTCCCTCTTAGTTGTCTTGTGCATTCAACAATTGGTATCAAAGCAAGGTTCCTTTGAAGAAATATTAATCGCTTGAAGTAGATCTAGTATGGAACATAAGAAATAAATTCTTATGTTTGATGGATTAGATTATGCATTCTAGAAGACAAAGATGAAAGGTTTTATATTTTCTCTTGGATTTGAGATCTAGAAGTATGTTGAAAGAGGATATACTATGTTACAAATGGTCTAAGTACTAATGATGAGATCAAGGCTTATGAAAAGAATGTTAAACCAAGGTATGCTCTCTTGAGCAGTCTTGCTAATTTTGAATTAGTGAAAGTTACGAATATGAAATCTTCTAGAGAAATTTACATAAAGTTAGAACTCATTTATGAAGGAGATGACAAGATCAAACAAGCTAAGATGTAAAATCTAAAGATTATGTTTGAAACCATTTAAATGTCTAAAGATGAAAACATCATTAGCTACTTGTAGAAGGTGGATGAAGTTGTCAATAGTATCAGAGGTTTTGGTGGAGAACTAAAAGAAGTGGCAAAGAAGGTACTCAAAACTCTTCCTAAATCTTATATTCATAAAGTTTCTACTATTGAGGAATTACAAAATTTGAATCAATATACTAGAGATCATTTGTATGTTTGTGAACCCCAACCTTGGTACCTGCAAAACAACAAGAATAAACAAGTTAGACAAGAGATTGCAAGCCAAAACAAGGATTCCCCATGAAATCCATTTACAACATTCAAACTAGGAAGAAAATATTAAAGAACACAATGGAAATGATAAAACAAAGATTGAATCCTAATTAGATGTGCAAACTCATGATCCCATGGGGGAAATGGTGCCAATTTGATGTGAAAATTGGCCCTTTCCCAATTACTAAGATGCAAGCTTGATATGTTGATGAATATTTGATCAACTTTGTTGATGTTGAAAAGTGTTCCAAGCTAAAATCTGCAAAACCTAACTATGATTCAAGAATGATTAATGAAATTTGATGGATATTTGAGCATGGTAACTTTGCATAAATTATGGATGATCAAATGATGATGTGAGCTCTTTATTTATAGAATTCCAAGATGGATGAATGTCCAAATTTGATCAATGTGGGACTAACATTCATCCAATGGCAAGATGCCACTTGTCAATCTATGAATGGATGAAGGATGTGCAAGATTTGGGGTTTGTGCCAATAGATGCATAATTTTGAATTTCAAATTTGTTGAAATGACATGTCAGAGAGAAGGGAAAATGCAATAAATGCCACTTGGCTCAAGGCAAAGGACATGTAAGATGAATTTATTACCTTGTTGGATGTACATGTTGACTTGGAATTTTTGAATTCAAATTGACAGAATATTCCAAAAGATGCCTTGTGAGGAAAATAGAGAATTAATAAATGAATTAAATCTATTTTCATGTGCAACTTGCATTATCTAGAGGATGGGACATGATATGAGATTAAATTAATTAAGGATTAATTAATTTAAGGAGAGAGGTTAGATGATGTGACCTATTTGACTCAAATTTATGGATTTATTTAAATCAAATAAGAGATATGACAAGAGATTAATTAAATAAGGATTTTGATTTAATTAATTAAAAGAGATGGTGTTAGATTAAATAAAATAATGTTTTAATTTATTTAATTTAATGAACAGACTTTAGAGATTTGATTAAATAAAATTGATTATTTAATTAAATAGGGGTAATTAGATTAGATGAATGACTTAATTAGCAAAAGAGATGACTTAATTAGATAAAGTGATTTATTTAATTCAGAGACAAATATTGATGAATTTAATCAAATAGGGAAATTTGATTAAATGGTTAGACTGAGGGATGATTCAAGAAGAAATGATTTTAGTAATCAGGATCATATGTACAATATCAATTGGTATATTTTATGTGTCTACATTTTGCCCCTCTTTGAAGCAATGTACTTGTTGTGTGTGTTCAAAGAATAAACGATCTCGATCATAGCCAAAAAAAATTGATATATTTTGAAAAATAACCTGCCCCACTATTGCATGGCGAGAGAAAACATGCCATTATAATGCCCCCTCAAGAGATCGGAAGAAAATTTTATTTTTTTGGGTGATCTCGTGAAAAAAAAATGAAAAAGTACCCAATGGGTATAAAAGGGCTCCAGGAGGCTAAAAATGTGTCTAAACATAATAAAACAATGAAAAACAAGCCTCTATTAGACAAAAACAGGTTCGAGGTCCAAAACCCTTGCAAGACAACCATTCAAGGTTAAAAAACCCTAATTTTCATGCTTAAATGGGGCCCAAGGGGTCACTTTCAAGTAATT
The DNA here is from genome assembly GCA_007258455.2 of Sequoia sempervirens. Taxonomy (NCBI): domain Eukaryota; kingdom Viridiplantae; phylum Streptophyta; class Pinopsida; order Cupressales; family Cupressaceae; genus Sequoia; species Sequoia sempervirens. The sequence goes on from VDFB02271358.1 coordinate 1,055,686,085, forward strand.
TTCACACACCTTCACTAGCAACCTTGAGATTTGAGCTTTGAATCTCTCGCGATATGGTGCAATGACAACTTCCCCTACACATCATTGATCAAGTTCAGATGTACCAGCGGCCACCTAGCATCGGGGCATCAGTATGTGACCCTTACCTGAGCTTCACTTTTTCATTTAATGTCATATTTAATGCTTTAAAGGGTCAGTTCGCCTACAACACCATAGTGGTGCAATTCAGAGTTTACAAACTGTGACGCTGAGCTCAGGGTTGGTGGGTCAGTTTGACAAAGTGCGACGTGGGAGCACTAAATTTGCCCAAAGTATGCCACTAGAAGGGAAAGTGCATCGTGGTGGTGCCATTTGGCTCTTTTCAACCCTAGCATCAGAGTTTGATTAAAATCAAACTGCGATGCCATCACAAGTTCCACTGCTAGGGAACTTTTTTTTTGAATGCTTGGTAGAGAATTTAGCAAAAAAATTTATCATGATGATCTTCCTTGATACAGGATGCAATGAAGGAGCTCTACTCTCTGGAGCACACGTCATGAGATTTTGCTACCATCTTACAACACCTGAGCAATAGAGACCAAGATTGACTCAGGGTTGCGGGGTTGTGGCAAATTGCATACACAGCGCCCGTGCGCACACACCTAGGGATGTTGTCATCGCTAGCCGAGAGGTGGCACATCGAGACGTCCTCATTTCATCTCCCCACTGGCAAGGCTATCGTCACTCTAGAGGATAGGTGATTTTTGATACAGATGAGGGGCATGAGGCCTGCTGCAGAGTCCTCACCACACGAGACATCATCTTTTGTTAGGGATTGATAGAGCTAGAGCAATACAAGGTCATAGTAGCTCCCTACCACTAGGTGATTGCAACTATCATTTCGGGACTTGTTGCCCCAGACAGACGAGGGCGATACTTCAATCCCGGCTGGGGGTATTGCTAGGAGTGGATGGTTTGATATAGGCTGGTTCGTTTCACATGGAGGCCTATTCTTCTAGCTTCACTTTACAGGGAGCTCCATGAGTACGTCTACATGGATGAGAGAGCATTGGGGGCTGGGGTGACTTTACTTCACGTCTAGGTGTGGAAGCACATTTTTGTGCTATGTGCACATGTTGTTCTAGTTCTGATGGGGGCAGACGATCCCCTCGTGGCATGATACAGAGGTGGTGTGTCCTTTACACACACTGATGAGCATGAAATCCCCTACTAGAGGCAGGTCTTACACAAGATGCTAGTTTTCACTTGGTGACTATACCTTGGTCAGCCTGGATGGGCTGATGATGTCGATAAAGTATTCTATTGTCGCCAAGACTAGTATATGCAGAGGTGGGAGCATACTATGGTTGAGAGGTACCGGCCCGGGAACATGCAACATCAGTTTGAAGAGCTGCAAGATCGGCCTGATGACGACTATGTAGCTGTCTTCGCTCGCAACATGACACAGGTGTCATGGGGATAGTACATTCCAACCTTAGAGGCCATGGAGAGCTTTAGGCACTTGGTAGCTCAACTGTGGGCCTATGATTAGGGTTTAGTAGATCCAAGCTAGCAGATCCAAGCACTATGTGATAGGGAAAATATGGTCGTTAGAAGATGAGCAACAAACTAAAGAGAGTGCAAATAACAACTAAACAACACCCTACACTTCAAGATTGGGCAAATGATGAACTCAACAACATAAAAATGGAACCTTTTACCTTGTAGAGTTGTTCTTTGGTTGGCCCTTCGATTTTAGATGAGATGTATGCTCCTTGATGACAAGTAGATGCAAGATGTGAAGTGTGAGATGCAAGATAGTTGGACAAAATGGATGCAAATGGCTAAGTGTAGATTGAGAAACAAAATTGCAAGAGTTTGGCTAGCAAAATGATTTCCCCAAACTGAGAGAAAAGAGGGGGTATTTATAGGAATTTTGAGAATTCCTAGAAGAAATGGACGGTTGAGATTGATCCCCCACATGGCCAAGATGTAGGGCTATGGTGAGTTGAGAACTCACAAGCCCTCACATCTTGACCTGTGGCAAGAGGATAGGTTTGAGAAAGATGAGGTGGAGATGAGGTGTAAGAGAAGTACATGACATGGATGTACTTCAAAGGACCATAGGGATTTGGTCAAGATATCCTCATAAAGGATGTCCTTGTCCCATGTGGGTGAGAGGACATGTGGGAAGAAGTGAAGAAATTAAAAATTCCTTTTGAGTGCATTGGGGGATTAAAAAGTGAATTAAAAATTCACATGGGGAAGTGGAGTGCCTTGTCCAAAAGGGGAAGGCCTTTAATAAGGTTGATAAAGGACACATGTCATAAAGGACATGTGTAAGAGAAAAGGAATTTAATATTCCTTGAAAGATGAGAGTGGCATTAAAAATTCCTTGGGGGATGGGAAGAGTTGACTAAAGGGGATCATTAGACAAGTTGATGAGGGGTTAGAGGAAGGTTAGGTGGCTAAGAAAGATTAGAGGCCAACTTGCAAAAGTTGGAGGATGTGACACCTCATAATAAAAGATTAGGCATGTGCACATCCTAATGATGAGATTAGAAGAATGACTAAGATAAGATAAAAATGATGGAGGATGTGACATGAGGAGGAATTAAATAAATGTGATATTTATTTAATTCAATTGATGAAAAGAGGAAGGTATTTAATTATTTAACTAGATACCTTAGGGATTAGAAGAACTTAAGGATGTTAATTAAAGGGGATAAATTTGGATAAATTAAGTGTCCAAATTTAGGTGTCTACAACTCAGGCCTACAGGGATTGGTTCTAACCTCCACTTTGGTTGACTATTCCAGGTGTTGACCCATATCTATGCAAAGTTAGAGGCAGAGGCAGAGGATGAGGATGAGGACAGAGGGTTGAGATTCAATAGGATCCACCAATTGTGCCCCTAGTATAGCTAGGGCATGGAGATGTACACATGCAGGACCAACAACAGGAGCCACCATGAGGCAATGATTAGCCTTGGGTGCAGCCACAAGTGCAGCCACAAGGACAGATAGATGCTCGAGATGCACTAATTGCATAGCTACAAGCTCAGATCCAGGTCATGACCGTCGAGAGAGATCAGGTGAGGGCCGAGAGAGAGCAGCTCAGAGATGAGAAAGATCAGGTTGTATAAGAGAGACAGGATGCAGAGTTACAGATAGCCACTGAGCTAGGTCAGAGATAGCAGATAGAGAGTATGACAGCCTCCTCCTCCTAGGGTACATTGTCAGTTTGATCCTATAGGGATGCCATCTAAGAGGCCAAGTATTATTGGCGGTCTTATCATGAGGCCGTACCCAGAGTAGAGTGGGTCCCAGAGTACTCAGAGCGAGCCAGCCATAGACCAGTAGAGGGTCACAGTGATAGGGGTGAGGGTAGCATTCATAGGGACCAAGCTTGATCGAGATGTTACGATACTTTTTTGTGCCTTATGGGCTCATTTTTGATAGCCTGATGGACATTTCGTACTGATTGACACATGTACAGTGATCTGATTTATTCTTTGTATTATGATAGTGACATTATTGATGATATATATCTGATTATGATTTTGATGCAATGTACCATGTTCTCTTTTATACATGGATGGTTTATTTCTATATGCTTTGCAATGATGTCTTTATGGATGCATTTATTTCTAATGATGCATGCATTATGATTATGACTAACAAATCTATATTATGTTAACCTATGATATGCAAATGTGATGGTTTATTTATGATAATGCAAATGCAATGTTCTGATATGTGAAATGATATGATCTATGGTGCACATGCGAAATGATATGTAAATTGTTCTTATAAATTTTTTATGAATGGATGTGTATATGTTTTGTTTGTAATGAATTTTGTACATCTATGCCTATGTTGAATGATTTATGCAATGAATTTTTTATGATGATATGGATGAGATGATATGGATGATGAAATATGAATGCGATGGTCATGATATGATGCAAATGAAATGGTGTTAATGCATAATGAGATGGTTTTATGGGATGCTTAGAATAACAAATGTTATTATCCTAAAAGTAATAAATGATGATGTATGTGATGCAATGATATGTTAATGAGTAATGTAATGTGAACATAAAGTGGTGAGATGATGTCATGATGTTATGCAAGTATGTATGTCAATGAATTAAATGCCTATATATTTATTGTTTATGATTATGCGAAAAATGATTATGAAATGCTTTTGTTTACACGATGATTTATGTGATAGGTGGTAATGTGAAATGGTTATAAAATGCAAATGAATGTTATGCGATGATTGATATAATGGCATGTGATGCAATGTAATGGGTGAAATGCAATGACATGGATGCACTTATCTATGAATAATGTTTATGATAACTTGTTTATATGATGATTAAAATGAAATGTGTATGTTTCTTATATGATATGTTTATGCAATATGCTCATGATTTGTGGATGCAAGATCGATGACAATGATGGTGATGATGATCAACTGTCATAGTACCTCGTTAGTGTGGTTAGTAAGAAAATAAGAAGTTATTTCAACAAGACACAAGATGATGCAAATGCAAATGATGATGATGATTACTTGCCAAGGAATTGGGATTTTCAAAGGGGAAAATTTTCTTATGTTTGATAACACATGTGGTATGATGCATCAAAGTATAGAAAACTAGGATGGCATTATACCCAATGAGATGAACTTTGACTTGACAAGCAGATAGGAGTATTCTTGTTCACACCTGACATATAGAAACCTTGCTAGGATGCACTTCAAAATTTCCAGGCACCTTAGACCAAAATGCAGAAAGGTAAACCTATCCATGTAATAGTCAACAAGTTGACCTAGACCTCTTCCATACATACCTAACAAAGAAAGTATTCGCCGAGGTTATATTACAAGAACGCCCAACAAGCATAGTAGACAAAAGATAATGATCATTGCCCCATTCCTATTTCTCTAAATCCTCTATTTTGGGATATCATCGAGATGTCCTTGGAATGAGTGCAAATAAGATAAGTCAAAAGATAAATACCAAGTAAACAAACAACATAATAATGCTAATGGAAAGAGGATGTGTTTTCTAAGGATGATAACCAAAACTTATTGCCAAAAGATAATGCCCATTGTAGGAAGGATTCATCCTAGGACATGTTAGTGGATGGCGGCATGTCATTTCATTTATCCAAAGTGTTCTAAGGGATGATTAGCATGGGACTAATTGGATGATGAGTTACCAATATGAAGAGATGACCAACTTTCCTATGCACTGACCTAGACCTAAGACTTAATGTTTTGAGTTTTTACTTTTTAAGTTGCTATACTTGTTTCCAACTATTTTCACCAAAGGTTGAGGATGACGATCAATTTATTGTGGATGTGTTATTATGGGTGCAAGCGAGATGAGGTGGATGGATTTTTTTCAAATATTTGAATGTTTTTTTTTAATGTTTTGCAATGTATTGAGGCTGTTTTTTCATATTTTTCAAGATTTTCAAATGTTTTGATTTTCAAAATTTCCAATGTTTTTGTGGTTTTCTAAGATTTTGACTAAGAGACTAACCTAAAGACCTATTTGAGGGGTCTTGAGGGCTGATCAATAGATGAATCTTGCCTACATTATACATGCAGAGACCACAGAGTTCAACTAACAACTTGACCAATTTACAGATGATGATATACCTGATGAGATGTTAGCTTATTATGATGGACTCCTAAAGGACTGACCTAAGTGTCTCAGGGGATGATCAAAGATCAACCTTGCCTACGTTCAAGCTTAGAGATGACGTAGTTCGATAAGATGACTCTTTTTTATCTTTTTGAATGAATTTTTGACTTGTTTTTGGATTTTGATATGTTTTGTTATTTTTGGATTTTCTGATGTTTCTGATGTTTTTGGATTTTCTAATTTGAGGACCTTAAGATCATACATGAATTTGATCCAATAAGAACATGCCCCCAGCATGATGCAATATACTACTCTGATAAAGGTAGGACAAACTAACCTTAAGGATGGGCCAAGTAGTACTAGGAGGGATCATGATACGAACACAAGACCAAGCTATGGTGCGGATACTAGTGGATGAGTGATGGATGGAGACCTGAATGTGATGGATGATGGAAGTGAAATGGAGGGATGATGCTGAACAAACCATAAAGATCCTAGTGGATGGGAAGTACTTATTTACAGAAGGTGCATGTTTGCCAGGTTTTCACCAAGGTACTTGCCCAAAGTGCCACTGAAGTGGTTTTCACTAGAGGACGATTTTTTCTCTTTACTATTTTTTTGATCCTTTTTGTTTTGGATTTTTTTTTTTTTTTTGTTGTTACCAAGAAGCCTATTTGCTAGTTTTTTTCCAAAGTAACCATCTTTTTAGGACATTTTCTAATTTTTTGGATTTTTTGGTTCTATACCTTGAAAGATTTAGGCATAAAACTTTTTGAGATGAGAGCTATTCATGGGCTCTTGCAGAGGTTCCCCTTCAGGTGTTGATAACTGATATGCCCCTAACTTGTAACTTGCTATGATGACAAATGGTCCCATCCAATTGGGTTCAAATTTTCCTTTACTGCTTGGGTTTGGGACATTCTTCTGATTCTCTTTTAACACTAGTTCTCTGACTTGGAAAGTCCTACTTCTGATTTTCTTATTGCAGCTTCTTTTGAGTCTATTCTGATAGACTTGCAAGTGATTTAAAGCATCTATACATCTCTCATCCAGTAGCTCTACCTCATTTAGTCTTGATACCTAGTACTCTTCATCTGTGATGATATTTTTCAATGATATCCTAAGGGATGGGAGCAAGATCTCGATGGGGAGTACGACCTCTAATTCGTAGACCGAGGAGAAGGGGATGGCACCAATGGGTGTGCAAATGCTGGTTCGATAGGCCCAAAGGGTGGGATTAAGCTGCAAATGCCAATCACAACCTACGTCATTGACTATTTTCTTGAGGATTTTCAAAATGGTTTTGTTTGTAGCTTTTGCTTGGCCATTTCCTTGGAGATAGTACGAGGTGGAGAAGTGATGTTCGATTTTGAATTTCTCACACAATTTGTGGACATCCTGATTCTTAAATGATGTCCCATTATCCAAGATAATGGCTTATGGGACACCGTAGCGGCAAATGAGATAGTTTAGGATGAACTTAGAAATATGCTTCCTAGTTATGTACATTATGGGTATGGCTTCTACCCACTTAGTAAAGTACTTGGTTGTGGTTATGATGAATTTGTGGTTGTTAGATGAGGTGGGTGTGATTTTCCCAATGAGATCAAGTCCCCACTGCGAAAAGGGCCATGGTGTGATGATAGGATGAAGCTCTTGAGTTGGAGCATGGATGAGGTCCCCATGCTGCTGACATTATAGACACCTTCTAGCATGATCATGTGCTTCTCTTTCCATTGTGGTCCAATAATACGCCATCCTCAGTAGTTTCTTGGCTATGGTCATTCCACTTGAGTGTGAACCACATATACCGTTGTGTACTTTAGTTAGAGCGGTTAATGCCTCCTCAACATTTAGGTAGCGTACTAGGGTACCTTTTATGCTTCTACGGTATAGGGTATCACCTAGGATGACAAATCTAGATGCCTTTTTAACAAAGGTTCATTTTAGGTTTGATGGTACGTCAGCAGGTATGACTCCTATTCAAAGATATGTGTAAATGTCATGATACCAAGGATCATCGAGACAAATGATTTTGCACAAAAATTCTGATTCTAGTACCTTGAATACAAGAATGAGAAGCTGCTTAATCAATAATTCATATTTTGGAACATTGTGAGGGATGTCTAATAGAGATCCAATTGTTGCAATGGTATCTACTGCTCTATTGTTGGTTCTAGGAATCTACTCAAATGTTATTTCTATAAAAGATCCTTTCAGAGTCTCCACCAATTTCTTGTATGGATTGAGCTTGTCATCCTTGGTTTAATATTCATTATTGACTTGATTTATGATCAACTTAGAGTCTCTGTACACTTTGAGAGCTATGATGTTCCATTACACTGCTATCCTGAGACCTATAGTCAAAGCCTCATATTCCACAATGTTGTTGGTGCAAGGAAATGCCAATTTGTATGAACTTGGTATACAATCCCCTTGTGGGGTGATGAAGAAGACACTAGCTCTTGATCTGTGCTTCAAAGTATAGTTTCTAGTGGTCAACTACATTGAGGTTAAAAATGGATTCATCTGGAAACTCTGAGACAAGAGGATTCTCAGAATAAATAGGTGCTTCTGCTAGTTGATCTGCAATAACTTGGCCCTTAATTGCTTTCAACTCTACATACTTAATGTCATACTCTAATAGTATCATCACCCATTTTTCCATTCTTCCTGTGAGCATTGCCTTTGATAATAGATACTTGAGGGGGTCAATTTTGGCAATGAGCTTTATCTTGTGTGCCAGCATGTAATGTCTAAATTTTTGTGATGCAAACACTATTGCAAGGCATGCTTTCTCAATGAATGAATAGTTTAGCTCATGCCAAACCATTGTCCTACTAATATAGTAGATAGCCCTTTCCATTCCATTTTCGTCATCCTAAGATAGGAGAGCTCCAAGGGTTGTTGCTGTTGCTGACACGTATAAGATCAATGGCTTTCTCGGCATGGGTGGCATTAAAACTAGTGGTGTCAGTAGATATTCCTTGATTTTGTTGAATGCCTCTTTGCACTTGGTATCCCATTTGTACACTACTCCCTTGTGGAGCAAGTGAGAGTATGGGTTTTGTTTGTCCACCAGTTGTGCTATGAATCATTAGATGGATTGAAGTCTTCCTTAGAGGCCTCTCAATTTTTTTAATGTCTCTGGTGCTTCCATCTCGAGGATTGCTTTTACTTTTACTAGATCCACCTTGATACCCCTCATTGACACTATATATCCTAGGAGCTTTCCTGATTGTATGCCGAAGATGCACTTCTTTGGGTTTAGTCTGACCTTGTACTCCTCCAGTCTATCAAAGATGGAACCTAGGTTTGCTATGTGATCTTTTCTCTTTCTGGACTTAGCTAGGATATCATCAACATAGTCTTCAACCATTTTATGGATCATGTCAACAAATATCAATGTCATGGCCCTTTGATATGGGTATGTGTAGGATAATCATGGAAAAAATAGGCCTTAAGTGGCAAAAAATTTAGAAAAATCAGAGTTAGGAAATGTGACATAAAAATTTGAATAAGTTATCTATATTATTTCAAAAATATGTAAGAATAAAATGTGTAGCAAATTGAATGTAGTTTCTAAACTTCTAGGTTTATTTATAAAAAATAAAATTCTATTTGGTGAAAATTTGAAATTTCATTGTAGTGGTACTTAAATTTTAGGGAAAAAATAAGAAGTAGGTGTTTGTCTGACCACCCTAACCACAATAATTTAATGATAATATTTTTTTATAATATTTTAGATATAATTAGAGGACTCGTACACTAATGTGATGGATATTTTTTTAAAATCTTTTTCCAAGTAAATAATTAATTATGAATTTTTTATTACAACTTTTTTAAAAATATAAAAACTTGTATGTTTGACCACCTTAACTTGGTCAAAACTTCATAAAATTCTTTTTTTTTTTAATCCTATAGTATGCAAAGCATAGAATGTGATGCATGTTTTGGATTCAAAAAATGTGATACTGTTTAAAAGTTATAGATTTTTTTCAATCAGCCTATCAATCAGGACTTTAGTCGTAATTTGAATAGAAAATGAATAATAATTACTTATTAAATTCAAAGTAAAGCATAATTTATATCAATGGAAAGTTGAGAATCTCCATTAAAAACACTTTTCATTTCATCAATCTTGGGTAAAAAAATAGTCATTAGCCACATACCCATCATATTGCCTCTTTTTGGCCCATCATGATCTTGCACATACCCATATGTTGCTCCTGCGTTCTTTAGGCTAAATGGCATCATGTTCCAGTAGTAAGTCCACCATGGACAAGTGAAAGCTATTTTATGTTGATCCTCTTTAGCTATCATGATCTGATTGTATCCTGAGAATCTGTCCATTAGTGATAGCATCTCATGTCCTACTGTCATGTCTACTATCATGTCAATGTTAGGAAGGGGGAAGTCAGCCTTTGGACATGCCTTGTTCAAATCTCTAAAGTTTGTGCAAATTTTGATGGCTCGGTCAAGCTTTGAGAAAGGTACCAAATTTGACACCCATTTTGAATAATCTATTAGTCAAATGAATCCTACATCCAATAGATTTTTTAGCTCCATTTTGACTAACAAAGCGATTTGAGGATGCATTTTTTGAAGCTTTTGTTTGACTAGCTTTGCTTCTCGATACACTGCTAAGTGATGAACCACAGCCTTTGTATGAAGTCCTGGAATGTCAACATAACTCCATGTGAAGTTTATTTGTCTTTCCTTTAGGAATGTCGCTAGGAGTTCTTGCTCTTCTGAAAGTAGTGATTCCACATAGAATGTAATATGCAGGGTCTCCTCAGTTCCTAGGTTGACTGGATTGCATTTTTTGGCCAAGACTGTTGACTTCTCCTAATGAATAGCTCTTAAAGGAAGATTGAATCCTTCATCCTTAGGTGCCTTAGAGAGGTTTTCATCATTGGATACATCCTTTCTTTTTAATTTTTTCTTGTCAGAGAGTGCCACAATGTGGTTTTCACTCAAGGACTTAGATATGATTCTTAGTTTCTCACTTTTGCGACTGAAGGATTCAATCATTTCCCCATAATAGGCATGTGTGTAAAAATCTATTATAAACCCTACTTTGTGATCCCCATCTGGAATGTTGTCCCGCATCCCATGAATTCTAAGAGCACCTCATCATTTTTGAATGTATCGAGAACTGGTGGTCCTCATTGGTCATAGTCGATGAGTTGGGGATATACTAAGTAGATCTCATAATTTTGTTGGTTTGGTTCGAAGGATAGGGTACTAATCATATACAGGGTGGTTTCCTCAAACAACCTAGGTAGATTGGTCATGGTATCCTCATCATCGCTACTATTATAGATCTCAGTTATAAAGTTATGTATGTCTCTACCTATGGATATTGGTGAGCATACTTATGTTGCTATTGGATGAGAAGAAATATTAACCATTCTAACCAGAGGACTTCGGCCACGTATGGTTATACTTAGAGGGGTACATTGAAGGCCAATATTTGTTATGGGTTACGTCTCTAGCATGATAGGTATTATGAGCTAATTGTCATTTTGTCCCAGTATTTGATTTCTATCGTAGCCCATTGCAAGCATCATTTGCAGGCCCTTGCTTGTCTCATCTATTGATAATTTAGGTGTCGGTCTTTCATCTTGATATAACATGTGAGATGGATCTGCTTCAATAACTTCTTAGCCAAGGTCTCCCCATCTTATGAATTCAAGATAATCTTCAGGAGACATTTGTGATTTGGAAGTTTGATTTTCTTGTGGACATCCCCATGATCTAGGAGATTGTGGTAACTCTCCTACCACAAAGGCATTATTAGGGAGCTTGTAGTTTCCACAACCATCCTCCTAGATGATGAGCTTGATGTTGGAGATGGTGGGAGTGGCAAGTGTCTCTATCACAGAAGTGGATGCAAGGGTGGCAAGGTCGATGTATGGTGTGGATGGGCCCTCATCATTTTTTGGTACCTAGGGGATTTTGTAATGCTTTGCTTCAAGGTTTTTGCAATATGAAAAAGGTTTGGGGTCTCCATGGATGGTAACTTCTTGTTCATTATGTGTAAATTTCACACATTGGTGGAAATTTGATGCTACTACGTTCATCACATGGATCCATGGACGTCCTAAGAGGATATTATATGGCAATTCAAGGTCCAAGACTTGACAAGTGGTTTCCATGATGGCAGGACCAACTTGAATAGGGAGTTTGATTGTGCCCTGAGACACTCTTTCTTGGTCATCATATGCTCTTATCGTGATGCCCTTTCCTTTGTCAATGGAATCTTCTGATATTTTCAACTTCTTGATGAGGCTTAGGGAACATATGTTCAAACCTGCACCTCCATCCACCAAGACCCTTTTGATTTTCTCTTATGTACAATGGCTTCTAAGTGAAGTGCACAGTTGTGAGATGGTTGGGTGGGGAAATCTTGGTCAAAAAATGTAAGGAGATTAGGTGTTATGATGATTCTGACCATAGCTTGCAATTTCTCTGCGTCGAGATCTGCAGGGACAGTGGATGACGCCAACGCCTCCTCTAGTATTTTTTTATGGGCAGACGATATTTTTAGCAACTCCATGATGGAGATTTGTGCTGGAATTCTCTTAAGTTGATCTACAACATTGTATCCATGCGGATTAGATCTAGATGAAGGGACTCTATTTGGTTGGGATGATCTTGCAATGGTGACTTTGTCGCCTCTTGTGGTGACTCCACAATCTTCGGCATGGGCACCCTTGATGGTGATGACCATGTAGTCTTCATTTAGGGAGGAAATGACTATTTCATACACATAATTTACATTTCCCTTCCCTTTATCATTTTTATTCCCTTTGTTGCCATGATTCGGCATCAGATTCATATATATCTTAAGATCCTGATTTCTTGTGGGTTGTTCCACCTTTATGATTCTTTTATTGATGAGATCTTAGATGATGTTTTTGAGTCTCATGCAACTATTTGTGGTATGGCCTTTGATTTTATGAAATCTGTAAAGTTGATTCTCATTATACCATGGAGGTTTGACAACAGGTTCTTGGTAATTCTCAAATGTAGGAGGCTTGATGAGTTTTTTGTTGATCAAATTTTTCATTATGTCCTCAAGTGCTTCCCCCAAAGTGGTGTATATTTATTTGGGATAACTTTTGCATTGGGGTGGTCCCCTTTGGTCATTGAGATTATTTATAGTTGGATTGTTGTTGGGTTGGTGTGTTGTGTGATGAGTGTTTTGGTGTTGTGTTTGGATTTGTGGTGTGAGTGTTTTTTTGTGAGGGGCACTAATGACCACCTTGGCATCAATGATACCATCATTAGTAACATTTTTGTTCCTTGCCCACATGCCAGGTTTATCATTGTAATTGGATGGTGGGTAGTTATTTTGTTGTTTGTGGTATGATGTTGATTCTGTGGGTTGAGTCATAAGGGCTCTTTCGATCCTAAGCACCTTGGGGATCAACTAATCATATGTGGTGATGCCCTAAACCTTGAGATGAAATTCCAAGTGGCCTTCAAGGTTGGCTATGATGGTGCAAACTTGTTGTTCTTCTGGCATGGTCCACTTGCTCCGATTGGCCTTAGATCACCATCATTGTAGAAATGAGGCAAATGACTCACCCTTTCCTTGTTTCAGAGTTGAGAGTTCTTCTAGGCTAACATCCATTGCAATGTTTCATGCATAGTTTTTAATGAATGTGTCTATAATTTCTTGAAATGTTCTAATGCCTGAAGGTAAGTGAGAGAACCATTCCATAGCATGGCCTTCCAAACTCCTAGAGAATAGCTACATCAGATAAGTACTGTCATATGTGACTTCCATGCAGTGAACCTAGAATTCCCTAATGTGATCTTCAAGGTTTCCCATCCCACGATATTTGTCAAATTTGGGGATCTCAAATCCTTAGGGAGTGGTTTCATTACTAGGCTCCTATCAAATGGATAGGGACACAAGTTTCTTGGTGTCTTCATTGTTCACCCTAATTGAAGGTCGAGCACCTATTGCGAGAGCAACCTGATTTGTGTTGTCACATCATTTTGTAGATCAGGGGGTGGGATGAAAGTGTTTTGGGGTGTTTCAATCATGGGTTGAATGGGTGGGTTGGTCGGTGTGTTGTTTGATGGTATCTGTATGTTCTGCCAAGTGAGGTAGGTTTCCATTTACTTTTGTATGAACAACACTTGTTGTTGATCTTGCTATTGTTGCGCTAAGATTTGTGCTTGTTGTTGCGCTTGTTGTTCCAACAACACTTTTTGTTGTGCTTGATGGTGTTCCAACAACACTTGTTGTTGGGCTGCCAATTTTTCTACTTCTTGTTGCTCTTGGTATTGCTTTAATGCTTGTTGATATGCCTACAATTGCACTGCTTGTCTTTGTGCATGGATTTTTTGCTTGATATTGGGCTTGTTGTGCCTAGTATTGAGCTTGCACTTGAGCTTTTGCTTGTGCTTGTTGTTGCAATAAAAGTTGTGCTTGAGCAACCTTTTGTGCTTGCAATGCTTGCACGACTTGTGAAGCTTGAGCGGCTTCTTGTTGTTGTTGTTGCAATAATGCTTGGGCTTGTTGTGCTTATAATGTAGCTTGTGCTGCTTGGGTAGCCTGTGTAGCTTGAGCAACTTGCTGAGCAGCTAGTTGTTTGGATTTTTGCTTCTAAACTTGTTGGTATCCTCTTTGGAAAGCAACTTGCAATGTTGTCTTGTATTGGATTGATGTGGTGGAAGTTGGTGGTGGTGGAGGTGGAATGGTGTTTGTGAAGGTGGTGTTGGTGTTTTTTGTGATGGATGGTGTTGTTGATGTGATTGGTCCTTGAGAGACCATGCTTAGCAATGTTAGGGGGGTGTTTGATAATTTTCCAATTGCTTGTGCATTTATCACTTGTTGTTGTGATGTCAACAATAAGTTTTGAGCATTTGACATAATGTTTTGGTTGATATTTGGGATGTTGTTTTGATCGATACTTGATAGAGGGGGAATCCCTAAACCAAGGAGTGGTGTGCATGATAATGGAAATGGTGGGAAAGGTGGAAATGTAAGGGGTGTTAGTTGTTGTGAAAATTTCATGGTGTTGAATATGCCCCCCAGTCTGAACATATCTCCCTCTTCTTGTGAATTTGTGAGAAGAGGTGTTTGAGGTGTTGTGTGAAAAAATAATGATGATGGATCATGATGGAAGGTGAGAGGAAATTTTTTGTGTAATGGGTTTTGGGGTATGTTTTGTTCCAAGGTGATGTTTGCATCCAAGTTTTGATTATTAACAAGGGGTTGTGCTTCAAGAGCATTGAGGAATGTGTTTCCCTTGTTGACATTAGGTTGGGTTGGAGCAAAAGATGTGATTTGTAGAATGTTTTGCATGATGTTTTGAGATGGGGGTGTAGATGAAATGGGAATGAGAAAAGATGTCTCCACTATAGTACTCACATCAAAATCCGAAGGTAACTTGGCCCCTTGTTTTGCTAGCTCAAGCATGTATAATGAAGGGTTGAGCCTCATCATGACGTTGATGATTCTATGGTTGTCCGAATTTTGGAGCATTTCAGTCATTTCCTCATGAGACATTCCAAAGGTAAGGTCTTCTCCTTGGTTTTCTTCTTGCAGATTTTGCAATGATGAGAGGGTCAAAGGATTACTTGATTCGGTTGGATTCATTTATGTGTTTGTTTGGCTAAGATCGCTTGAAGCGGGTGTTTCTTTGTTGGCTGCCATACTCTTCTTGTATTGAGATCTAGTTAGAGCCATAAAACAAGGATCAATTTTTGAGAATATGGGAGATGAATCTCTTGATTCTTTGGATCGATCTTTATTTTATGCCCAAAGTAGAAATCTTTTAGGATGTCTTGAGGATCAAAAAGTTGATGATATGATGATGATGTTAGGGATCGATGATACAGATGTTCTTGGCTTTTGATAAATCTTGAATGAGATAGTAGGATTTTAGGATTTGCAGATTTTGATTTTGATTTGTTTTTTGATTTGGTATTTTTTCCTTGATTTTGATTTTAATTTGATTTTGATTTTGAACAAAAAGACCCTAAGATGTTGGATAATGATCTAAGGGATAGATTTTCTCAAAGGATGATGATTTGAATATGTGCAAGGAGAAGGATGCATCTACCCACACCTATTCAAACAAGATGATCATTTCACTAAGTATATGAAGAAGGATTCATCTACATATACTAAGCTAGACAAGATGATTTTGATAACTTTGACTAAGCATATGCAAAAGGATGCATCTACACATACCTAGCCAAAGGTGTTTTTGATAATGTTTTTCAAGGATTTAGTCTCAATGATTTTGATGATTTTTTATTTTGCCAAAAAGCCTAGTATTAAGGATGATTTTCAAGATTTTCCAAAAGGTGATGATGAGATGACGTTTGTTTTCATGTTTTAAAGGATGGAGGAAAAATATTTTTGACTTTTTTTTCATCCTAAGATGAACCTAAAAAGGACACTTTATTTTCCTAGACCTAGGTATTGAAGAGTATGCAAATGGTTCCTAAAGACCTTTGTAACCAAGAAGTTGATCCTGGTCCCTATCGCTCAGGTCTCACAAGATGGTAGCCAAATCTCGTGACTTGTGCTCCCAAGAGTAGAGGTCCCTCACTGCATCCTACATCAAGGAAGATCATCATGATAATTTTTTTTGCAAAATTCTCTGCCAAGCATTCAAAAAATAAGTTCCCCAGCAGTACAACCCATGATGGCGTCACAGTTTGATTTTAATCAAACTCCAACGCTAGGGATGAAAAGATCCAAATGGCACCGCTGCAACACATTTTCCCTTCTAGCGGTGCAATTTGGGCAAATTTAGTGCCGCCGCGTTGCACTTTGTCAAACCCACCCGCCAGCCCTGAGCTTAGCGTTGCAGTTTGTAAACTCTGAACTACACCACTATGGCACAAAATAACATAGTGCGACATAGTTTGATTACTGAGTGGTGCCATATAGCACCACTGTAGGCGAACCGACCCTTTAAAGCATTAAATATGACATTAAATGAAAAAATAAAGCTCAGGTAGGGGTCATATACTGGTGCCCCGATGCCAGGTGGTCGTTGGTACATCCGAACTTGATCAGTGATGTGTAGGGGAAGTTGTCATTGCCCCATATTACTAGAGATTCAGAGCTCAAATCTCAAGGTTACTAGTGGAGGTGTGTGAAAATGACTTGAAAGTGACCCCTCGAGCCTCATTTAAGCATGAATATTAGGGTTTTTTAACCCTGAATGGCTGTCTTGCTAGGGTTTTGGACCCCCGAACCTAGTTTTGTCTGATTGAGGCTTGTTTTTCATTTTTTTATTCTATTTAAACACGTTTTTAGCCTCCCAGAGGCCTTTCAGACCTATTGGGTATTTTGTCATCTTTTTTCGCGAGATCACCCAAAAAATTAAAAATTTCATCTGATCTCTCGAGGGGGCATTATAATGGCATGTTTTCTCTCGCCATGCAGCAGTGGGGTAGGTTTTTTTTTAAACAAGTTAGACAAGAGATTGCAAGCCAAAACAAGGATTCCCCATGAAATCCATTTACAACATTCAAACTAGGAAGAAAATATTAAAAAACACAATGGAAATGATAAAACAAAGATTGAATCCTAATTAGATGTGCAAACTCATGATCCCATGGGGGAACTGGTGCCAATTTGATGTGAAAATTGGCCCTTTCCCAATTACTAAGATGCAAGCTTGATATGTTGATGAAGATTTTATCCACTTTGTTGATGTTGAAGAGTGCTCAAAGCTAAAATCTTCAAAACCTAACTATGATTCAAGAATGATTGATGAAATTTGATGGATATTTGAGCATGGTAACTTTGCATAAATTGTGGATGATCAAATGAGGATATGAGCTCTTTATTTATAGAATTCCAAGATGGATGAATGTCCAAATTTGATCAATGTGGGACTAACATTCATCCAATGGAAATATGCCACTTGTCAATCTATGAATGGATGAAGGATGTGCAAGATTTGGGGTTTGTGCCAATAGATGCATAATTTTGAATTTCAAATTTGTTGAAATGACATGTCAGAGAGAAGGGAAAATGC
Source organism: Sequoia sempervirens (assembly GCA_007258455.2). Taxonomy (NCBI): domain Eukaryota; kingdom Viridiplantae; phylum Streptophyta; class Pinopsida; order Cupressales; family Cupressaceae; genus Sequoia; species Sequoia sempervirens. Next base: position 1,055,703,749 of record VDFB02271358.1, read on the forward strand.
AATAAATGCCACTTGGCTCAAGGCAAAGGTCATCTAAGATGAATTTATTACCTTGTTGGATGTACATGTTGACTTGGAATTTTTGAATTCAAATTGACAGAATATTCCAAAAGATGCCTTGTGAGGAAAATAGAGATTTAATAAATGAATTAAATCTATTTTCATGTGAAACTTGCATTATCTAGAGGATGGGACATGAGATGAGATTAAATTAATCAAGGATTAATTAATTTAAGGAGAGAGGTTAGATGATGTGACCTATTTGACTCAAATTTATGGATTTATTCAAATCAAATAAGAGAGGAATATGACAAGAGATTAATTAAATAAGGATTTTTATTTAATTAATTAAAAGAGATGGTGTTAGATTAAATAAAATAAGGTTTTAATTTATTTAATTTAATGAACAAACTTTAGAGATTTAATCAAATAAAATTGATTATTTAATTAAATAGGGCTAATTAGATCAGATGAATTGACTTAATTAGCAAAAGAGATGACTTAATTAGATAAAGTGATTTATTTCATTCAGAGACAAATATTGATGAGTTTAATCAAATAGGGAAATTTGATTAAATGGTTAGACCGAGGGATGATTCAGGAAGAAATGATGTTAGTAATCAGGATCAGATGTACAATATCAATTGGAAAATTTTACGTGTCTATAGTATGGTTTCTTAACTACTTTTGAGATGAGAAAATTTGGTACAAATAATACAAAAGTTGAGACTACTTTTAAGGCTAGCAAATTAGAGAAGACCGTGGAATCAAACTAGGAGGATATTAATGATGTGGAAGCAAAAGTTGTAAGGATGATGAAAATGGTATTAGTAAGTATAGAAGCAAGTTTCCTTTCAAATGTTCCATTTGTAGGAAGATAGGTCATTAGGCTTCAAGATGTCTAAAAAGAGCTTTGATTGAAAAAAATAAGGAGAATAAAGGTATGATGATTAAGAAAAATTATTATGTTAGAGAAGATGCAAGTATATCTGATGATGAATCTGATTATGGGGATGACGATGATGGTGAATGCTTGTTCATGGCTTTAAAAGATGAAACTAATTCTACTAACTCTGAGAGATTTATGAATGAAAGTGATTTAGAAGTAAGTGCTAATAGTAAAGGCACCTTGGTGTCTTCTTTTCATCTTGATAGGCGAATGACTATTGGATCATTGATAGTGGATGATCTAATAATATGACTGGTGATAAGAGTAAGGTTGTTAAACTTGGAAAAGATGAAGGAGGACTTGTTAGGTTTAATGATGATACATCTACTAAGATATGTGGAAAAAGTTCAATCTATTTTTATGGGAAGTATAACACTAATGATGTATTTTATGTTAAGGGCTTAATACATAACCTCTTGAGCATTGGAAAAATGTGTAGCAAAGGATACAATCTCATATTTTACGATGATGGTTGTGAGATCATAAAAGACTGGAATTGTGATTACTGCTAGAAGAACATATGGAAATATCTATTAGCTCAAAGGTGATGATGATTATTGTTTCATGAATCAGATCAATGAGAGTTGGGTATGGCATAGAATAAGGGTATGTGCAGGATCATGGTGCACCAAAAAGTGGCAATATTATGGGGGTATGTGGCTAACGACTTTTTTTCCCCAAAAATTAATGAAACGAAAAGGGTTTTTAGAGGAGATTCTCAGCTTTCCAAAAATATAAATTATGATTTAATTTGAATTTAATAAATAATTATTATTCATTTTCTATTAGAATTATGACTAAAGTCCTCGACGATAGGCTGATTGAAAACATCTATAACTTTCAAACAAGATTTATATTTTTGAATCTGAAACATGTTTCACATTCTATGCTTCACATAATATAGGATGAAAAAAAGAAAAATAAATTTCATGAAGTTTTGACCAAGTTAAGGTGGTCGACAAACGAGTTTTTATATTTTCTAAAAGCTATAATAAAAATTCATAATTAATTATTTACTTGGAAAAAAATTACAAAAAATATGCATCACATCCAGACATGAGTCCTCTACTTATATATAAAATCTTACAAAAAAAATTATCATTTTATTATGGTTAGGGTGGTCAGATAGATGCCTACTTATTTTTTCCCTGAAATTTAAGTACTACTACATTGAAATTTCAAATTTTCACCAAATAGATTTTATTTATTTTTAAATAAACCTAGTATTTTAGAAACTACATTCAATTTTCTACAAATTCTATTCTTACGTATTTTTGAAATAATATAGATAACTTATTCAAATATTTATGTCAAGTTGCCTAACACTGATTTTTTTGAATTTTTTGCCACTTAAGGGCCTGTTTTTTGCATGATGATCCTGCACATACCCATAATGTGTCACATCAATTTTGATAGCCTAGTGAGAATAAGTTCAATTCAAGCAGTGAGAGATCTATGAAAGATTACAAAGACTATCAATGTTGTTTGTAAGGAATGTCAAGTTGGAAAGAAAATAAGAAGAAGCTTCAAATTTAAAGAACAATATACTACCAAACTATCAAAATTGGTGCATACAGATCTTTATGGTCCTACCAGAGTAAGAAGTCTTCAAGGTGACAACTATTTCATACTATTGATTGATGATTATTCTAGAATGGCATGGATTACATTTCTCAAGGAAAAATCAAAAGCTCTAGAGAGAATTTTAAAGCATTCAAGGTTATGGTTGAGTAAAATGCAATAACATCTTGTTGTACCCAAGTGTTGTGGATGAGGAAAACATTAAAGGATATCAGAGTGGTATATGATGAACCAATTTCTATATTTTATGATAATACAAGTGATATGAATATTTCAAAGAATCTGGTAATGCATTCAAGGACTAAGCATATCTCAATCTAGTATCACTTTTTGAGAGAGAAGGTTGTAGAGAATGAAATTAAGCTTGAATGTGTTCATATGAAGGATCAAGTTGTTAATATATTTACTAGGTCCTTTCCTAAGGATACTTTTGTGTATCTCTAAGGGAATTTGGGGGTTATTACCCCTTGTACTTTGTACTAGATGCATAAGGAGATGCATCAATCTAGTGGATCTCAAGATTCATTCTTTGATCTAGATTGATGTTGGTGGCTACCTCTTAGGGGGAGTAGGTAGTGACATTATTGATTGTTGCAGCTCAGAGTGTGCTCCTAAGGGGGAGTATGCAAAGCAGTAAAGGATTTAGGAAGTTGTAGCTCGCAACGGTTAACAATGTGATTTATGTCAAAAGGGGAGAATAAGTGATGCAAATATTTTATACTTTTCCATTGATGTCAAAGGGGGAGAGAGTCATGTGAAAAAGAAGATAGTTAAGGGGGAGAAAGAATATTGTGAAAAATGTTTTTTGAGGAGAGAAAGTTGTAGCTAAAATAAATTCATGTGAAGATGTCATTGGAGGGAGAAATGAGCTACTTTAAGAATTGGTATCGAGCAAGAGTAGCATTAGAGTTGTTGTGTTTGTTGTTGATAGTTTTTCAAATCATGTGTTGCCATTAATGACAAAGGGGGAGATTGTTTCAAGTATGTGTATTCAATGTTGTCATTGATTTCAATAAGATTATGTGTTGTCATTGGTGTCAATTGTACAAGGAGTTTGTTGCAAGGATGTGCGGTTCGTATTAAGTTGATTTTGTTTCTAATAATGCTTTGATTAGTTGCATTATGTTGTCATTAGTAAGATACTAGTGTCAACATCTAGTATTTCTTTGATAAGATTTTTTCTATGGATGTGTGGTTAAGTTTCTATGTTGTAGTTGGCTTGGTGGTGATGAGGAAATGTAGATTATGTTTGTGATATATCTCTAGTGCTTTGTTTCCATGTGATTTTGAGAAAATTTGAATAAAAAGAGGTAACAATGTGTTGCAGTGGTGTTTTGGGTTGTAGAGTACCAATCTAGATTTTCTTTGCATTTCCTCTAGGTTGAAAATTTGTCTATGTATTTTAGATATGTTGATCAAAGGTGTTCAGTGGTGTTATATTCAAAATTTGGTGTGCTATATTATTTTGCAGAAGTTGTGTTCACCTGTGTGTGAACTATGTAGCTCAAAGGTGCCTGAGAGAAATGGTTTTGCTTCACATTTCTCTACAGAGTAGTTTTAAGTCTTGTAGATCTGGAAGTATGTTGATAGTGGTTTTATTTTTCTTCAGTTGAAGTTGTTCGATATTTTTTTCTTTGAAAGTCAGTTTCTTAAGTTACATTGTATGGAATAATTGTCTTAATGTACTGGGTGTGCACCTTATTCAAGTGAAAGTTGTTGCGAAGGATTTTGTTGGATTTTAGGGTTTTAGTGGAATATTCCAAATCATGTAACTCAAGTTATATTTGTTGTTTGTGAGTTGTCTTTAGATCAAAGAAGCATGTGCTTACATGCTAATGGTGTTAACATAGGTTTGATAGATCTTGGGTGTTTACACTACTTGCAAAGTTTCTTTAGTGTTTGTGGAAGCATGGAATAGTGTGTATGGATGGATTTAGGTCCTAGCTAATATGTGTGGTGTTCTACCTTCATTCCTTTGCATCGCTAGAATGTTTTGTTGATGACCTAATTTGAATTTACATAGTTACGGTGTATAACTAACCTTGGAGAATGTTTTCAATGTTGGAGATGGTATAAATAAGTGATGAGTTCTTGAGGGATGATAAAATAGAAGTGTGATATATGAATGATGTGAATTGTAGAGTTGTAAGGTGTGAATTTTTGAAGTGAAGTATGAGATTTAATGTTTTAGGTTACTGAATGCAGTGAGAAGAAGGTGTCTACAATTAGATTCAGTGAGACCATGAAGGTTTTGGTGATGTTGTAGTGGATTTATCTATTACATTGAGATGGATTTCTCATTGTAACACTCTTTTCTATCTTATTTTCTATTCTAGCAATTAGCCTTTCTTTCTTCTGGACAATGACCCCTCCAGTAGTTATCCCTTTGTAATTGGTATTGATATTACTTTATATTGTGAGCTAATCCTCACTATGGTTTTTCTCATCTTGGGTTTTCCATATAAATATAATTTTTCATTATGTATAGTGTTGCATTGATTTTGTTTTTGTTACCTTTTTTCATGATAAATCATTCTAATAGATTAAGGGTTATCTGAATTAATGGGAATCTAAATGTTTCTGAGGGTTTTGAAGTTTTAAGGTACAGTTGATCCCCCCCTCTCAATTTTTTTGTGCATTCGACACTCCCTCCTCCCCTTGTATTCATCAATTTTCTTCTAGTAAAAGTAAATTTTCCTTACAATAGATATCATTCTATTGTACATACCTATGGAAGTAGTTACAATAGAAAGAATGTATTCATCCCTACTCTTCCATCCACTACTATTAATCTTCATCCTTTACCTCTTCATAAGGTATGTGACCTCATAAAAAAGATACACGAAACACATGCTAATATTTCACTATGAGACCTTCTTTATTCTTTATCCACTTGTAAAGAAATGCATTCATCCCTACTCTCCCATCCACTAATATTAATATTCATCCTTTATGTCTTAATAATTAAAATGTAATGGATTGTATCTAAGAAAATATTACCATATCATGAACTCATTGACTTGAAAATCTACATTGCACTATTTTTCTCATTTATGAACTAATTCTAGCCATTCCCCAATATCCTCAAAGTTTTCTTTATTTCCATTTATTCAATCCACCTTTACATGTATCCCTACCTTCAAATGTCTATCAGCCTTTTTTCTTACCTTAACCCCACTCCTTTCTTACCTCATTCTTTCCTCTACCAGCTTATCTTCCTCCAACTATACCTCTTTCCCATGCATTTATCGTGTACTACCTCCTCCTCCTCTTACTCCTATTCCTTCTCACTTCATCTTCTTCTTCTACCCCATCTCCTCTAACTTTCTCCTCCTCTTATTATACATAGTATTATGATTATCCTCCACTTTATATTCTTTCTAGATCTCCTCGAAATGATAATTGATGACCATATATTATGGCACACCATCTTCTCCCCCTTTCCTTTCATGTTTCCATCATATCCTCTTTACCCCTAATTATTCTTCCTTTCATGTAGAAGATCTTATATGAAAAACATATGTAATAATGAAGATGATTTGCTTTCTATTTTCCATTTACCTTACATAATGATGATATAAAATGGTTTCATACATATGGTATTTATTATTTTTCTTTTTATGATCTTATAGTTGCTTTTATAAGCTACTTTTTGGGTCTTTTATCCTATTAATTCCTCCCTCCCTTAAAAAATTAGTTCATTACACATATGATTAAAGGTATTAATGGAACTTATTTTTAGTTACCAAAATCAACCCCTCTCCCTACTCTTTCTCAGGGAAAAGTTAGTCATAATTCATCCATTGCCTCTAATCTTATGCATACTCCTCCTAGAGTCATAATTAATATGTCTTCAAATATCATTTTATAATAAACTAATTTTTTCTCTCATTATTATTAGAGGTCTCCCTACTCCCCTAGCATTCATTAGATTTCTTCTCCTAAAATAAATTTTCCTTACAATAGATATCAATCTATTGTTCATAAATACCTATAATACTATTTGCAATAGAAACAATGCATTAATCTCTACTCTCCCACCCAATAATATAAATATTTTTCCTTTACCTCTTATTAAGTTATGTGACCTCATAAAAAAGATACAAAAAACACATGGTAATATTTCACTATGAAACCTCCTTTAATTTCTTAGAAGCCTTATGGAAAATCAATGTTGAATCAACAAATCAACTCAGTGTGAATGCTTCCATGCTCAAGTGTATTTGGAATGTCTTATTTTATTCTTTAGATATTCCTTCTCTCTCTACTATTTGAAGAATCTCTCCCCATTATCATTATCGATGTACATACAGAAATTGATGTTGATGGTTCATTAGAGGGTTGAGGGTTGAGAGTAGAGGGTGTAGGGTTGAGAGAGAGAGGGGGGGTTTGAGGGTTTTATAGTTTAAGGGTAGAGAGTGTAGGGTTGAGAGAGAGAAGAGGTTTGAGGGATTAAGGGTTGAGGGTTCAAGGTTGATGGTTGAGGGTAGAGGGTAGAGAGAGAGAGATAGAGAGGGCTGAGGGTTTTAGGGCTGACGGTAAAGGTGTAGGTTGACGGTAGAGGGTTCAGGTTGAGAGTAGAGGTGTAGGGTTGAGACAAAGAGGGGGGCTTGAGGGTTTTAGGGTTTTAGGTTTATGGTTTAAGGGTAGAGCCTAGGGTCGAGAGAGGAGAGGGGTTGAGGTTTAGAGAGAGACAGAGAGGAGAGGGGTAAGGGTTTTAGGGTTTAATGGTTAAGCGTTAAGGGTAGAGGGTTTAATGTTTATGGTTTAAGGGTTGAGGATTGAGGGTAGAGGGTTTAATGTTTATGGTTTAAGGGTCGAGGATTGAGGGTAGAGGGTTGAGGGTTTAGAGTAGAGGGTGTAGGGTTTAGAGAGAGAGGGGGTGTTGAGGGTTTGAGTGTTCTAGGGTTTATAGTTTAGGGTTTACGGTTTAAGGGTAGAGGGTTTAGGTTGAGGGTTGAGAGAGAAAGAAGGGCTGAGGTTGAGGGTCGAGGGTAGAGGTTTAAGGTTTAGGGTTTTAGGTTTTTAGGGTTTAAGGGTCGAGGGTTGAGGGTAAAGGGTAGAGGGTGTAGGGTTGAGAGAGAGGAGGGGGTTGAGGTTTAAGAGTTTTAGGGTTTAGGGTTTATAGTTTAAGGGTAGAGGGTGTAGGGTCGAGAGAGAGAGAGAGCAGGGGTTGATGGTTTAGATATACAAAACAAAGAAAGTAAGAGGGTTAAGGTTTTAGGGTTTAAGGTTTAGGGAGAAAGGGTCAAGGGTTGAGGGTAGAGGGTAGAGGGTAGAGGGTAGAGGGTAGAGGGTAGATGATTGAGGGTTGAGAGTAGAGGGTGTAGGGTTGAGAGGGAGAGGGGAGAGGTTGATGGTTTTAGGGTTTACAGTTTAGGGTTTATGGTTTAAGGGTAGAGGGTGTAGGGTTGACAAAAAGAGAAGGGGGTCGAGGGTTTAAGGGTTTAAGGGTTTAAGGGTTGATCATTGAGGGTCAAGGGTAGAGGGTTTAAGGTTTAGGGTTTTAGGGTTTAAGGGTCAAGGGTTGAGGGTAGAGGGTTTAAGGGTCAATGGTTGAGGGTAGTGTAGAGGGTAGAGGGTGTAGGGTTGAGAGAGAGAGAAGGGGGTTGAGGGTTTAGGGTTTATAGTTTAAGGGTCGAGGGTGTAAGGTCAAGAGAGAGAGGGGGGATGAAGGTTTAGAGAGAGAGATAGAGAGAGTGATAGGGTTAATATTTTTAGGGTTGAGGATAGAGGGTAGAGGGTTGAGGGTAGAGAGGTTGAGGTTAGTAGAAGTGTAGGAGTTGAGAGAAGAGAAGCATTAGGGTTGAGAGAGAGAAAGTGGAGGTTGAGAATTATAAGGGTTAGAGAGAGAGGGTTAGGGTTTAAGGTTTTATGGTTTAGGGTTTATGGTTTAAAAGGTTTTTAGGGTTTCTGAGTTTACAATTTAAGGGTAGAGGGTGTAGGGTTGAGAGAGAGAGATAGAGGGGTTGATGGTTTTAGGGTTTATAGTTTAAGGTTTAAGGGTTGAGGGTAGAGGGTTTAAGGTTTAGGGTTTAAGGGTTTTAGGGTTATGGTTAGAGGGTAGAAAGTTGAGGGTTAAGAGAGAGAGAGAGAGAGGGTTGAGGGTTTTAGGGTTTAGGGTTTAAGGGTAGAGGGTAGACAAATTTATTTCACTCCAACCCCTCTCCCATTGTGAGGCCTTTCCCCCCACCCTAACTAGATAACTCTTTATCCCTCTCATGTCTCTATCACTCTTAGGTGTTAGTCCCTACCACGCTACTGCGAATAATATCTCTCACTCATATCCCCTCTCCCTCTATCTCAAGTCTCACTCCCTTCCTATTGATATTGTGAAAGCATTTCAAAGAACCATATTTGGCTAGCACCAAATTTGGTGAGTGCTAAATGTGTTTTTAACCTTGAAATGGTAAAATAGGGGTACACCCTTTGATTCTAGCCCACATGCTTCTTTTTTCTAGTTTAGTGCTTAATCCAATAGAGAAATTCCTTTTTTATGCAGTTCACTCCCTGCTATACCATTCTATGCTTGATCCATCACATTTTTGCCACCAATTTGCATGCAGAGAATGTAGATGAAGATATTTTGTAGTTTCTACATCATTTTACATTATCTTAGGTAATATATTCATTTTTGGTAATATTGAAATCTTTATATTTAGTATGTTTGTTTATTTTTGACAATAATCTAAATTCCTTTAATGATTTTATTAATCATAACAATTGGACACAAAATTCAACATTGAATTATAGGAGAGTTGTATAAAACAGTTTAATTTTTATGACTTTGAAGAAAAAAATGAAAACCATGACATAATTTAGATGAATCCATGTTTAAACTTATATAAACAACATCAAATTAACACAAATTTGCTTATGAATTCTATTTGCATTGCTTATAGTAGTCCATCTCTAGCATGCTTAGATAAATGAATTCAACTTAACACAATATTTTTTTGTTTTGTTTTGACAATTTATAGACCATTCATTTGATGATTTTATTATTTTTCATTGTTACACATAGAATTGAACATTAAATTCATTATTATTGATGGTTGTGGGAAAAAAATTATTTTCAACTAATTTAGAAAACCTAAGAGCTTTCATAAATGTTTTTTTTTATTCAAGGGGTAAACGCTTTTGACCAGAGCTATGAACTAGATACAACCATTCAACAATACCACCCCAATGGGGTTTGAACCTTAGTGGCAAGAACAACAATGTCACCTATAAACCATCATACCATGCCAATACCGGCACGAGCTTTCATAAATGTTAATGTGAATTTTTCTATTAATTTTTTTGTGCCATAAAGAATTCACCTTCATTATGTGCTTAGATAATTTCAAGTGACTCAAGAAATAGTTGGTTTAATACAAGTTTCCATTCATTTATACAATTTAGCATTCTTCCTTGGTAGATTTATGTATGAAAAATGTTGTAGGATATAGACATGTTTGATAATTCCAAACAACTCACAACCTTCTTTCATAAAATCCTTTGGTGTGTTCAATAAAATGCCATGTAATCGACATTATCAATATGTTTCATAATATGCATTACTTAATTTTGTTCTATCTGTGATTGTGAATATGCATCATTCAACATCATGTCGAGGAAATGACCAAGGCCTCTAACACCAAAAGAACATGCAGTAAAAAATGTAAGGAGAAGAGAATAAAAAATTGCAGCTCATCAAGCAAAAGAATTGCAGCCCATGCAACCAGAAATTTCCTGTGCAATATAAGAGAGATGTACAATTGGAAAAACAAAGGGCACGAATGGAATTTTTTTTTGGAGGGACACAAATGGATCCCCAAGTTGGAGGCACATCATCAACTATAGGTGAAGTTCAATGCACATCTCTAGTTGAAGACACACAAACAACAACATGTGGTCTTCCAAGTACATCAGAAATCACATCTATAGTTGAAGACATACCATCAACAACATTGTGTTTTGAAAGTACATCAAAAAACATGCCTCTATTTTAAGTCACTCCACAAATGACATCTCAAGTTTGAGGTACAACATCATTTACATGTCAATCTCAAGGTATGTCATCAATTGCACCTCCAATTGAAGGTACGTGATCTATCCCCGATGTTGTTGACATTCCTTATGTTGACACAAATTTATATTTGAGAACTCCTCCTAGAGTATTGCATAGAAAACCTATATTTTTTATTGATATTGATTCCAATGTTTTGAAATGGATGCCTGATAAGATGTCCAAATATACATGTCAAAGAGTTGCATAGAGGATATGGAGTTTCTTTTTTGAGAAGTTAAGTGAGGGTGGAAGATGCAAACTATTTGTTGAAATGATGAGGCAACTCAAATTTAGGTCCACCATGAAGGCTCTTGGGCTAAGTGTTTCGAATGACTCAAGTGAAAATTCCATTGTAAAGAACTTGATGAGTGCATATGAGAGCATGGATTCTACCTCACACACGAAGGATAGTTGTGCCACAACATGTGTGATGACAACAACACCATTAAGCAGTCAAACAAGGAACAAGGTGAACCTTACAAAGTGATGCAGGAGCATCCAGTGGTGTAAGGGCAATCTTGCATCACCCAAAAGTAGTTAAATTTCAAGTTTCTCAGTTTTTACATGTTTTTACATTTTTGGATACCCTTTTCGTCATAATGAAATTCCCAATTTATGATTTTTATTTCTTGTTCCTAGGTTGAAAGATATTGTAGTTTTAGTTTCTCAGATTTGCACCTGAAAATCTTCCAAGTGGGATTTTGAGGCACTTAGAGCTCCTGGATTAGCCCAAAACTTTCCAAAATCAGCGTAGCAAATTTTGAGTGCGTTCTTGACTTCGAGACCTTTCCAACAGTTCAAACGGTTTGTGAATTGGAGTCTTGGATCAAAATTTATGGCCCCGGGAAGTTGGCGCACTTTCTAGAAGATACCATTGCAAATGCTCTTTTGAAATTTGAACTTCATGTTGTAAATTTTCGGCGCCAAACCGCCTAAACTCAATTTGAATGTTTTTTTGGCTCCAAACTAACGAGGACCTCTATTTATGGGTGGGTTTTCTAATTTTGAGTAACCTTTTGGGGGGACAAGCTCGCATATTGTGAAAGGGTTATTTTGTAGCTTTATGTAGCTGGCATGTGTTGTAGAACTTGGGGATTTGAGATCCTCTGCATGTAAGAAGCTCTATTTTCTGAATAATAAAATTATTCTCTTGCTTGTGGGTTATTTTCTGTGTCTCAGGTTTCGCCCTCATCACAAAGGAAAGTAAGTCTTTGAAAATAAGTAGATAATCTCTAATGAGATCCAAAGGAAGTCGTGAAAGATTCAAGGAACCAAATAGCAATGAGTTATGGGAATTCTCAGGTAGAGTGCCACGAAAAGATAAAAGAATTGCTCAAGAATTGAGATCTCTAATAGTAGATTATTGGAAGGATAAAACAAGGACCTCTCCTAATCATAGAGATGTTGTAAGGAGAATTGGTAGTAAAATCTATGAGCCACATCCAAAGCATTATTTGGATACCACTCAAACCCAATTTTTTGTTGATTTTGTACAAAATTTTCCTGAAATTAAAATATGTTGAAAGTATTTTGAAATTCTAAAGCCTTTTTATGTCAAAATAAATCACACGCACACTACTTGTTGTTGTAGAGTACATATTTTTTTTCTAACCATTATGATGTTTATCAACGTATACATGTAGATATGCATACTAACAATGTTTTGCAGGAATGTAACATAAGGCCTCGACCCAAATCCTCAAGGGAATTCTTATCTTCCATTTTATGTGAAAGAGAGGATGGTAATTTTTTTTACAACAAGTCATGTTTGGATGGCACATGTCATCATTGTGGTGGCATGCAACATTTTCCAATTTTCCAACACATGGCTAGTACACACACAATTGGAGACAAAATTATTGAATTTAGAAAATACAAGACAATGGCCTACATTCTAAAAGATGGGAAAGAAGCAAAGAAGTTTGAATAGGTTAGGATAGGATTCTAGTATATCAGTTTATGGGAATTTTTCATGATAAGGTGGTCTATGAGTATGCAAGGCATACACATAGAGCTCAATGGTTGGACTCACAATTCAAGTTATGCAAGGACACGTTTCCACTTCATAGCATCATTTCAGTTGTCAAATTTGATAACTACACACTACAGCCATAGAACAAGATGCAATCACAGAACTACAACTCCACATAGGTTTCTATATTTGTGCATATATAATTGATTCATGCAAATGATAGTACAGAGAATAACAAGAAAGCATTGAGGGAGTATCACTTTTACATCAGTGATGATCACACACATTCTACCAATTTTGTGCAAGGTTGCTTATAGATGTTCTATGTTGATCTGGCTAGCAGGGGCATATCATTTAGTCAACATATCATATGGTTTGATAAATGTACATCGCAATTCAAGAATGCTTGAATGTTTTACTGGTTGAGAAGGATGCATAGGATTAGTGGTATTCAACATATGTGGAACTTCTCAGAGGCAATGCATGGAAAGGAGGAGCATGATGGAGCGGGTACATGTATCAAAAGATCCCTTCCATGAGAAGAGTTAAAGTACAAAGATAGTGTAAAGTTGACAAATGTAAGATCAATTGTCGAGTGGTGCAATCATGCAATGGGTCTTGGTAGTCAAGGTAATTCTTTAGTTCGTAGATTTTTTCATTTAGTAGATGATACTAACATTGCAAAATATGAGGAATTTTGTAAACTAATAGGATCAAGCGAGCTACACTCTTTTAGTAGCTCCAATGTAGGTACATGGACTATCCATATGTGGAAGATGGCATGCTTTTGTTCTGCATGTACACTTCGAGCATGGAATGATTTTAATTAAACAGAGTGGGTTGATGAATGTTTTGTAAGAAGTCTAACCCCACTTGACACTTATCAGTGCTCGATGGCTCTACAAATCATAGAGATGCAATCATCCATTGACTTTGATCATGTATCATACCTTGTAGAACCAAGTAATATATCTTAGTTTCAGGTTTTATTTTGATCTTAATTAAATATATCTAACTAGATGAACATATCAATGTAGGGAATGTGTATGTAGTGGTTGCAGATGGAGACAATGAAGAGGGTATAGATTATTACTTGTGTCATTGTATTTAGGCCAAAAATAAATTGGAGGCCCTAGTTATAGATGGAGAAAAAATAAAATATGCTACAAGTTTGGTGGTTGTTACTAGAACATGGATTAGAAGGTACCTAGTTAAGAATGTTGTAGTTTTGTTGTTTGAGGACTTTGACATGCATGGGAATATTCTTCACTACACAAACCTTTTCATCACCACCAACATTCATTTCATCATATATAAGGGAAAAATTGTGAACAAGAACTTGTGGAAAGTGCGTGAGTCTGAACACGAGGCAATACTTAACACGATAAAGAGTAGAGTAGACCTAGATGGTTCCTTGGATTGATTAGTAAGCATGCACATTGAATTTGTAAAGTCATGTTATTGATCATTGCTTTATTTCAAGCGTTTAAGTTTGATTGTATAAAGGTTTGCAAAATTGCATTAATGTAGATATGCAAAATGATGATAAAATGTTGCTCTCTATTTGATGCAGACCTAGGAGGCCCAAACTCACTCAAAGTGTCAACCTGCTTTCAAGAGGCATCTAACAAGATTAAAAGAGCCTATTAGACCAATCCAAACAACTCCCAAAGTTTGAAAAAAACCAGAAATAGAATTTCCCACATTCACCCTTGCAACCCTAGTAGCAATGTAAACAACAACCTCTCTCAGTTTTCACTATCTCAGAGGTATTTTCCTATGGCAGCATGATTTTGCTTGAAGAAAAAGTTGTCAAATGCAAGTAGTGCAAAGTTACAAAGTAGAGCAAATTTCGTTCTGCAAATCGTGTGACCAAACTAACTATTCCAACGCATCCGAGTGGGTATGTTTATGCTAGGCATGGTCCTCTTTCACACCTTAACACTCTGAATCGCTCTGACGCACGTTCAACTAACTAAATCCCTTAAGAGTCTAAAGTGAAAAATGGTTGCAAACTTCAGCATGAGATTACTCAGACACTATGACACTTAGAAAATTCTTGTATGAGCCTATGGGATCATGTTCTGCCCCTCTACAATAAGCTATCTCGATTTTTGCTATCTCGGAGGCATTTTTTCTGTGGCGACGAGATTTCACTTGGGGAAAAAGTTGTCAAATGCAAGTAGTGCAAAGTTGGAAAGTGGTACAAATTTTTTTCTGCAACTCGTGTGACCAAACTAACTATTCCAATGCATCCAAGTGGGTACATTTACACTAGACATGGTCCTCTATTGCACCCAAATGCTCTGAATCACTTCGAGCTACGTTCAACCTATTGAATCTCTTAAGAGTCTAAAGTGTGAACTAGTTGAAAAATTTAGCATGACATTACTCAAACACTGTGATGCTTAGAAAAATCTCTTATGAGCCTATGAGATTGTGTTGTGTCCCTCTACAATAACCTCTCATGGTTTTTGCTATCTTGGAGTTGTTTTCCTGTGGTGGTGAGATTTCGCTTGGGGAAAAAGTTGTCAAATGAAAGTAGTACAAAGGAGGTTTTTGATTGGGTATGTTTACAATAGGCATGGTCTTTTTTCACACCCAAACACACTGAATCGATCGAAGCTACATTCAACTGACTAAATCCCTAAAGAATTTGAAGTGCAAAATGGCTGAAAACTTCAGCATGACATTACTTGGACACCATGACAGTTATAAAATTGTCGTCTAAGCCTATGGGATCGTGTTGTACCCCTCTACAATAACCTCTCAAGGTTTTGGCTATCTTAGAGGCATTTTCCTATGGTGGTGAGATTTCATTGGGGAAAAAGTTGTCAAATGCAAGTAGTTTAAAGATGCAAAGTGATGCAACTTTCATTATGCAACTCGTGTGACCAAAATAAATATTCCAACATGTCTAAGTGGGTAATTTTATGCTATGCATGGTCCTCTTTCACACCCAAACACATCCAACCACTCTAAGCTACGTTCAATTGATTGAATCCCATAAGAGTCTGAAGTGCAAAATGGTTACAAACTTTAGTATGAGGTTACTCAGACGCTGTGATGCTTAGAAATTTTTTGTCTGAGCCTATGGAATCATGTTTTTCCCCTCTACAATAACCTCTCTTAGTTTTCTCTTGGAAGGAAAATAAGCATTTCTAAGTCAAGAGAAAGTCTACCCAATCATGGCAAGGCACAAGCAAAGTCCGCCATGCCCATGGCCAAGGAAAATGTCTAAGATGATGCAAAATCTTCTTTGGAAAGAAAAGCTATGTCCAAAATACTATCAATTCCACCCTTAGCTTGAATAATGCTTGTCCAAGACAAAGTTAAAGTCTTCTCAACTCAAAGCATACATGGAAAAGACAACGTAAAGTTGGACCAACTCAAAGCATACATGGAAAAGACAACTTAAAGTCTACCCCAACCTGAAAATAGATGGAAAACATATCTTGAAGTCTGCCTTAGGCCAAGGTGAAAGGGGACATCCAACACACTGAGATGGTGCATCATCATCTTCCAACCAATCAAATTGTTGCAAATGTGTAGGTTCAATGAACCTGTCACTTCATATTACAACAACTTTTTATTGTTGGTTTATATTTAGCAGAAGGACAAGTGTCTCGAAATGTAATTTTCTAAATGTTTGAGAGGTAGTTAGTTGTGACAAACCCTAATTATGGTTTTATTTTGTAATCTCAATCTTTGATTCAAAACCAATCTTGTCTATTGAATTGTATATGAGGAGCCTATAAATTGAGTTCACCCCTCATTTGTAAAACATGGGAGCATCCATCACATACTACTAGTTCACTACCTTGTCTATGCTTTCCCTTACTATTATGCTTTGATAGAATTTTTCCAAGCATCCATTGCTTGTCCGAAAGCACTTTTTTGTAGGCTCTTAGCCATAGTAGCAAGACAATGAACTATTTGATAAAATGATTTGGTAGACATGTATGAAAAATGTGGTAGCATAGGCAAGGTAGTAAACTATTTGAAAAAATTCCTCAAAGAAATGTGGTCTCATGGTGATGGAATGCCATGACAATCTAGGGAATTTTCTTGTCATGGAATTCCATTACCATGAGACCACATTTCTTTGAGGCATTTTTTCAAATAGTTCGCTACCTTGTCTATGTTATTTCTTACTATTACACTTTGATGGATTTTTTCCAAGCATCCATATAGCTTGTTCAAAAGTACTTCTTTTAGAGTTTTAGCCATAGCAGCAAGGCATTGAATTCATTAATAAAATTCTTTAGTAGACATGTATGAAAAATGTGGTAGCATAGACAAGGCGGTGAACTGTTTGAAAAAAAATCCTCAAAGAAATGTGTTCTCTTGGTGATGGAATGCCATGGCAAGCACATTGAGACCACATTTCTTTGCTCAAGGAATTTTCTTGAACAATTCACTACCTTGTTGGTGCAGAAGCACCAAGCCTCCTAATATGATACTAAATGGTCATGAATAGAATTGTGGTTAAGATAGGAGAGTTTGTTTTTTTATGTTTCAACAAGGTCTACTTAGACCATTCTCATGTTTCTAAAATGATTTGGAGTTTTCATTTGATAATTTGGCCATAACTTGTAATCATGTTAAACGTTGTCAATATGTTCAAATTTTGTCAAGGTAAGTAGAATAGGAAGTCATTTAAGAGGGTCTATGGGATTAGGAAATAATAAAGAGTTAGAAGGAGCAAAATGTTGAATTTGTAAGTTGCATAAATGCAACAAATTTGAAAACCAATGGTTACCTCCTTTGAAAAGTTGTTACTTGGTAGTTATAGACATTGGGAGAAGTTGCATTTGAATGTAATAATTATAAAATCCTCAAAATGGCTCGTGCAGGGTTGTTGAAGGAAGTTTGAAGATTGTACACATTTTGTTTTCATGAAATACAATGTTCTTAGCTACTTTTTTCCTATTTTTCTAAACTTTGAAGGCTTGGTATGGACCTGTATAGCCTGCCTTTGCTCTAAAAATTCTTATACATTGTAGGTATGTGTGTTGGCTCTCTGATTCTTCATATTTGAGGTCTTAATCATGCAAATTGAGGGAGAAATCTTTATTTTTCTAGGACTACTCATTTACCCTGTTTTAGGGGTTTTGAAAGGGAGCAAAATGGGTTTCTAAGCCTTCCACCCATTGTATATTTTTTCTAACTTGGTGGATAGGATTGGATAGGTGAAATAGACATGTATGAATCCTTTTTTGTGCAATCAATGCTTATTTCTTGATTTGGGTGAGTCCCTAAGGTTGTTTCCATTGGAAAATGCATGAATTTAATGGGTACATACCTGAATCTGATGATGGGGTGTTAGGAAAATTTATGTTATAAACTTTTAAGATTTTGGGGGTTAATTAAAGGGTGTTTGACAAGGTGGAAAGTTTTTGAAGGGCCTGGAAGTGTCTTTTTCAATAAACCCTCATCAAAAGTGCACAAAATAAGGGTTTTTCGGTTTGGTGTGGAGGTGGCCATACAAATGAAATCTAACGGGGGATTTTGGGGTTTTATAACCTACCAATTTCTTCCCTAAAGTCTCATTTTGTTTTCACAAGTTTAAGAGGGGGGTCCTTTGTAAAATTAACCTATTTGGAGGCCTAAAATGGTGAGAAAGTCAATTTTCTCAATTTTTTTCTAAAGGAGTCATATGGGGGGCTAAGATATGTTTTGTAACTCTGTAATGGGTGTCTGGATCATCCTTTTTTTTCAAGTGTTTTGGGAAGTTGTGGAGTTAAGTTCCTAAAAATGGGTTTGCACTGCTACTAGGTTTGCAAGGGTGAAAGTGGGAAATCCTACCTCTTATTGATTTCAAACTTTGGGAGTTGTTTGGATTGGTCCAATAGATCCTTTTGATATTGTTAGATGGCTCTTGAAGGAAATTTGACACTTTGAATAGGTTTGGGTCTCCTATCTCTGCATCGCTTGTCTATGCTATTGCTTCTTATTATGCTTTGATAGATTTTTTCCAAGCAATTGTAGCTTGTTTGCAAGCACCTATTTTAGGCTTTTAGCCATAGCAGCAAGGTAGTGAACTGTTTGATAAAATGCTTTGGTAAACATGTACAAAAAATGTGGTAGCATTGACAAGGCAATGAATTGTTTGAAAAAATGCCTCAAAGAAATGTGGTCTCATGGTGATGGAATGACATGAAAATACATAGCAATTTGCATATCATGGAATTCCATCACCATGAGACCACATTTATTTTAAGCATTTTTTTCAAGTAGTTCATTGCCTTTTCTATATTATTTCTTTCTATTATGCTTTTGATAGATTTTTCCAAGCATCCATAGCTTGTTTGAAAGCACTTGTTTTTTGCTTTTAGCCCTAGCAACAAGGTAGTGAACTGTTTGACAAAATACTTTGGTAGAAATGTATGAAAATGTGGTAACATAGACAAGGAAATGAACTATTTGATAAAATATGTCAAAGAAATATAGCCTTATAGAATGCCATGATAAGAAAATGCAATTGGCAGCTACTCCTACTTATTAGTTATCAAATGTGAAGTAATTGCATATCTTCTTAGGTTGACTTTGTAAAAGCTATGTTGTAATTGAAATTTTGTCTTCTATCAGCATCTAGTTATTAGTTATGCAGTGTGAAGTAATGCCTTGACTTTGAAAGATGTGCAATATAATGTAATCAACGATAAGAATATAAACTACAAAAAAATATTTTTTACAATTCATTAGTTAAAATATTTATTTTATTTTCCCTCTATATCTCTATATTCTATGGAAATACCTTTCAATTTCAAAATAAATAGATTTTATCTCTTGTTCTACAATTTTTTATGTATTTTTAAAATATGATTTTTTCCCGACTTTTTAAAATACTCTTATACTTTTGGTTTGTCAAATTTTTCCCCAAAAGATTTTTGCTGCTATGCATTGGAAGCATGAAGCATACATGTGAATACACACACTATGCATGAAGTATACATGTGAATAAGTGAAGCATACATGCAAATAAGTGAGGCACAAGTAATTGAAGCATTCCAAAGGATACAAACCACAAATAATGGAGCTTATTGAGCAATTGACAATAATTGATTAAGCATTAGATGTAAACAAAATCCATGCCTACAACATTCAAGCATATGATTTACACAATACACATGATAACATCATTCAAGAATGGCAGTAGAAAAATAAGATTTTTTTAATAAAAAATCCATAAGGTATACAATGATATATATTGATAAAATTATATACAATATATCCAAAAAATCCATACAGACTTAGTAACAATGAGCCATATTATGGACATAAAATGTCACATATATATAGATAGTACAAAACATATGTTCAAAAATTCCACATAGGTATACAACAAACGACGCTAATATAGTCATTTCCCTCTAGGGGAAGGAAATAGATCCTATGCTACCTTCAAATTTTGGCTGGGTGGAGTGACTGTTGATCTTTGGTCTTTCAAACAAGCTCACTAGTCCTCCTCTCTTCACTTTGAACCTTCAACTGATACAATAAAATGGAAAGATGTTAATACATACAAATTGAATTTTGTAATGACATATAACAAAATATAATCACTTGCCACATACAAATAGTCAGTATTCACATTTACATCATTACCACATCTACGATTTGGAGTGACAACCACCTATAGCAACCATCAAGATAGAAATTAAGATACATAAAAGTATCATGAAAATTTTCTATAATAGACCATAAAAGAACAAATATAATTTCAAATCAACTAATCTATTCAATACCTCTCTCAATGGATCAAAATTGGCTATTGTTGTAGAAACTTCATGCTCCATCATGCCACCAACATCACTAGGGTTGTTTGATGTCAACATCTGCAAATGATAAATGAAAGAGTAAATGGTAGGGTGAACTATTAAATTTTAATGGGATGGGATTAGGAAGGAATAAAGGAATACAAAGTGAATTAGGAGAAGATAATGTGACAAGATCAAGGAATACAAATACAATGTTTGTGTTTCTCATCAATTTTTTATATTTGTATATGAAAAATTATTAAAACTAGCTAACATTGTTTTACAACACCATTACTGAATAAAGGTTACCTAAGTGTAAGTTGTTTGAGGAAATGAATTGTGATGTGTGGAGTTCGAAGGTCCACCAGGAAACTATTTGAAATCCAAAGCATGTTATGAGACAAACATTCAAATATAACATTCAACTGTTTGAATGCAATAATAATATCTTTAATACTAGTTGCATACCTATGGACTCAATGTCGAGAATGAATAAGGGTCTATAGGAATGGGGCACATCTCATGAACACTCTGACCCTAAAACTTCATCATATCAAAATTCTACTAATTTACTTATTCTTAAAATTCAAAATATAATTTAATAAACAACATTAAATGAACTTGTTGAATTTTACCTGAGTGTCAATGTTGAATCTATCACTCAAAAAATCATCTCTGAAATCCATCGCCTTTGTAACTGATGTAGGATGTGTCACATATTGCTAATAGTGTGTTGCAGTGGTGTTATGGGTTGTAGAGTTGCAATCTAGATTTTCTCTACATTTCCTCTAGGTTGAAGATCTATCTAAGAATTTCAAATATGTTGATCAAAGGTGTTCAATGGTGTTATATTTAAAATTTGGTGTGCTATATTGTTGTGCAGAAGTTGTGTTCAGTAGTGTGTGAATTGTGTATCTCAAAGGTGTCTGGGAGAAATGGTTTTGCTTCACATTTATCTATAGAGTAGTTTTAAGTATTGTAGATCTAGAAGTATGTTGCTAATGTTTATATCTTTCTTCAATTGAATTTGTTTGATGTTTTGTGCTTTGAATGTCAGTTTCTTAAGTTACATTGCATGGAAGGATTGTCTTAATGTACTGGGTGTGTACATTATTCAAGTGAAAGTTGCTGCAAAGGAATTTGTTGAATTTTATGGTTTTAGTGTAATGTTCCAAATTGTGTAACTCAAGTGATATTTGTTTTTTGTGAGTTGTCTTCAGATCAAAGGAAGTGTGTGCTTACATTTTAATGGTGTTAACAAAGGTTCAACAAAACTTGGGTGTTTACACTACTTGCAAAGTTGCTTCAGTATTTTTGGAAGCATGGCATAGTGTGTATGGATGCATTTAGGTCCTAGCTAAGGTGTGTGATGTTCCACCTCCATTCCTTTCCACCGTTGGAATTTTTTGTTGTTGATCTAATTTGAATTTACATAGTTGAGGTGCATAGTCGACCTTGGAGAATGTTTTCAAGGTTGGAGATGCTATAAATAATTGATGAGTTCTTGAGGGATGATAAAATAGAATTGTGAGATGTGAATGATATTAATTGTAGAGTTATAAGGTGTGAATTTTTTAAGTGAAGTATGATATTTCATGTGTTAGATTATTGAATGCAGTGAGCAGAAGGTGTCTACAATTCTTTAGTGACACCAAAAAGGTGTTGGTGATGTTATAATGGATTTATCTATTGCATTGAGATGAATTTCTCATTGTAACACTCTTTTCTATCTTATTTTCTATTATGGAAATTATCCTTTCTTTCTTCTAGACAATGTGCCCTCCAATAGTTAGGCCTTTGTAATCGGTATTGATATTACTTTATATTGTGAGCTAATCCTCACTATGGTTTTTCTCATCTTGGGTTTTCCATATAAATATAGTGTTTCATTGTGTATGGTGTTGCATTGATTGTGTTTTTGTTACCTTCTTTCTATTGTGTGCGAGGTATGCTCTATGCTTAGTGTGAATAATGTTCTAATCTTTTGAAGGAAGAAGTAAAGTGTGAAGAAGAGTGAGAAGATGTTTATGTGCTTAACTGGAACTATAATCAGGCATTAGCAAATGCTATTTTCTCATTTCATATATTCTAGATGGATGTAATCCAAATTTTTCTGTAAGATAGTGAATCTTCCTTTCGGTAGTAAGCCTTTTTGTATTTCAGACGTGAGCTCTAGGCAGTGTGTCTGAATGCATGTGCATTCCCATTTATAATTCTTTTATACCTTTACCAGGGTATATTCTTGTCGACTAACCTCCACCATGGTTTTTCCCCTAACAGGGTTTCCACGTAAAAAATATTGGTGTTATGCGTGTTTTTGATGTGGTGATGGTTTATTCTTTCATGTTTATTTATTAGATTTGAGAATAAGTTTAAAAGTATAATTTATGTGACAACTGATTCACCCCCCCTCTCAGTTGTCTACCTTTGTGTTGCCAGCACTTTCATGATAAATCATTCTAACAGATTAAGGGTTATTTGAATTAATGGGGATCTGAATGTTTGTTAAGGTTTTGAAGTTTTAAGGTATAGTTGATCCCCTTGTCTCAATTTTTTTGTGGATTCAACAATCCCTATTCCCCTAGTATTCATAAATTTTCTTCTCCTAAAAGTAAATTTTCCTTACAATAGATATCATTCTATTGTACATACCTATTGTACTAGTTACAATAGAAAGAATGTATTCAAACCTACTCTCCCATCTGCTAATATTAATCTTCATCCTTTACCTCTTCATAATCTATGTGACCTCATAAAAAAGATACATGAAACACATGCTAAGATTTCACTATGAGATCTTCTTTATTCTTTATCCACTTGTAAGGAAATGCATTTATCCCCACTCTCCCATCCACTAATATTAATCTTCATCCTTTACATCTTAATAATTAAAATGTAATGGATTATATCTTAGAAAATAGTACCATATCATGAACTCATTGACATGAAAATCTACATTGCACTATTTTTCTCATTTATGAACTAATTCTAGTCATTCCCCAATATCCTCAAAATTTTCTTTATTTCCATTTATTCAATTCACTTTTACCTGTATCCCTACCTTCAAATGCCTATTAGCCTTCTCGCTTACCTTAACCCCACTCCTTTCCTACCTCATCCTTTCCTCTACCACCTTATCTTCCTCCAACTATACCTCTTTCCCATGCATTTATCGTGTACTACCTCCTCCTCCTCCTATTCCTTCTCACTTCATCTTCTTCTTCTCCCCAATCTCCTCTAACATTCTCCTCCTCTTATTATACATAGTATTATGATTATCCTCCAAATGATAATTGTTGACCATATATTATAGCACACCATCTTCTCCCTCTTTCCTTTCCTATTTCCATCATATCTTCTTTACCCCTAATTCTTCTAATTTAACCTATTTGATTTTATCCTCTAATTCTACCCCTTTTGATTATACCAATATTACACATAGTTAATTCTCTTTTGAAATTACAATATTAAATTATTCTTTCATCGATGAAGTTAATTGCAATGCTTCCTTAGGTAGATATTATGTTTTTGGAAATTATAGTACACATGCAGAAGATCTTATATCTTATATAAATAAAATATGTAATAATGAAGATGATTTTCTTTCTATTTTCCACTTACTTTACATAATGATGATATAAAATGGTTTCATACAATGGTATTTATTATGTTTCTTTTTATGATCTTATAGTTGCTTTAATAAGCTCATTTTTGGGTCTTTTATCCTATTCTAGTGTTGTAATTCCCCCCTCCCTTAAAACATTAGTTCATTACACATATGTTTAAAGGTATTAATGGAACTTATTTTGAGTTACCAAAATCAACCCCTCTCCCTACTCTTTCTCAAAGACTATTTAGTCATAATTCACCCATTGCTTCTAATCTTACACATACTCTTCCTAGAGCCATAATTAATATGTCTTCAAATATCATTTTCTAATAAGCTATATTTTTCTCTCATTATGATAAGAGGTCTCCCCACTCCCCTAGCATTTATCAATTTTCTTCTGCTAAAATAAAATTTCCTTACAATAGATATCAATCTATTGTTCACGCATACCAATAATACTAGTTGCAATAGAAAGAATGCATTAATCTCTACTCTCCCACCCACTAATATTAATATTTTTCCTTTACATATTCTTAAATTATGTGACCTCATAAAAAAGATACAAGAAACACATGCTAAGATTTCACTATGAAACCTCCTTTAATCCTTGTCCACTTGTAAGGAAGTCCTCTTAGAAGCCTTACAAAAAATCCATGTTGAATAAACAAATCAAGTAAGTGTGAATGATTCCATGCTCAAGTATATTTGTCATGTCTTATTTTCTTCTTTAGAAATTCCTTCTCTCTCTATTATTTGAAGAATCTCTCTCTATTATCATTATCGATGTACATACAAGAATTGATGTTGATGGTTCGTTAAAGAAAATCATTTTAGCCTTATATTTATAGTATTGAATTAATAATTTTAATTATCCAATAGGCTATTTGTTTGAAGTTTCTGTCGGGATTTTCATCAGCCCAGCCGTGAATTGGATTTGTCGACGTTGGAGATGTTCCGATCGGTGGTGACTTGACTAGGTTTTTTGTGGAGACGTGGAGCTTGGTAGTTACATGGGTTGGTGGTCATGGAGTTGGTGTCCTCGATACGTGAAAGATGAATCATAAGTGTTTTCTCGTTGGAATGTTCATTCATTCTATTATTGTTGTACAATGGAGCAGATGAAGTACATGCAATATTGAGTGTTGTAGTGTGGATAAGTATACTTTGTTTAAGTTGTATTTTCAAAACAACCATTGCAGTGTCGGTTTCATAGCAGAATATTGTAAAAATCATTGCCTTGGGCTCCGTGGTTGGTTTCATAGCAGATTGGAGGGTTTTAAAACTATTGTTATCCGCAATCTATAAGTCTTTTTACATGGGTGCTTTGTATAAATAATTTATTTATTTTTTATGTTAAAATTGTTGTTCTCTGGAATCTGTAAATCATTTTACATGGGTGTTGCAGTGTGGGAAAGTAAAGTCTGAAATGAGTGAGAAAATATATTGATTAAGTTGCATTGTCAAAAGAGCCATTATGGTGTTAGTTTGATAGCAATTTGTTCTAAAAATCATCGGCTTCGGTTCTGTGGTTCATTTGATAGGAGACTATTGTAAAAATCAACGACTTCAACTCCCCTTTATAGGACATTCGAGGGTTTTAAAATTAATGTTATGCAGTCTATAAGTTTTTTTACATGGGTTTTTTGCATAAATGATTTATTTATTGTTTATGTCAAAACTATTGGTTTTTGAAATCTATAAGTCATTTTACATGGGTGTTTAGCATTATGGTTTTGTATGGATGGAGAAATTTCACTTCAATGTTCTTCCTTTTGTCAAAAAATATGGTTAGGATTAGTTATTTTTTTGTGTCTTGTTTATTGTTATCTTTGTGCATCTTTGGCCTTATACCTGCTACCATAAAAGAAATTATAGTTAAATCTTGTATCTTTGGTCAAAAATAATCGTTAGGGTTAGTAATTTTGTTGTCCTCTGTTTGTTTTTTTAGTTATCTTTGTGCATCTTTTTCGTTATAGCCATTAACAAAGGAGCAATTATAGATTAACATAGGAGTGATTGCATATATATATGACCTTATAGTTCTTACCATAGGAGCAATTGTAGTTAAATCTTGTTTCTTTTTTAAGAAAATATGGTTAGGGTTAGTAATTTTATCGCCCTCCATTTATTTTTTTAGTTATCTCTTTGCATATTTCTCGTTACACCTATGAACATAGGATCAATTGTAGGTTAACATAGGAGTGATTACATATGTATATATATGCAGATAGTTAGTATGAAAGCAGAATCATGTTGGAGATAAAATTAGTTTTATGGGTGTTAAGTGCTATTGTTCTAATATCTCTTTTATCTCATCAATTTATTTGTTTGAAGTTTCTGATAGGATTTTCTATCAGCCCAGCCATGAATAGGATTTTTCCTATAATAACTCTTTTACAATTTCTCTATTTGTCTAGAATATTTAGTGCCCAACAATGTAGCTCAAATTTTTGATTGAGTGTGTGTTGATATAGGCATTTCATACAGGTTATTGCTACTCATTGGCTTTACGAGTTGTATTTAATGTAGATTTGGTGCCAAGGAATGTAGATCAATTTTTGAATTGAAAATTCAACTCTTATACAAATTACTTGTCTTGTATGAATATGTTTAGTGTGGGTTTTTGATCATCTATGATTTACATATGATTCTTAAGTGTTTTTTTCTAATAGCTGTTTTACAATTTTTCTATTTTTTGTATAACTTTAAGTGGAAAATTATGTAGCTTGAATTTTGAATTGACAGGCCAACTGTTACATATAATTTGATGTTACACCTTGTCTAGATAGTGATAGAATTTGAGGTAAGTAGGAATATGCTGCAAACTCAAATTTATACATGCATTTGACTTGAACTTGGTTCTTTACTTTGAATATTCTTTGTAAGTAATTTCACATGCATAGATGTCCATATCTAAGATTTTTTGGCAAAGAGAGATTGGAAAATACCTATTAGGAAAACACTTAACAATCATATGAAAATGAAAAATGTTGGAAAACCCACATTAAATAGAACTTTAAAATATGGTGAATAGAATAGGAAAACTACAATAATGAACAATTTAGTATGGGGAATTGGAAAAAAGAATATCATGAAGAACAATTTGTTATGGGGAAGTTCAAATAGTTGAGGAAAAAAGAATACCATAAAACATATTGGTACAAGACAAAAAGTGAAATTGGAAAAGAGCTATTAGGAAAATAGTTAACAATCACAGTTGCCTTGTCAATTAAAAATTTGAGCTACATTATTCCCCACCAAATATTATAGAAAAAATAGGGAAATTGTAAAACAAATATGGGGAACTGAAAAAAAGAATATCATGAAGAATAGTTTGTTGTGGGGAAGTTGAAACAGATGATGAAGATAGAATATAATGAAACATATTAATATTAAACGCTGCCATCCCACGTAATTAGAAAGCTTGACCCCTTACATAAACAAACCTGGGTAGTTTGTTCCAGGGAGCTTCAAACAAATTAGGAAAAAAAGAATATCATGAAACATATTGATACAAGATTCGAGCTATGTTCTTTGTTAATAAATATTGAAGACAAGTAGAGGTATTGTATAAGAGGTGTTAGAATAAAAATTATTTGCTACAAGTTGTTTTACATGGGTATTTTGCATAAATGATTCATCCACAGTATTTAATTCCAGACAATGTAGCTTCAATTTACAATTAAGCCTCTGGCACTATACACATTTTCTAGAGATTATTGCATCAGAAAAACAAGAATATCATAAAACATGTTGGTACAAGAGAAAAAGAGAAATGGGAAAAGAGTTATTAGGAAAATAGTTAACAATCACAGTTTCCTTGTCAATTCAAAATTTGAGATACATTATTCCCCACTAAATAGTATAGACAAAATAGGGAAATTATAAAACAACTATGGGGAACTGAAAAAAATAATATCATGAAGAACAGTTTGTTGTGGGAGAAGTTGAAACAGATGAGGAAGAATGAATATAATGAAACATATTGATATAAAAAACTACCTTCCGACGTAATTAGTAAGCTTAAACCCTTACATAAACAAACCCGAGTAGTTTGTTCCAGTGAGCTTCAAGCAAATCAGGAAAAAAAGAATATCATGAAACATATTGATACAAGATTCAAGCTATGTTCTTTGTTAATAAATATTGAAGACAAAGAGAGAAATTGTATAAGAGGTGTTAGAATAACAATTATTTGCTACAAGTTGTTTTACATGGGTATTTTGCATAAATGATTCGTCTACATTATTTAATGCTAGGTAATGTAGCTCGAATTTACAATTAAGCATGTGGCGTTATACACATTTTCCAGAGATTGTTGCATCATATAATTGTTCTCATAGCCTAAATAAAATAGGTATCATGATAAATAATTGTGTTTAAATAATTGTTTTTCCAAGCTAAAAAGATATGTGTATAAGTGTGGAGGGAAAAATAGTTTGGTGGCTTTTAAGTGTTATTCTAATAGCTCTTTTATCTGTTCAACTTTATATTTCTAATTTGAGAAAAAAAGAATATCATGAAACATATTGGTATAAGAGAACAAGAGAAATTGGAAAAGAGCTATTAGGAAAAAACTTAAGACTCACAGGAAAATGGCAGATGTTCTATAACCCACATTAAATAGAAGTTTAAAATATGGAGAATAGAACAAGAAAACTACGATAATGAATAGTTTGTTATGAGGAACTAGAAAAAGGAATATCATGAAGAAGAGTTTGTTGTGGGGAAGTTGAAATAGATAAGGAACAAAGAATATAATGAAACATAATGATATAAGACATTGCCAGCCTGTGTATTTACCAAGCTCCACCCTTTACATAAACAAACCTGGGTAGTTTGTTTTAGGGAGCTTCAAGCAGATCGGGAAAAAAACAATATCATGAATCATATTGATACAAGATTCAAGCTATGTTCCTTCTTAATAAATATTGAAGAGAAATAGAGAAATTATATAAGAGGTGTTAGAATGACAATTATTTGCTACAAGTCATTTTACATGGGTATTTTGCATAAATGATTTCTCTATAATATTTAATGGCAAGAAATTTAGCTAAAACTTACAATTAAGTGTGTGGCATTATACACATCTTTTAGAGATTTTTGCATTAGATAATTGTTGTCATGGCCTAGAGAAAATAGGTATTGTGATAAAGAACTGGGTTTAAATAATTGATTTGGAAAGTTGAAAAGATATCTATATAAGCATGGAGAAAAAATTAGTTTTGTGGCTTTTAAGTGTTATTCTAATAGCTCTTTTATCTATTTAGCTTTATATTTTTAGCTAATAGGATATTTGTTTGAAGTTTCCATTGGGATTTTCATCAGCTCAGTCATGAATAGGATTTGACTTTTAATAGCTCTTTTACAATTTTTTAGTTTGTGTGAAATATTTAGTGGCAGTAAATGTAGCTCAAATTTATGTCTGTATATATGTATTGAATTCCTTGTTTCATATTTTAAAAAATACATATAGGAAGAAATATATATCAATATATACAAACCAAGACCACTGTGTTTCATTTGAGAATGCAACAACAGTTTATATATGTACATGTATATCTAAACAACTGTGTATGCTATCTTTATTTGTATCTAGGTAGACTTTGATTTGAAAATAGTTAAAAATAGCATAGGTAGACTAAATATTAAAGACAAACATGTAATTTGTAAGAGAACTATTAGGAAATCACTGAAGAACAACATACATCTGATTCTTAAGTACTATCCTAATACCTCTTACAATTGTTACATAAAATGCTTGTCTTGTACCAATATCTTGCATGATATTCTTTTTCCTTGATTTGTTTCAACCTCCTTATAAAAAATTGTTAATTTTCGTTGTTTTGTTCTTTGTATGGGAAGAAGAAAATTCCTACAATATAGACATAGCATCAAATGATATAGCATTGAGATGTTGTTAATAGCAGATCATTTAATGGTGTAGTTTATGTAACATGTTCATAAGAAATCTATAAAATTGGTTGCGTTGTTGTAGTGAATGTCCCTATTGAAACCAAATACATTAAAAAAAACTAAAAATGGTGTACCTTGCATTGGCCTGGTGCCGCCATCTTGATTGCCATTGTCCAACACCGCAAGAAATCATTCCCCATTCTGCTTTTGTGTGTAGAGGTGGCCAGGAGTCCCCTTGTGGCATATATATTTTAATAAGATCTGAAGTTAAAAACATGTTGCAGGTTTGCATAGATTTTTCCCTTTGCTTGCTCTTTGCTTTACGAGCTATGAAAATCCCACATAATGCTAATACTATGCACCTTTGGCATTATACCCATTAACATAGGAGCAATTGCAGATTAATAACTCCTCACCTTGAAATTTATGAAAACAACAAACATCCAAACTAGATTTTCCCTCAATTGACTAGATAAGAATGCTACAAATTCAAACCTTTTGTTCCCTATAGTAATTCCTTACTTTGGAGGGGACAATATCCTATAGGAAACAAAAGGTTTGAATTTGTACCCTTCTTAACTAGACAATTGATGGAAAATTCAATCTCGATGTTTGCTCTCTTCATAAATTTCAAGGGGAGGAGTTACATAGTGAGGAAAAAGTATGGTATACACAACTATTTAGATATAGTAGTGTGTATATAAATAGATATATACCTATGTACATATGGATATATATATCTGGTTATATGTGTGTTTTTAAATGTGGAGAAAAATTGGAGATTCAATGCATATATGTACTTAATCATTTCTATTCCAATTGTTGTATAGCCTATTGTTTTGTTAAGAAAGGGTGAAAGAACTAGCTAGCAACATACGTATACAAATATCTACATATAGCTATATGTAGAAATATAGTAAAATAATAAAAAAATGCATAGATACATATATAAGCAATCTCAAAGATAAAAAGATACATATAGGGGTATATCCATATGCATTTATCATTTTTATTCTTGTTGATGTATCCCCTGTTGTTTTGACTATATGAAAAGTACATTTCCATTCTTGTTCTTGTATCCCATGTTCTTTGATCAGTTTTACAAGTGGAATGGTTATAGATCGATATTTCTAAGTTGTCTACGAATTGCCATTGGGATGTTGCAATACATTAATATTTTATTTTTTATTGTGAAATAGAGTTGTCAATTAGTCAACTCAAATTGTAACATTTTTTCCCTAGGAAAAGTTCCCAGAACTATGTCTATGGAATCAGGTTTTGTGGATGGATCTCTAGACCCCTCCATATTATTCCATTGTTCCCATTGCAGAGTTCAACTCTGAGGGCATGGACCACCGGCCTTCAGATCTTGATTCCATAAGTATAAATTTCCCTTTTGTTATACCTGTTCAAAATTTGGTGTTATTCTTTCCAGTTTTCTTTGCTTGAAGGTGTATACACACATGGGTGAACCTGACAAAGCATATAGATGTATAGGGAGATATGCATTGACATTTTCTAGCATATAAAAGAATCCCTTTCATTTATATGTATATTATATGTATGTGGATTTGGATCCATATGGATATGTATATGTATATGTATATGTATATGTATATGTATATGTACATGTTTTTGTATGTATATGCATATGTGTATGTATATGTATATGTATATGCACATGTACATGTCCCAGCTGGTGGCAACTTGACACGACTTTTTTATAGTCATGTGGAGCTTCGTAATTACATGGATTGGCATTGGTAGAGTTGGTGGCCTTGATATGCGGAAGCTTAATGGTGAGTGTTTGCTCATGCGAGGCTTAATGCATCATGTCATTGTTGTATGTGTATATGTATATGTATATGTATGTGTATGTATATGCATATATACATATGTAATTTATGTATATGTATATGTATATGCATATGTACATGTGGAAGTTGAATGGTAAGTGTTTGCTCGTGCGAGGGTTAATGCATCCTGTCAGTATTCCCTGATGGCGGTGGTTGAAGTAAATGCAATATTCAATGTTGCAGTGTGGTAAAGTATACTTTGATTAAGTTGTATTGTCGAAAGGGTAGAATATGATAGATCACATATGAAGACAACAAATTTCCCCCTATTTTGTTATTATGTGATGTACGATGGAATTTCCTGAAATTTTGTATGGGTGTTGCATAATGTTGTTGGTCAAGGGTTTTGTTGGAGTTAGCAAGCCTCCACAAAAAAAAGGGGTGGGGAGGATACCGGTCGTGGGTTATGTGGTTTTGGTTTAAATGGCATATATTTTTTCTTGCATAGATACATTCATGTACACAAATTCTTATATACACTTCATTTCCACAAAAATTTCTTACGGTTGGTTGTGTACATCCAATATTGTCTTTTTAACGAGGGATATAACAATAGTGAAATAGTAAAATGGTTAACCCGAAAAACTATAAAATCCTTCTGTATATATTTTTAGATATCCCAATGTTTAAACTATGTTATTCATTTTGTGATCATCCATAGATATAGATTTATATACACATGGATACACATATATATTTTGCTACATGTTTATGTGTACTACTTTAAATATATCTATGGTTATACATGTATATTCATATATGCTAATATGGTTGAGATTTTATGTATACTCCTAGGCTATGCAAGTACATTAAAGTTCCACAGCCCAATCACTTGTTGAGTTTAAAAAGGATAAAACAATGAAACCATTTGTACTATATCCAACATAGAGAGGAAATTTGTGCAAAGTGTCATACAAAATACAAGGAGCAAAGGCTAACTGGACCATGCATAGCTACGACTCTTCGTGCTACCAATCTTCCCTCATAGTTCCCATTGGAAATGGTAGATGCCACCCCTTATATATAATCTCATTGTAATCCACCTGCTAGACCAACACAACAACAATGCTTGAAAGAAATATTCAATGATTGCTACCTCTCTACGGTAAATCGGTTTTGACACTGTATAAATGCACTTTCAAACCTTTTTGTTTTTCAGATATGTAGAGAAAGATACATAGGGATGCACACTCGTATGTCAGGGTCAACAACAACATGTGTAAGATGATATTCTGAAAAAGGCACCCACCGCTTTAGCTCTACAAATGGCATGGACCCAGGCCCACAACCATTCTTGCTAAAAAAGCTAACACAAGTTGCAGAAATGCTTATTGCTAGGGTGGCTCCAATTTTGCAAGTGTCCCATGCTAGAGGAGGTCAATTTAAATACAAAGGTCACACAATAAGCTTTCCTCAAGATATCTCAAGCATAGAAAATTTTTTTCCATGCCAATTGCAAGACCTTGAGGTTGTGATCATACATTGAACCACTATTTAAGGTGGTAATTATGATTGCTATGTTACTAAACATCATGACATGGATGCATTGAAATACAAAATTCAATATGAAAAATATTGTAACAATGATGGCGAGATTGATGTTGAGGCTCTTAATATGTTGCCTGATGTTGTTGATGTCTCCAATTTCTTGCATACAATAGAGCAAGTTTCTGATGAAGACCTAATGCCATCATCTAGCTCAACAAATGTTGTTCAAGATGAAAATTTCTCTTCAAACTTTTCATCATTTATCCCTTCCTTTCCAAATGCTAAATGAGAGCTCCAAGCAATCAAAAAGATATTACAAATTGAAAAAAAATGAGCAGAATATTTTGTATTGGTCTGAAATTATCTCTTCTCCTGTTAATGAATACAACACTGAAGGTTTATTTACAATGGCCTTTCCAACATTGTTTCCCACTGGATCAGCACTTCCCCTCCAATCGAGGAATGTTTGAATCCACTTGCATGAATATGCCCTACATTTAATGAGATATTTTGATCACAAATTTGGGAAACATGCCAGGTTTAGGTATTTCCTCTACAACTTGATAATGAGACATCACAACTAGCAAATTGTTTATGTCTTTGTTAGAGGGGATCTAGAAGAAAAAATCACTAGGTCATTGTCTGTATTGCGTCAATTCCTTCAAGCTACTTCTGATGGCTAGATAGCTGAGCAGCTGATGCATTTGGTGCATCGTTGCTTGGGACCCATTCTTTTTGGAACTCTTGTCGGGCCTAGCTATCTGGAATGATTGAAGAACTTGGCATACCTACCCCTTTTTTTCATTTTAAGTTGTGCAGACACAAAATGGCTGATCTACAAAAAAATTTCTCTTTTGTGGCTCAATTGGTGATGGATCCATCAAAAAAGACACTAACAAATAGTGTTGTTCAAAATCCACATATAACATCTTTATATCTCCATCATAGATTCTAAATTTTCAATGAAGAGGTGATTGAAAAGCTTTTGCATGCAAAAGATTATTGGTATAGATATGAATGGCAGCATCGTGGCTCCGCACATGTTAATGGTTTTTTATGGCTTCCAGAATCCCCTAACATGGAATCTCTTGATTTTTCCAATCACCATGATGTTACCATCACAAGACACTTTTTTGATAGATATGTTTTAGCTTGGAATCCACGTTGCCCTGCATAAAGATTACTCAGAATGTATCATTGTTCTAAAGAAAATTTGTGCTTTCTTTCCACAAGCCAAATTCTTTCTCATGATCCAATAATAGATTATGAAGAGTTGCTAAATACAGTTCAAAGACACACAAAATTCTCTAAATATACTTGTTTAAGGAAAAAAGGAGAGCAATTACAATGTTGGTATAAAGCACCTTGGCAGCAACAACTTATCTCTAGATTAACATCTGATGCTGAGTCTAACAAATCCTACAAGCTAGCAAGAAATGATAATCATCTAAATATTCATAGCCCACCCATTCTTGCAATCTAGCATGCCAATGTTGACTACTAGCCAGTTGTTTCTAGGAAAATTATTTTAAATTATATTTCTAAATATGCAACTAAATCTGAGAAGAAATCCAAAAATTATCTTGATATGTTGAAAAGACTTGCAAATACAAATATAGTTGAGGATAGAGCACTGCTTGCATATAAAAGAATCATGATGAATATTCTTGTGGAGCATGACATCTCTACACAGGAAACATGCCATAAGTTACAAAAATTGCCTCTTCTCACTTCAAGCAGACAATATGTTCATTTGAATGTTGGTAAAAAAGCATGCTTCTACATAAATAAAGATGATGCTGATGAAGACCTGCCAACAAATTATATTCATTGATGTATGGAAAGGCCTCTAGAGCTAGTTGGTGTATCCCTAATTGACTTGATCTGCTTATATACACATTCAGAGCAATGCAAAAAGGCTAAATGGAAACTAAGGCACCAGCCTGCAATTGTCTTTATGTACCCATTGTTCAAGACTATTCCCATTGAAGATACAAAAATATTTGAGACATTTTATTGGAATGAACTTATGTTATAAAAACCTTTCTGAAACATATAGACAAATATAGGTCTTTCCAAACAAGAGATCATACAAAATTGGAAAGTTTTGAAAAAATTTGGTTATCTTCCTTGGCATGTTAATAGACTTCTAATTGCATCAACGATTGAAGAAGAACATGGCAGTCATACTGATGATTTGACCCGTCATGTTCTATGGATGAATATGAATGGGATGTTTTCTCTCATCTTGGTACAACTACTAACTTCAATATAAATCAACTCCAGTTGTTGGGTAGGTGGGACTTTGATATGAACCATTCATGGAATAGAAACCATGTGCTTGAACAACTTCATAATATTGCTTTGTAGTTCATCCCATCAACCAGGGCATAGCATGAGCAAGCTACGATAGAATTTTTTCCTATAGATACATCATCCCATTAGCTTTCACCAAAATAGCAATTGGCTCTTCAAATCATCCAGTCACATCGCATGCAGCCTTCCCCCAAAGACCCTCTATGCATCATCATTCAAGGGACAACTAACACTGGAAAATTATTTTTGATAAATTTTATTAGACAACAAATAAACACATCTAATAATGGATAAAATAGCTCATTGCTCACATTG